>JBBBDQ010002170.1:750000-755000 GCA_037127315.1 Ascarosepion bandense | reverse complement strand
GTTTCTGAAAGCGACAGATTTTTTTAAAAAATATTTGTAAACCTAAACCTATCTTTAATAATACTTATAAATTTACTTTAGATAAAAAAATGTTTTTGAATGTATCTAAAAAAGTTTAGCTATTGAAAAATTTGTAAAGATTCAAAACACCTAAGTCCCTATTTAACCCTAGTTTGTGTCTATTTAATTTTAAAATCCAGTATTTTTCTTTCTTTTTGCATGTGTATGTAGAACTAAAATTTGAGTCTATTAGTAAACATTTGCAATTTTCTAAAGTGTGACCTGGTTGATTGAAACGTACTGCTATTGGGGAATATTGATTATTCTGGCATATACTAAGTTTGTGATTATTAAAGCGAAATCTAGAGCTTTTACCAGATTCACCAATATATCCACTACTGGGACATATTGAACAGAAGAGGAAATATATAATGTTTTCGCTGTCACAAGTGATGTGTGGTGGGTGCAGTTTGATTTTGGTGTTGGGTACAGAGAATATTGTGTCATTTACTAAATGTTTACAGATTAAACACCGGGGTTTCTGACATCTTAAATTCCCTGATAGGTTTGTATTTTTTAGATATTTGTTAGAAGTGAGGATAGTTGATAGGTTGAGTGTTTGTTTCATTCCATTTATGGGTGGTTTATCGAAAATGTCTTTTATTTTTTTGTTTGATTGGAGGTTATTGTAATCATTTTTTAAATTTTTGATAAGTGTGTGGGAATGTTGATTGTGGTTAAAAACCATGGGAATTCGGTTGTTGTTTTTTCTTTTCTTGTATGTGAGAAGTGTGTTACGATTTATGTGGATGGTTTTATTTAGTGCTTCTTTTATTATTTTTATTGGGTATTTACATTTTAGAAATTGCTTTGTTAGGTTGTTAATGTTGTTTAGAAAATCTGGATGGTCTGAGCATATGCGTTTGATTCTTAGAAATGAGCTGTATACGATAGATTTTTTTTAATTTAAGGGGATGACAACTGTTAAAGTGTAGGAATTTATGTTGGTTTGTGGGTTTGTTGTATAGAATGGTGGAAAGTGTATGTTTGTTTAATTTTATCATGACGTCCAAGAAAGGGACGGATGTGTATGAGTACTCCATGGTAAATTTAATTGTATTGTGGAAGTTGTTGCAGAAAGAAAAAGTTTAATTTTTCCAATCCATGAGTCCATAATAAGAAAATATCATCAATGTATCTCAAATAATGTGATGGTTTGTATTGTGAATTGTCTAGTATCTTTCTTTCTAGAATGTGCATAAAGATATTGGCATAACTAGGTGCCATTTTCGTGCCCATTGCTGTGCCACTAATCTCTGAATAGTGTTGTTGAATTTAAAATTATGTGTTAAGATGAAATTTATTAATTGGCATTTATCTGTGATTTGGTTGTTAGGTAGTTTGCTTTTAAGGAACTTATGGCAAGCTGATACTCCTTCAACACGTGGAATGCTCATGTACAGAGACGTAACATCCATCATTACTAGAATATTATCATTGTGGACTAAGTTTGTTTTGTAATTTGAGAACGTCAGTAGTGTCTCTAATATAACTAGGTATGTCAGGTAATAAAGGTTTTAGGATATTGTCTATGTACCCAGATATAAGTTCTGTGAGGGTACCAATGCCTGATATTATGGGTCTGCTAGGTGGTGTGATTTTAAGGGCTTTTGAAATTTTATAGATCTCTTCATTACTTGATTATTATGATGTGGGTTGGGTGAAGATGTGTCAGGGTGTTTTTCTGAAATGATTTTGGGGAGTTTATGTAGTTTTGGGATAGTGTAGAATGTTGCTGTTTTGGGGTTCTCTGGAATAAGAGATTTTATTTTTTATGTTGTGATTCAGGTTCTGAATGAGAAGGGATAATTCTGTTTTGTAAATGCTAGTCGGATCTAGAGGTAAGGGTACATAGAACCTGTTATTTTGAAGTTGTGATTCTGCTTCTTTAATATAGTTGTTAGTGTCTAAGATGGTTATAGCTCTGCCCTTATCGACTGGTACAATAATTATGTTTCGGTTGTTTTTAAGTGTATAGATGGCTTTGTGTTCTACTTTGGATAGGTTGTGTTTTTTTGTTTGATATCCTTTGTTTTTTTAAGAAGTTATCCATGTGTTGTTTGGCTTTGTTGGCATATTGATCCAAGTGTTGGTTACGTCCACTTGGTGGAGTCCATAGGGTATTATCTTTCGTTAGAGGAAGTTTGGGATATGATTGTTTAGCGCTGTTGTCAGTAGAAGTGGATCTGTTTGAGAAATATTCTTTTAGTCTCAGTCTACGAAGGTATTTTTCCATATTGTAGCAAAGGTTTAGAGGGTTTAGTGGCTGTGAGGGGCAGAATGATAATCCTTTATTTAATAAAGAGGTTTCTCCTTGGGTGAGAGTATATTTAGATAGGTTTGCGATGTGATTATCAGCAGAGGTGTTATGGGTGTAGCGTACATAGCGAGATCTTCGTGGAATCTGTTGTATTAAGTAGTTATTCAGGTGAGGTATGTGTTGTAAAATGGGGGTTCTCAGCAATTAGTTTGAGTTTTTGGTTTTTCAAAAATATACACTGTCAGCTTTTTTTTGTACAGGAAATTGTTTTTTTTACTTGAAAGTATTGGAAAGGAGAAAGTGTTAGAGAGAATAACTGATTTTTTTATATAAGTTCATGTAAAATGATTTCTTAATGTAAGCAGAGTTGTGCGCAAGGTTTCTTAATTGCATGGAAGTTCTGTATATATATATATATATATATATATATATATATATATATATGTTATGTTTTTAACATGACAAAAGAAAATGGTTATGGAAAAATGACACTCACCGAGTATTGGAAATAACTAGGGGAATTTATTATTGTGGAAACACGAGTGCAGCGAACAGTTGTAGATGTTGAACCACCGTATGTTTATTGAGTGTATGGTGAATCTCAGCCTACCATGTTTGCTTGACTCTCCGGAAGTACCTTCTCCTTGTCTCCGAGTATGCACTTCCTTGAATGGTCCAGGGGAGGTAACTTTTGGCCCTTTTTATGGTAATTCTAATACCTCTTTTTTTTTTTTTTTTTTTTTTTTTTTTTTTTTTAAAGACAATTATCTGTAACGAGCACGCTTGCGGTTAATTTGTAGGTGCTTCACTTTAGTTCTATTCCGCTTTGGACGGTTCTTTCTAGGTTCTGTAGTGCTCTCGTTTATATTTGTCTGTTTGACAGGTGGTATAGCTGGTAGTTCAAATGTGTCCACTAGTAAGTCCAGTGTAATGTTCGACATGTTGTTTGTCTTTGTGTTGTTGGTCTACCTAGGACCCAATTGGTTTTTGTGTCGTGCCCAGAGTTGATCTCCAATTTGTACACTATAGAAAAATTGTCCTTTTTTTCTTGTAGATGGTGCCTGGTATCCATTTTTGGTTGCCCAGGCCTGTAGCTCCTCACAAACACTGGTGTACCTACAGATAGTGGTCGATCTGAATTTTGGCACATACTCTGTTTTTGTTGTTCCTTTAATGCTGCTTTGCCAACCAAATTGAGTGGGATGTTGAGAAGACCCAGTGGCTCAATAAAATCAAGTCCCAGACGGTCGTGCTGGGAGTTCGAAATGTATATGGTCTCAGATGCTGTCTTCTCCTCAATCTTGATTGTTGCTGGCAGTTCGCCTGTAATATGGACACAATCCCCAGAAGCACTCCGTGCTACATGTTTTGTAGATGTAAGTGGAGGTCTGCCTATACTTTTCCACAGTTTCTGGGAAATAAGGGTTATGTCCGATGCTGTGTCGATTTGTAACCGAACTTGGTGGTTGTTCAGTTCCACCGACATATATTTGCGATTTGACTTGGAGTTGGGCAGGAACGTTGCTACCAGACTGTTTGTTTGTGTTTTATGTCTGTTTTTGTTCTGTGATCACTTGTACGTTGTTTTGCGCCACAGTGGTGTGCAGAATCCATCTTTGTGACCTTGCCGGTTGCATTTGTGGCAGCGGTGAGTTTTGAAGGGCCACCACAATTCCAGCAAGCAGATGGAGGTTTCTTTGGTGTTGCTTCCGGTGACTGTCATCTTTGAATAATGTCCGGATTTTGTTCAATTTTTGACAAAATTCTTGTGAGCACATCCCTGTCAGACCTTAATCCACATGCGAAAATCAAACACTTGAATTGTTCATCTGTGATGGTGGAAATTTTGAACGGTTCGCATTGCTTGTTGATGCGTCCTGAGTACGTTGTAAAGTCATCTGAGTCACATTTTGTGATATTGAGGCTGTTGAATCTTGCATTAAACAATGAGGTGTGCTCACCAAAAATTTTGTTTAAAAGTTTTAACTGTTTCCACAAAACTACAATCCCGAGATTGTTTCGGTAAAATGTAGTTAATATATTTTTTATGTTCACTTGGACCGATTTTTCGTAAAAGGAGCGTCACTTTCCAGCTATCTGTTTGCTCTCCAAAATCTTCTTTAAAGAGATCCTCATAACGAGTGAACCACATTGTGGAGGTTGTGTTTGCCTCCTTATCGTAGTGGAATTCTGTGATGGAATTTTCGAGAGCTTGTCCTGATATTATTTTTGTTGATAGAGGATTTGGTTGTGGTACATTCCCTAGTCTTTCTGAAAAGAGTTCCATCAACCTTAATTGTTGTTGTAGAATCTGTTGGATAATATTTGGACCCATATTTTTACACTGAATGGAAAAGGAAAAAAAAATTCCGGAAAGAAGAGATTTTTTTTTTTTTTAAATGTTACGTTTTAACTTTGTACCTGACATGACGTTATTTTGTGTGTCCACGATGTCTAAAGTCCTCTTTCAGAGATTATGCACTCAATGAAACAAATTCTACTTGTTAGTTTCTTTTCAGAAATATTATTCAGGCAAATATTTCCACGTAGTGTAATTTCGTATGTTTTTAACATGACAAAATAAAATGGTTATGGAAAAATGACACACTCGCTGAGTATTGGAAATTTTTCAAGAATCTTCGATATGCAGTAGAAGCACCAGATCAGATGTGGCAGCAGC
>JBBBDQ010002170.1:210000-737500 GCA_037127315.1 Ascarosepion bandense | reverse complement strand
GATGCAGACAAAATTGTCAAATTGTTCAAAATCAGTAGAAAGAAAAGTATATTGATAGTATCAATAGAAAAATGAAGCAAATGAACATACAAAAATCAGTTGCAGACAAAAATCAGAGTGTGACAGAAGTATCTGTTCGAAATACTCTCTAAGTACTGGTATGACATTATTGACAATATCTTTATCTAGCTAATGTCTTCCCATTATGTGGGAGGCATTTTTACTGCACATGTATTATATGTAGCTTCCTAAAGACTTGATGTAGTTTTTCATTTATCAAGTAAACAATTATGGAATTAGGCAACAATAGTGAACTGAACGCATTGCTTCACAAACCATACTACTAATATGCAAATTATCTTTGTCTGGAAATGAGAAAATGGATTCATTATCATGAAAATCAAAGAAACTTAGAATAACTAAATCAGCTTGGTATGACACTTCACCGGATCGGTCATGGTTGGTTTTGATCCAGATAACTGGTCATAGATTGACTCAGTTCATGATGATCTCCCTTGTCCCATGTTGTGTTGATTGATCACAAGGCAGTCACGTGAGTTTTCCACTAGCTATCTCTCTGCCGAACTAAACCAAACTGGGAAGCATGCACACAATTGGATAATAAAAGAAAGAAATATGGCACCAAAAAAATAAATGGACAGACGTTTGAAGTGTCATAAAAGAAAGTCTTTATATACAGAAAATAATTCACATAATAGTCATTTGGATAATTCCCAATCTCTGCTCCTATCAATCTGGTAATGGAACGGAAGTCTTTTAAGCATATCAATTATTCTCCTAAGCAATAATCGAGAAATCTGACCAGCCACAGCGCTTTGCTTTGAACAAAGTTCTAAGTTTGCAGCAAGTCTAGTCGACTTAGGTTCTTTTTCTCTGGAATGTTGCAGAAGTACTGGGTCATGGGTAGGTTGGTGCGGTTCATCTTTGGAATCGGAATCGAGGTGGATTTCTTGTTCCGGGCTGGATCACTCTGTTCTTTCAGCCCTTGGGACCCTGTATTTATGCCCATGCCATGGTGTGGGGATGACGGACGTGGGGTTTTTAACCCCTCATCTTGGCAACCAATAGAATGCTGATGTTAGCTGCTACTCGTTGTTGTGTCTGGCCTACCCAATGGGATTAGTTTTATTTCCATGATGTCAACTGCTGGTCGTCTTCCCCTTTCAGGGTGCTGGTTCACGGAACCAATGAGATTCTTCTCTGTCTTATGACGTCATCATCCTATACCCCTTTTCTGGGCTGGACTTATCCGGCGAATTTCTTTCTCACGAAATAATTTTTGGGTTTTTCTTAATCCATCACCTTTTGAACTTGTCATAAAAGCCTATATGACTAAATTTTTCCCTTTTCGCCTGAAACAACCAGACAAGTCACAGATAGTCTTTGTTTACATTGTCACTTAGATAAGAATTCCTGCATCTTTGTTTCCAATATCTCTATTTTCGGTCACAGATATTTTTAGAGCTTTCCGTGATGACAGAATGATATTTTGTTATCAATTTCTTTTTCCTAATTCATGCTAGCCAGACAATTTCTTCATTTCACTTATCACCTTTGTGAGTGGGCTTGGTTCTCTTAATTTTCCGTTTCAAGCTTCGCCTAGGGTATCTGGATTGTTTTTACATTTTTAATCAAATTATCAATGTCTATTGTTATGTGTTTTATCTAACCTCGGAAATAAAAACAAATTTATTTCTCTTTTCTTTCTTTCTCTTCTTTCCTTCTCAGGTTTAGAATAACAGCAAAGAAAATAAAACTTGTTGCCTTTTGTTTCTTTTACCTTTGCTCATATTCGGAAAATAAAAAATTCTTTTAGTATGCTTCCTTCTGATCTATAATAGTAATTTCTTCTGTTTAAAAAATTTTCTAATTATAGTTAATAAATAATTAAATTAATTACTTTCGTTCTGCTAAATATTGTTACATTGGTACCTGAAATATTTGCTGTAACAAATTTTACCAATTATGGCAGCTTGATTGGATCAATAGTGAAAGAACTTTGTGCACTGAAGAATCAACCCTGTATCACAGTATATAAAGTAAACTCATTAAAGAACATATTAAGACAAAATTGGTTACACTTCACTTGAGTGGACATGGCATGTCTGAGAGAAATGGTTGAGATCGTACTTGTTGTTAGAATTGCCCATCTCATATACTGATTGGAATATAATAGTTAATAGAATTTTTCCAAAATTAATTTAAATTTCTTGGTATTTTTGTTTTCCATTTTTAGCATTAAAGGACAGTTACACATGCAGTGGGTCCCTATTTTCATATCATTGAGATGGTCTAATGGAAAAGCCAATACTGTTACATATGGTTCCAGTGCCATTGCAACAGTTACTTGGACATTGCTAAATACTGTTAAAAACTGGCTTAAAACCTTTGATTCTGAATTTTTATTTGGGATTGACTTCCAAAGCCTTTCTTCTGACTTGGTATAGTCATGGAATTTTTTAATTTAGCTGTATTTCTCCTACAGTAGTTGACAGTATACCCTGCTGTTTAACCCAATACATTTTCCAAGGACATTTGTTGAACTGAATACAACCACTAATGGAATTTTAACTCTGCTCGCCACTTTCTATGCCAATAGCCATTATTCTATAGGCATGTTCACATGTATGTCTTTACGAAAATCTAACAAAATAATACTTATAAGCAACCCTAATTTTGTATGTAAAAATTTATAAATTATAAAAATAATAAACTATAGTGCATTGTTGGATAGTTTTATAGTTTTATTAAATTGTAAACTTGTATCAAAAATAATGCTAATCTATTTTGGATAATTTTCCCATACTGACAGAAGCTTGCAATTATATCTTTGTAAATTGTTCAGCTATATGTGCTAAAGTAACTTAAAGATTAATGGTATACCTTAGGATTATTAAATGAATGAAGAAAACCTTTAAAATAATGCAATAAAAATTAAAACTTTATTGCAGAAACAACTGATGTTACCCAACTGATTTCTTCTGTGAAGGGAACTGCTCTCAATGACTCTGAAATTCTGACACTGCTTGAACTTCTTTATAGCAAACAGAACAAGGTGAGGTATCTTTTATTTGCATTTACTCAAAAGAATTTTAATGTCTATTGACCTCTTGGGTTTCATTTAAGTTTCATTTTAGCATCTGATTTTAATGTTTCCATTTTTAATCTACTCACTTTGAACAGGGTGTAATATTAGGAAGAAGTGAGGAACATTTTAAAATCCACAGCTGTTACTAAAACTAATTCCCACTAAAGTTAATGTAATATTGTAGTTATATATCAACAAAAAAAAATTACAGAAAATGCCACAATGCAATTTTAGACAGAGTACTCATTTTTGCTAAACAAAACTTAATGTTTATAAAAGACAAGACTGAAATTAATTTTCCCAAGTTACTGTTATATATCAAATGTTTAAAGCTAATATTAGTCCTCCTAGTTTTGTTTTTTATGTATGCTTTCCTCTTCGGCATGTTGATAGTTATGGTAGATAAATGAATGTAAATCTCAAAGATATACTAAAGTTACTCCAAAATGTGAAAATTGCATTTAATCATTAAAGAATGATTTTTATATTGCCTTTTTTTTCCTCTCTCTCTCTCTCTCTCTCTCTCTCTCTTACCCCAAGCAAGGTGGGACCACCACTAGTGCTCAGGGGATTACAATGAGAGGAAAGACTAAGTACAGGGTGTATTGAAGGAAGTATAAAAGATGAACAGGATTCAAGAAGAAAGATGGTAATTGATGTTGCAGTGAAATTTTTGAGATTGTAGCTATCAGGGAAACAAGTAAATGGGAGGGAGTTCCACAGGTGGAAAATGAGAGAAAAAACTGTTGAAGTAGAAGTGGTGGTTACATTTAACTTTTTACAACAGTAAACCTAAATGTTTAAATTCACGTGGACAGGGGAAAATCTCGTCAGAGCAGTTGCCATGAAAATATTTTTAGAAAAAACAAGGAAGCCACATCACATCGGTAAGAAAGTGACTGAAATCGAGATGCCAAGTCAGGAATGATGACTTTGAGATGAATAGTAGAAGCACCCAACCAGATATGGCAACAGTATTCAATGAATGGATGAATTGTAGATTTATAAATGGGGAAGATGGATTCTGAAAAAAAAACTTTCTGGCTCGACATAGACCTTCCTAGCAGTAGATGCAGCTATAAATCTGATATTCATAGGTATACATCACAATTATAACCCTTCCTCTACCCCAGCCATTTACTTAATTCATGGTTAACCTGTACTAGTGAATCTTAGTTTTTCTTAATTTTAAATATCCAAAAACATTTTTTAAAAGTTGTATTTTACAGTATATTAAAATTCTTTCAGATCTTGGTTGATGCTAAAAAATCAGATGTAAAATAAGATCTTGGAGAATTGATTTAAAATTTAATGCCATTTTCAAGTGCAAATATATTTTTAAAAGAACTTTTTTTTTTTGTTAACTGTTTGATTTATGTCCTTGACTTATATTGTTCTTACTGAGTGTATCTGTTTCTCTTGTGTTATTTTTTATTCAAGACTTGAGGAATTTAAATAAGTCAGTTATTTAACTTCATTATTTTTATTTCAAATAATTTTTTTGTCATAATTTTTTTTTAATATGCATGTGGTTATACACTAAAGGAAATTTTGATACAAAAACATTTTAGAAATACATTTATTTCATTAGCATGAAAGAATAAAATATCCTTGAGCATTTCTAAAATTTACACTTAATGAAATAAATGATTTTTTGTTTTCATTCCTCCTGCAAAGCCCCTGCAACCAACTTTTGTGGGGTTATAATATATTTTCCATGACTTTTGCTGACATTGTTCGACCAGTTCTTGCTATTTGGATCTCTTTCTTTTGTTAGCTATGGGGTGTGTGTATATATATAAACATAGTACACTTGGTATGCAATCCAGGTAAATTCCAATAGAGGAGAACTCAATGTTAAATTCATTTATTTAATTGAACAAAGTAATATAATTTATAAAAGATTTTAGGTTATTACAATGGGTAATACATATTTCACTGTGTTTTGATGTTATCACGGCTTGTCAGACCCAAATGATAAAACAGTTGCCCCCCCCCCCCCAAAAAAAAAAATTCCTTTTCTTTTATTTAATTTTACATAGATGCTCACATGTCCATATTAGAACAGACATTTGTAACGGTTATTTACGAAAATTTCTCGCTCATTCGAACAAGAACCCCAAAGAAAGAGGAAAGCGAGGATAAAGAAAAGGTAGATGATTAATGCAAAGAAGAGAAAAAAAGTTGAAAAAAGGGGAAACAAAAAAACTGAATGGAAAGCAAGAAGAGAAAAAGGACAAAGATACAATAACAGGAAATACCATAAATGTTGACACCATTTCTCATCATGACATTTCAAACCACCTAATTGTTCTCTTAGAAAAAAAAATGAAAAATTTAACTATGAAATTTAATTTCAAATATACCAAGAAAAAAAAAATTGTACATCATAATTTTAATATAATTTGAAAAATAACTACTATTACTATTATTTTAAAAATTAATGCTAATTTAAAAAATATTGTTAAAATAATTAAAAATACTAAAATTAAAAATATAAATATAGAAACAGGAAAAATCTGATAAACCTAACAGAAGGGGGAAATACACAAAAAGAAAGAAAGAAAAAAAGGTGAAACCACGACAGAACAGATTTTAAAATAATTAAAAAAATAAAAGCTAGATCGAAACCGACGTATATAATTCGTTCTTAGAAACGATACATGGGATTTTTACCCTTAGATTAAAATATACTGACTATAGGGAATATTTATGATGAAAAATATGTCATATATCCTAACATAAATTACATTAGAACCACTAGTAGTAATTTATTCTAACTATAGTTAGAATAATAACTCCCAATAAGAAAATATAAAAATACAATCTTAAAGATTATCTAAAATACTAGCAATACTAATAATAGATAATAATAATATAAAAAATAATAATAACAAATAAAACAATAAAGAGATAACAAATACATCGATATACATATATATATGTGTGTGTATTTACATACATATGCATTTATATATACATGTATGTATCAAACAAAATTTCTCTGACGGAATAATTATAATAAAAATACTACTACTACTAATAATAATAATAATAATATTCATTATATCACGAAAGACAAAAGAAATTACAAAAATACCTATAAATACACTCCTGATCAAAATTTTAAGACCATTTAAAAATCATTAAAAAGAAATATTTTTTTACGGATAGATTTTAAACTCCTCCCACTTAAGGTTACCAATACTACAATCTAAAAGGTTATAGAAACAAAAAGCTATATTCCAAACATTTTATTTAGAAATTTACATTTTTATAAAATGAGGCAATTTACACATGATCAAAATTATAAGACCAGAGACAAACATTCTACGAAATTGTACAAAAAGTGTATGAAAACATTCAACAACCAAATTTAATGATGAGTTTTACCTCCACTGCTTTTGATGACTTCAGAAATTCTATCAGGCATGCTAGAAATAAGCGTTTCCATTAAGGTGTGGGGGATGATGCTCCAGCTTCTGAAGATGGCTTCACGAAGTTCATTTTTTGTTGAATATTGTTTGCCATTTCGATAAACATCTCTTGTCATTCATCCTCAAACATTTTCAATTGGGTTCAAGTCTGGTGAGCATGCAGAATGTCCCAAGAGATGGACTCCATCTTTCTGGTCAAGGTCCGTCTTGCAGCATGGATTGCAGCATTATTCTGTTGGAATAACCATCCATCCACACACAAACGATGACCCTCCATCATCAATGATGCTTTTTGTAGCATGCTAACATAACCAGCCACTGTTTAACAACCCTGCACCACCTGGAGCTCCATCATCCCTCTGTAAGAAAAGGCACTCCATACTATTAGGGACCCTCCACCACTATGACGTGTGGAGAAAATTTCAGGAGGCATGTTTTTGTTATGCCAATATCGTTGGAAGCCATCAGGACCATTTAGATTTAATTTTTTTTCATTAGAAAACAGGACTTTCTTCCACTTCTCAACGTCCCATGTTTGGCATTCACAACCAAACTTTAAGCGGTCCACCTTGTGACATGGAAGCAGCCGAGGAATTTGTTTATGCTTTTTATTTACCATGCCTTTTTGTCGTAAGTGTTGTCTGATGGTTACAGGACTGCAATCAGCATCTGTGACTGCCTTAATTTGACTAGAAGAAAGTCCCCCCTCGTTCATAACAACCCGTCTTATTTTCTTACTCAATGCAGGAGAAATTTTTTGGGGCCTACCAGAGGATTTTGCTTTTCCATAATTCTCACTGTTCTTTAGAAAGTTGCAAATCACAGTTTTACTGCGATTTACCTTAGCTGTGATCGCCCACTGTGATAAACCTTGCTTATCGAATTCTAGAATTTGAGAACGCTCAACTTTGGTAAGTTTGCTTGCTTTAGACATGGTAACACCTTTACACAGTGATTGCTAATCTCTAACTGAACTAAAAACATTGGAATTACCATAGATCTAACAATTTATACCCCTCGTCTTATAATTTTGATCATGCGTAAATCGCCTCATTTTATAAAAATGTAAATTTCTAAATAAAATGTTTGGAATGTAGCTTTTTGTTTCCATAACCTTTTAGATTGTAGTATTGGTAACCTTAAGTGGTAGGAGTTTAAAATCTATCTGTAAAAAAAAAATTCTTTTTAAAGATTTTTAAGTGGTCTTAAATTTTTGATCAGGAGTGTATAATAATAAAAATATAAGCTTTAACTGTAAACAAATATTAACCTGACGTGGAAAATTTAGCTGTAATATGATATTAACATCCATGTCAAATTTAACATTGAAATTTAATTTAAAATATGATGGGATATATCTATGGTTCAAAACCAAATTGTGCAGCATAATTTCAATACAATTTGAAAAAATAACTACTCTTACTAGTATCACAAAGTATCCTATTAATTTTTAAAAAATTTCGTTAAAATAATTAAATCATCAAAAAACATGAAACGTTAGAAAGATAAACATAAAAGGAGAGTGGGGGGAAAAATAAAAAGAGATAAAAATTAGAACAATATAGAAAAGTATTTAAATTAAAATAACTTGAAATAAACTTCATATATCGAATTAACATCTATTACATTAATATTAATTCTTAGAAACGCGATATGGGATTTCCTCTTAAATTAAAATATGCCGATTCTAGGATATATTAGTGGTGGAAAATATACCATAAATCCTACATCCTAATATAAGTTACAATATTACCACTAGTAGTAATTTATTTAAAATAAAGTTAAAATAATAAATTCAGTAAGAAAAACTAAATAAAAAATTAAAATATAATCTTAAAAAACCCTTTAAATACTCATAATAATACTAATAATAGACAATAATAATAAAATAATTATGAAAAATTTTAATAATAGAAATTTGTAATATATATCTATATATATATGTATGTGTGTGTGTGTGTGTGTGTGTGTGTGTGTTTATCAAACAAAATTTCTATCAAACTTTAATAATAATGATAGTAATAATAATACTCATTCTATAAAAAACGATGAAAAAAACAAAGAAAACTATAAATTTAATAATTTTAAAAATAAAAAAACAAAAAATTACAAAAAAATTTTAAATTAAAAATATCAAAATAACCTTTGCTGTAAAAAGATGTTAACAGCACATTTCAGAATTTTTCACAAACTTTTTTTTAAAAATTAAATTAATGTAAATTAATATAATTTACACTAATTCAAATCACAATCAGGATTTATCTGTACTATTTTAAATTTATTTTTGTGTCTGCATTTAAATATTAATTCATTCCGCTGATTTAGTAGTTCCTTAGGATTATTATATTTTATAATCATTAATTCCTCCTCCAGGCATAAATTGCATCTATCCCTGAAACTGTTAGGAGTATTGGCATTTTTCACAATCCTCCATCTGACCAGTGGGGTAAATCTTTCGTCTTTAATATTCCAATATTGCTTAGATAGCACAGTTTGATGTTTCGAGGAGGCGTTGGAGAAAGATTGTGGTTGTATAGCCTCTGCTTCCAACTACCTGCAGATATCCCTATATAAACCCTTTTATTGTTGGGGTCATCCACTGGACAAATAGTGGCTTCATAGATAGCTGTTTTGGAATTACACCTGCCATCAACTGGACAATTTGTTTTATTGATGCAATTACAAGAAGGCTTGTCTACTGAAGGTTTGCTAAAGAAGTCTCTAAGTAATTTGTTATGTGAATTGACTGTTTTGCATATTTTTTGTAGTAGAATAAGTGATTTTAAGAGTTTTTCTATTGAACAATTTTCTTAAGGGGTGGTGTTGGTAGAACTGTCTGCTAACTAGATTTAAAAAGTATTTACCTATGTTTACATTGGACAACTTGCAGAAAGGAGGGTTGAACCATATTATTTTTCTTTTTCTAACTTTACTTTTGTTTCTAGTTCTGTCTTTCAATTTTTCTTTGTATAATATTTCATCCTTAAAATCACTCTTCTTTAGGGCTTCATTGTATATTGTTTTATTCTCATTGAATATTTCCTTATTAGAAGATAATTTATTAATTCTAATTTTGACTGTTTTGGGTATTTGTTTTATGATAGATTTAGGATGATTAGAGTTAACATTAATATAGATAGGGGATTGATTACTTTTTTGATACGGTTTAAATGTATTTTTGGATAGGTTATCTAAAAAAATTAGATTAGATGAAATTTTAATTTTGAAGCCCAGCATTTTAAAAGTTTTAATAACTTTTTTATAAATTCTTGATGTCAGGGGACCATTACTGTCAGGGATATACATAAAACCATCATCCCGGTAGAGACCTACTTGACTGGGCTCAACAATTCTACCAAGAGTATATAATATATATATTCCAATCAGATCCGCAATTTAAGCTGAGTCATAAGCCCCCATTGGGACATCAAAATTATTGCTAATATTTTTAGTCTAGTTAGTCATTTTTTTTTTTTTTTTTTTTTTTTTTTTTTAATCATCTCACCCCAAGCAAGGCATTCCACTGCCACTATTGCGCATGGGGCTACATAGGGTAAGGTAAAGAGAAGGAGTGGATAGACATAGGGAATGTCAGGAGAAAGGTGATAGATGAGTAAGGATAGCGAGGATGAGTGTCGGGCAGATGTGAAGAGTGTTTGATCAAATGGGAGCAAGTTAGTGTGTTAGGAGGTGTCTATTGACCTTACATTTAAACTCCTGGAGATTGTAGCCGTCGGGGAAGCAATCGTTTGGAAGAGAATTCCACAGTCGGGAAGTGCGAGGAAAGAAACTGTTGGAGTAGAAGTTACGGCTGCATTTTATCGATTTCACTGTAAAAGGGTGGGATCTAGTTGCTAATCTAGTATCTCGTGCAAATTCGTATTTAGGGGGCACCAGTGATCTAAGTTCATCGGAGCAGAAGCCGTGAAAGTATTTATAGAAGAGACACAGCGAAGCCACGTCTCGCCGGTGGGAGAGAGACTGCAGGTGGTCTGCCAAGTCGGTATCTATCACATTACAGACCCTCCTCTGAACCTTATCGAGAAGCCCGAGGAGAACAGCAGGGGCACCCGACCAGATATGGCAGCAGTATTCAATGCACGGGCGGATGGTAGATTTGTAAATGTGCAGGATAGATTTAGACGGAAAAAACTTCCGGGCCCTACACAGAGAACCGACTTTCATAGCAGCGGATTTAGCAATGGATTCGATATAGTCATTCCATTTGAGGTCCGCTGAAAGTGTGAGACCAAGGAGGCGTAGTGTTTTACTCTCTGGGAGGCAAGCCTGGTCCATGCTAATGGGAGGTAGGTGAGATTGTCGATGATGGTTAATTGACAGTAGCTTCGTTTTAGAAGCATTAAAATTTATTAGCCATTTCTTACCCCAGTCCAATATGGATTGGAGGTCTTTTTCAATCTCGGCTGCAAGTTTAGCTTTGACGCCTACATCAGATTTTTGTTGGAGGCGAGAGTAAACTGTGGTGTCATCGGCGTACAAACCTATTTGGGTTCTTATGGAATCAGGGAGATCATTAATATATATCAGGAAGAGTGTAGGACCTAAGATGGAGCCTTGGGGGACACCTGCGTTTGTATGGTAGTTCTGAGAGGCATGTCCGTTTAATACCACTTTCATTGTGCGGTTAGAGAGGAATGACTGGATTAGTTCAAACAAATGTCCAGTTATACCATAGCTCCGCAGTTTACATAGAAGACCAGCATGCCAAACTCTGTCGAACGCCTTAGATATATCCAATGCAACGGTTCGAGCTTCGCCATTCCTGTCGAGTGCCTGGTATATGTACTCGGTGATGGTCGTTAGCATATCAGCAGTAGACCTGGTGAAGCGGAAACCATATTGCTTGTACGAGAGGAGCCTGTGTGCTGTGAGATGCTGAACCACCTCGGCGTTGATAATGGCTTCGAACACTTTGCCAAAGATCGGAAGAAGGCTGATAGGGCGGTAATTTGCAGGGTCAGAGGGTTCTCCAGTGTTTTTAAATATAG
Organism: Ascarosepion bandense; assembly: GCA_037127315.1. Lineage (NCBI taxonomy): Eukaryota > Metazoa > Mollusca > Cephalopoda > Sepiida > Sepiidae > Ascarosepion > Ascarosepion bandense. Next base: position 725,945 of record JBBBDQ010002170.1, on the reverse strand, counting down.
GAACTATAGAGGAAGATTTCCAACAGGCGGGAAAGCAGGAAGCAGATAGGCAGAGGTTGTAGAGCTTAGAAAGGATAGAGGAGAGTTCAGGAGCACATTTCTTTAAGACTATGGTTGGGATTCCGTCACCACCGCTCGCTTTGTGAGGGTCAAGTTTTAAGATTATCTTAGAGACAAGCGAAGGTGTAATGTGGACATCATTCAGTTGTGCCTCGGTTCTAGGTGAGAAGTCGGGTGTAAAAACTCCAGACGAGTCCAGACTCGAATTGTTCGAGAATCTGCGGGCAAAACATTCAGCCTTATCTGCTGGGGAGGTGAGGACCTCAAATTTGTTGATTAGCGGGGGTATTGTGGACTTGCTCTTGTTAAGTACTCTTTTACAGAGTCGCCAGTAGTCTTTAGAGCCGAATTTAGAGCATGCTATGCGTTGCTTCATTCTGGCAGCAAACAACATCTTAGCTTCGTTAAGTACCCTTTTACACTTATTACGAGCTGAAGTGAAAAGGCGCCTGTTTTGTTCCGACGCATAGTTACAATAAAGTCGGAAGAAATGATTCCGGTGGGCAATGGCAGCCGAACAAGCGGGTGAGAACCATGGAGACGAATGAGATTTAAGCTGGAATTTCCTAGCAGGGATGAAGGCATCAATGCCAGCCTTAACCCAGGAGGAGACCTCGGATGCACATTCTTCGATGGGAAGACTAAATACGTTGTTCCAAGGGATGTCACAGAGGAAGTCTCGGAACGAATCCCAGTCTGCTCTTTGATAGCAGTATGATATTCTACTTGTCTGTGTTTCATGGGTCGGGCGGGAGTGGAGTGAAATATTGACGGACACTACAGTGTGGTCAGAGTTTCCAAGTGGGCAGAGTTGTCTGGTAGTGCAAGAGTCTGGGATGGAAGTGAAGCAGAGGTCTAGAAGCGAGTTCCTTCCGTTAGGGTTGTCGCAGAAACGCGTGGGGAAATCCACTACTTGCATAAGGGATTGGGTGATTGAAAAGTTCATGGTGTGGACACCAGCAGGGTCAGTGACAACGTTCTTCAGCCACTTGGTGTGGTGGGCGTTAAAGTCACCAAACACGAATACATGGGCAGAGGGATGGGTAGAAATGGCTTTGTCAATATTGTCAGAAATGATGTCAAGTAACGAACAGTCAGGGGAGGAAGGAGAGCGGTACAGAAAGAAGAGATAGCTAATCGAGCTGAGAAGTGAGAGGCGGAAGCACATGAAAGAATGATCTGGGGATTCAAAAGATGACACCCTAGCTAAGGGAAGGTGTTCGCTGACATAGACACCAAGCCCATGCATATGAACATTGGAGTCCTTCCTGAAGAGGGGAAGGTAGCCAGGAACGCAGAACTCAGATGAGGGGATAGAAGGGTTAAGATTAGTTTCACATAGGGCTAATATATCAGGTGAGTTATTATGGAGGAAAGAATCTACACTGGGGAAGTTGGTGCGGATGCCGCGTATGTTAGTGAAAGAGATGCAGACAGGTTTGGGCGTTTTCAAATGAGCTGGTTTAGTTTTGTTATTATGTTTGCTTTTTTCCATAGTAATTCAGTTAAGGAGTGGTCTTAGAATAGAATCAGTCGGTCAATCATTTGCAACTTGTGAAGGATGGAGACTGGCGCGGCCTACAACATAATGTGGCCTCGGGGTTGCCCACCGAACGTTCATGCAGGGACGCCCGTCCATGCGCGATATGGCACTACAAGAACCCCGGTATTATTCAACTGTTGATCAGAGCAGCCTCTCAAGACGCTACGCAAGAGTTCGGGCTCCTAACTACCAGTCGGAAGCAGCAACCAGGAAACTGCCAACCCGGTACCCTCAGAATGTAAAGACGTTGTCACCATACTCCGTAACTGCAAAGAGCTTCCAGCTGAACTAACACCAAGACCAGAGAAAGGGGATGAACCGGGAACCCCTTCCTAAACAAGAAACAAGGTGATCACCTCTAAACTCATTCAAAAGAAGGGGGTGGAGTGTGAGACCGGGCGATAGTAGAAACTATCTACTCCAATTAAAAAAAAAAAAAAAAAAAAAAAAAGAAGGAAAAAGTGACTGAGGCTTAGAAAGTTTTAACTTAGAAAAAGTCGAAAATACCCTTGAATAGCAAAATTATTTACAAATTAAGTGACGAAAAAAAAAAAAATCGAAAATGACAAAAAACGAAATAAAATAAGTAAATAAAATAATTTCCAAGAAATTTCACAAAAACAGACTGAAAAATGGACTGAATCCCAGTTGACTTACCACAAGCAGCTAACACTGTAAAGTTGATTTAATTCAATTTATGAAGACAAAAAATAGAAATTAAACCGTTTTTACAGAATATAGTCGGGATTATGTTGCTTGCGTTCGCATGCCAAACCGTTAAGGAATTCAATCTCTCGAAAAGAACTGAAATTTAAATCTTCTACAAGACAAAACTAATGGAAATAATTGAACCGTGATGCTATTTATCATTAGTCGAAAATACCCTTGAATAGCAAAATTATTTACAAATTAAGTGACGAAAAAAAAAAAAATCCAAAAGACGACCAAAAAACGAAATAAAATAAGTAAATAAAATAATTTTCAAGAAATTTCACAAAAACAGACTGAAAAATGGACTGAATCCCAGTTGACTTACCACAAGCAGCTAACACTGTAAGTTGATTTAATTCAATTTATGAAGACAAAAATAGAAATTAAACCGTTTTCACAGAATATAGTCGAGTTATATTTGTGGTGTATGCACCAAACCGTTAAAATTCAATCTCTCGAAGACAGAAATTTAAATCTTCTACAAGACAAAACTAATGGAAATAATTGAACCGTGATGCTATTTATCATTAGTCGAAAATACCCTTGAATAGCAAAATTATTTACAAATTAAATGACGAAAAAAAAATCAAAGACGACCAAAAACGAAATAAAATAAGTAAATAAAATAATTTCCAAGAAATTTCACAAAAACAGACTGAAAAATGGACTGAATCCCAGTTGACTTACCACAAGCAGCTAACACTGTAAAGTTGATTTAATTCAATTTATGAAGACAAAAATAGAAATTAAACCGTTTTTTACAGAATATAGTCGGGATTATATTTGCTTGCGTTCGCATGCCAAACCGTTAAAAATTCAATCTCTAAAGAAGACAGAAATTTAAATCTTCTACAAGACAAAACTAATGGAAATAATTGAACCGTGATGCTATTTATCATTAGTGGAAAATACCCTTGAATAGCAAAATTATTTACAAATTAAGTGACGAAAAAAAATCAAGGCAGCCAAAAAACGAAATAAAATAAGTAAATAAAATAATTTCCAAGAAATTTCACAAAAACAGACTGAAAAATGGACTGAATCCCAGTTGACTTACCACAAGCAGCTAACACTGTAAAGTTGATTTAGACCAATTTATAGAATAAAAATAGAAATTAAACCGTTTTTTTTACAGAATATAGTCGAGTTATGTTGCTTGCGTTCGCATGCCAAACCGTTAAGAATTCAATCTCTGAAGACAGAAATTTAAATCTTCTACAAGACAAAACTAATGGAAATAATTGAACCATTGATGCTATTTATCATTAGTCGAAAATACCCTTGAATAGCAAAATTATTTACAAATTAAGTGACGAAAAAAAAAATCAAAGACGACCAAAAAACGAAATAAAATAAGTAAATAAAATAATTTCCAAGAAATTTCACAAAAACAGACTGAAAAATGGACTGAATCCCAGTTGACTTACCACAAGCAGCTAACACTGTAAAGTTGATTTAATTCAATTTATGAAGACAAAAATAGAAATTAAACCGTTTTTTACAGAATATAGTCGAGTTATGTTGCTTGCGTTCGCATATAGGCTTAGATTAAGAATTCAATCTCGAAGACAGAAATTTAAATCTTCTACAAGACAAAACTAATGGAAATAATTGAACCGTGATGCTATTTATCATTAGTCGAAAATACCCATGAATAGCAAAATTATTTACAAATTAAGTGACGAAAAAAAAAAATCAAAGACGACCAAAAAACGAAATAAAATAAGTAAATAAAATAATTTCCAAGAAATTTCACAAAAACAGACTGAAAATTGGACTGAATCCCAGTTGACTTACCACAAGCAGCTAACACTGTAAAGTTGATTTAATTCAATTTATGAAGACAAAAATAGAAATTAAACCGTTTTTTACAGAATATAGTCGAGTTATGTTGCTTGCGTTCGCATGCCAAACCGTTAAAAATTCAATCTCTCGAAGACAAATTTAAATCTTCTACAAGACAAAACTAATGGAAATATTGAACCGTGATGCTATTTATCATTAGTCGAAAATACTGTGAATAGCAAAATTATTTACAAATTAAGTGACGAAAAAAAAAAAAATCAAAGACGACCAAAAAACGAAATAAAATAAGTAAATAAAATAATTTCAAGAAATTTCACAAAAACAGACTGAAAAATGGACTGAATCCCAGTTGACTTACCACAAACAGCTAACACTGTAAAGTTGATTTAATTCAATTTATGAAGACAAAAATAGAAATTAAACCGTTTTTTACAGAATATAGTCGAGTTATGTTGCTTGCGTTCGCATGCCAAACCGTTAAAATTCAATCTCTCGAAGACAGAAATTTAAATCTTCTACGAGACAAAACTAATGGAAATAATTGAACCGTGATGCTATTCATCATTAGTCGAAAATACCCTTGAATAGCAAAATTATTTACAAATTAAGTGACGAAAAAAAAAAAAAAAAAAAAAAAAAAAATCAAAGACGACCAAAAAACGAAATAAAATAAATAAATAAAATAATTTCCAAGAAATTTCACAAAAACAGACTGAAAAATGGACTGAATCCCAGTTGACTTACCACAAGCAGCTAACACTGTAAAGTTGATTTAATTCAATTTATGAAGACAAAAATAGAAATTAAACCGTTTTTTACAGAATATAGTCGAGTTATGTTGCTTGCGTTCGCATGCCAAACCGTTAAGAATTCAATCTCTCGAAGACAGAAATTTAAATCTTCTACAAGACAAAACTAATGGAAATAATTGAACCGTGATGCTATTTATCATTAGTCGAAAATACCCTTGAATAGCAAAATTATTTACAAATTAAGTGACGAAAAAAAAAAAAAAAAAATCAAAGACGACCAAAAAACGAAATAAAATAAATAAATAAAATAATTTCCAAGAAATTTCACAAAAACAGACTGAAAAATGGACTGAATCCCAGTTGACTTACCACAAGCAGCTAACACTGTAAAGTTGATTTAATTCAATTTATGAAGACAAAAATAGAAATTAAACCGTTTTTTACAGAATATAGTCGAGTTATGTTGCTTGCGTTCGCATGCCAAACCGTTAAGAATTCAATCTCTCGAAGACAGAAATTTAAATCTTCTACAAGACAAAACTAATGGAAATAATTGAACCGTGATGCTATTTATCATTAGTCGAAAATACCCTTGAATAGCAAAATTATTTACAAATTAAGTGACGAAAAAAAAAAAAAATCAAAGACGACCAAAAAACGAAATAAAATAAATAAATAAAATAATTTCCAAGAAATTTCACAAAAACAGACTGAAAAATGGACTGAATCCCAGTTGACTTACCACAAGCAGCTAACACTGTAAAGTTGATTTAATTCAATTTATGAAGACAAAAATAGAAATTAAACCGTTTTTTACAGAATATAGTCGAGTTATGTTGCTTGCGTTCGCATGCCAAACCGTTAAGAATTCAATCTCTCGAAGACAGAAATTTAAATCTTCTACAAGACAAAACTAATGGAAATAATTGAACCGTGATGCTATTTATCATTAGTCGAAAATACCCTTGAATAGCAAAATTATTTACAAATTAAGTGACGAAAAAAAAAAAAATCAAAGACGACCAAAAAACGAAATAAAATAAGTAAATAAAATAATTTCCAAGAAATTTCACAAAAACAGACTGAAAAATGGACTGAATCCCAGTTGACTTACCACAAGCAGCTAACACTGTAAAGTTGATTTAATTCAATTTATGAAGACAAAAATAGAAATTAAACCGTTTTTTACAGAATATAGTCGAGTTATGTTGCTTGCGTTCGCATGCCAAACCGTTAAGAATTCAATCTCTCGAAGACAGAAATTTAAATCTTCTACAAGACAAAACTAATGGAAATAATTGAACCGTGATGCTATTCATCATTAGTCGAAAATACCCTTGAATAGCAAAATTATTTACAAATTAAGTGACGAAAAAAAAAAAAAAAAAAAAAAAAAAAAATCAAAGACGACCAAAAAACGAAATAAAATAAATAAATAAAATAATTTCCAAGAAATTTCACAAAAACAGACTGAAAAATGGACTGAATCCCAGTTGACTTACCACAAGCAGCTAACACTGTAAAGTTGATTTAATTCAATTTATGAAGACAAAAATAGAAATTAAACCGTTTTTTACAGAATATAGTCGAGTTATGTTGCTTGCGTTCGCATGCCAAACCGTTAAGAATTCAATCTCTCGAAGACAGAAATTTAAATCTTCTACAAGACAAAACTAATGGAAATAATTGAACCGTGATGCTATTTATCATTAGTCGAAAATACCCTTGAATAGCAAAATTATTTACAAATTAAGTGACGAAAAAAAAAAAAAAAAAAATCAAAGACGACCAAAAAACGAAATAAAATAAATAAATAAAATAATTTCCAAGAAATTTCACAAAAACAGACTGAAAAATGGACTGAATCCCAGTTGACTTACCACAAGCAGCTAACACTGTAAAGTTGATTTAATTCAATTTATGAAGACAAAAATAGAAATTAAACCGTTTTTTACAGAATATAGTCGAGTTATGTTGCTTGCGTTCGCATGCCAAACCGTTAAGAATTCAATCTCTCGAAGACAGAAATTTAAATCTTCTACAAGACAAAACTAATGGAAATAATTGAACCGTGATGCTATTTATCATTAGTCGAAAATACCCTTGAATAGCAAAATTATTTACAAATTAAGTGACGAAAAAAAAAAAAAAAAAAATCAAAGACGACCAAAAAACGAAATAAAATAAATAAATAAAATAATTTCCAAGAAATTTCACAAAAACAGACTGAAAAATGGACTGAATCCCAGTTGACTTACCACAAGCAGCTAACACTGTAAAGTTGATTTAATTCAATTTATGAAGACAAAAATAGAAATTAAACCGTTTTTTACAGAATATAGTCGAGTTATGTTGCTTGCGTTCGCATGCCAAACCGTTAAGAATTCAATCTCTCGAAGACAGAAATTTAAATCTTCTACAAGACAAAACTAATGGAAATAATTGAACCGTGATGCTATTTATCATTAGTCGAAAATACCCTTGAATAGCAAAATTATTTACAAATTAAGTGACGAAAAAAAAAAAAAAAAATCAAAGACGACCAAAAAACGAAATAAAATAAATAATTAAAATAATTTCCAAGAAATTTCACAAAAACAGACTGAAAAATGGACTGAATCCCAGTTGACTTACCACAAGCAGCTAACACTGTAAAGTTGATTTAATTCAATTTATGAAGACAAAAATAGAAATTAAACCGTTTTTTACAGAATATAGTCGAGTTATGTTGCTTGCGTTCGCATGCCAAACCGTTAAGAATTCAATCTCTCGAAGACTATATATACTAGTAGAGATTCTCTAGGAATTAAAATAATATCCATTTCATTATTAGAACTATCTGTGAAGTTTCTAGCATGGTTTAAACTATTAACTAATAAATTGTACGAAATGGAAGAATAAAAGTCTTCTATATCAAATTGTAAAAATGAGGCTTTTCCTTATTTGGAATGTTTTGGAACCATTTTATGGTATCAGAAGAATGTTTCCATAAATTGGAATTGAGTGATGCTTGGTACCATTGGTGTCACGACCAGACACTCAGCAATTGCGAACGAGGTGACTAGAGCTATAAGGGCTAGTAAGCCCAGGGAAGAAATTAAATCAGATTAATTTTGTAAAAGCTAAAGAAAAGATACAGAAACAGAGGAGAGAAAGAACGAGCCTGTTGTCTTCTGCAGATGATTGGCAGTTGATAGTGGACCTTGAGGCTCAGCTGAAGTACTCCAGACACATAGCTGTAACATTGCTAAGACCGGATCTGATATTGCACTCCAACAACACAAAGCAGTGCATTATTTGGTAACTGTATCATGAGCAGAATATATGACACTAGCTAATGAAAGAAAGAGATCCAAATACCAAGAACTGGTCAAACAATGTCAGCAAAAGTCATGGAAAATATATTATGACCCCATAGAAGTTGGTTGCAGGGGCTTTGCGGGACAGTCGTTGTGCAGAGCTCTGGCAAAAATAGACATAGTGGGGGAAGTTAAGGTGAGAGCACTGAAGGACATTACCAATGCAATCCTAACTGCGTCAAAATGGATTTGGTTTAAGAGATCAGAGCCATTGAAGACATAATGAGGATGTTATGGGAAATCTCAATCATAATTATGAGACATGATATATGTTAGAATATTATGACAATAATATTATGGATAGGAGTTGAGAATAGTTGGCATTCGAGGTGGGGTATAGACAGGAGTTTTTTTATGAAATGGCCATTTTATTTTATTTTTTAGCTCATACTCGCTCATTTATTTCAATATTTAAGCTTACTTACATCTGTATTATAAATGGAATGAGGGAGAAAATATAGTTTCGTAGTAGCAATAGTCTGGAAATTTAGAATGTTGATGCTAGTATTGAGTAGATTTATTTTCAGAAATATGTATAAGATTGTAAATACATGTATAGGTTACTCAATTGAGTAGATAGCATAGCTACTTATTTATTTATTTATTTATTTATTTATTGTAATTAGGCCATCAAATTATCTTAGTCGGTAATGGACAAAATGGGGAAGGAAATCTACATAAATTAGTATGAATTGAGATTTTAGGATAGTTTTGGGCTGGATATGTGGGTAGGTTTACTTACAGATTTAGTATCACTATGGGATTAATATTGAACATGTAAAAGATGAACATAAACAATGCAATAAAGTTTTCAACTCACCTCATTATGATTCCGAATGTAGTAAAACTAAAGCAAACGTAGTAAAAAAAAAAGAAAGGGAGGGAGGGAAAAAGACACCACTCTATAGTAGAAGAGCATGAAGAGCCCTATTTTCATTGGCTGACGCTGACTAACATATGTCAATAAGAACGATCAAAGTCTGGCCTTGCTAGTTTCATTACTGTTCTTTGCAATGTCGTAGTGTGTAGCACAATGCTTTCAAGGAGGTGGCCTGACTCGTTTAGAGTCAGGTCGGATTGCTGTCGGAGCCGATATCATGCGAAACTCGAAATTAGCATTGCTGGGGCAAGAAGTGGCTTGTCAACTTCAATTCATCTAAGACCAAGCTGTTGTCTGTCAACCATTACAGGCAACCTCTTCTGCCTCTCATAAGCATGGACCAAGTGATTCTCCCTGAGAGTAATACACTATGCCTCCTTGGACTTACCCTCTCCTCAGACCTCAAATGGAACCACTATATTGAATCCATAGCAAAATCTACTGCTAAGAAGATTGGGTCACTATGTCGATCCAGGATGTTTTTTCCACCTGAATCCATCCCGCATATATACAAGTCAACCATCCGTCTGTGCATGGAGTACTGCTGCCATTTATGGTCAGGTGCCCTTGCCGTTCTCCTCAGTGTTCTTGACAATCTCCAAAGGAGAGTCTATAATGTGATAGGTACTGATCTGGCGACTTTACTGCAGCCACTTCCCCATCATCGAAATGTGGCCTCCCTTTGTCTTTTCTATAAATACTTCCATGGCTTCTGCTCGGATGAGCTTAAGTCACTGATGCTTCCTCAACAGGTGTTTACTTGTGCAACCAGACTGGCAACTGGGTCCACCCAGTTAGCCAAACGCAGACGACAATTCTACTCCTGCAGCTTCCTCTCTCACACTTCCCGCCTGTGGAACTCATTCCCGTATTCTTGCTTTCCTGATGGCTACAACCTCCAGAAATTTAAATGCAAAGTCAATACTCATCTACTAACCACTGGCCTCTAGCTCTCTCCCCTCCCCTGTATAACCTTCCCTTTCTCTCCACCTATGTATCTGTCATCGCACCTGCTTTCTCAGCTTTCTATTGCTCCTTTCTAACTAGTTTGTACTCCTCACTCTTTTCTAATTAATCTTTTTACATTTATGTAACCCCCTGCACATCAGTGGCGTTTCCGCCTTGCTTGGGGTGAAATGATTAAAAAAAACAAAAAAAACAGTGCATCACTGAAGACCACCCTTGATGCATCTAAAATGTATGATTTGACTGTGTGTGTGTTTTATTTTTATGAAATAAAGTTAATCTTTAAATTTTCTTTAAAACAGATGTCTGCCAGATGTTAAGATTTTTACTGCAAAAAATTATGCGGCACTCATTTCACTTAACTGTGTTATTTAGAATGATTAGTTTTTTTTTTACTTATGTAAATATGAAAGGCACTGTTAATTATGTATAGCTAATTTGTTTATATATTTCACTGACTATTGTTTGAAAATTGTAAATAAAATAATGAACTAATATAAATAAACCAAATAATTGCATGTTCTCTGAATATTGGTGCCAACATTTACTGGTTGAATATTTTAAAATAACTTCACCCAGTGCTTTGAAAATAAATGTGCAGTCGGATATGAACTTTACTCATAATTTTGTTTGAATCATATGCTTGTAAAAAAAATATTTTCAAACTGCTGATCAGTGATATGAACACATGACAGATGTAGCTGATGTTGAGAAGTGAGAGTTGAGAAGGTCATTTTCTCTAATAATGTGAGTATAGTAGTAGGCCGAGGGATCAAAATATTGTAATGGAATCACAGGTAGAATTAAGAATTTGCAATTCAACATTAAAATTATTTTGGGGAAGATTATATAAAGTTTGAAAATTTAAAATAAAGATTAAAAACTGATAAATTTATTTGACTCTTTAAACATAAAATCCTATCTTAGAATACCAAACGAGCTCTACTGATATTTGCTTTGCAGTTGCTCTACACTTGCTGCCTGAGGAATACCTTTATTTAAAATTTTTCTTTTTCTTCTAGCTCTATAACAATTCTATAAATGTCAGGAATTTTTTTTTTTAAAGACTGAATTAAATTCTATTTTTTCCAATTTGTGCATAATTTTTCACCAAAAGAGTAATAACAATTCCATGTTGTAGCTTTTTGTTTTGATAAAATATAATCACATTGTATTTTCTTATTAAATAAATATCTTAAAAGTATATAAATAGTTAAACTAATGATGTGCAAAATGTGTATACATGTGTGTCTGTAAATGAGTAAAAGTTACAACAGGAAAATAAGTCATCAAGTAAAGTTTGGGTCAAAAAAAATTAAAGGAAAGTGATGATTTGATCATTTTAATTGATGTCTTTTAAAGAATCGATTTTACAAAAACTTAAATTATAATAGCTTACAACCTTCAATCATAAAACTCGTAAAGGAGTATAACTTATGTTTTCATTGAAGATTTATACGTCTTAATAGACAAGTTCTAATTGAATTTTTGGGAGCATTTTTTTTCTTGTTTTATATATTTATATATATGTGTGTGTGCGTTGACACTATTTGTGTCTTTTTAATATTAGAGGGTGAGAATCCTGAATTTAGCTTAGCTTATCTAGTACGTAAATACACTAAAAAGTAGTGAATACTATTCCAAGTCATCTTTTAAGGAGAAGAATGCTAAGAGAAATATAATTGGCTTCAGACTGCCATTTTAATAATTTCATTAAAACTAGTGAGAAGATTTATTTATTAACTTAATGCACTTCCAAAAGGACAGCAACGAAATTTAACTATAAAATTTATTTATTGCTGTCCTGAAAATATAATGCAGCTGATAAATCTTGCAGATTGTTTGCAAGAAAAATTACAAATAACATTTTCTAAGCAGGAATGCCTTCAAAACAAAGGATCAGAACGAACTTGTTAGCAAATGTAAACATGTGAATAATTTTTTTTCTTCTATCTCTTGATAGAGAAGTATATAAAATAAAAATATAATTTATTTCATAAATAATCTGAATATTCACATAGCTTGTTTCAAAATTATTGCATCCTTCTTCTCATGGAAAGGAAAGTAGTAGTTACTACTCACAGGTTTGAATACGGGTGGTAACTGACTTAGTATTAATCATTAGTTCAATTGAAAAAGTGAAACCTTTCCTTATGCATATACTTGTCACGTCTTAATAACGTCTAAAAAAAATAAATAAAACCATTATACTATATATGGCACTATATTCAACAAAATCAATGATAACCTACATTTAATTGAAATTGCTGTTTATATTGTGTGTGTGTGTGTATATATATATATATATATATATATATATATATCTCACAATCCTCTGTTAAATATGGTAAATTTTGCAATGTTAAATACAAAGTGAGAATATTTTTTCTTTAAATTTTATTGGATAGTTACTCAATCATCATTAAAGGTAACCAGTAGAGAAAAATTAAATGAAACAATTTGAATGTTATCTATTTTTCTATTTTTTGTGTTTTTTAGAAATATCAAAAAAACGATTATGTTGCTGATTTGCTTAAACAACTTGAAGAAAAAGACAAAAAGATTATTGATGGTTTGTATTGCTTAAATTAATTATACTTTCTTTTTTTATAATTTCTTAAACTTCTATGAATTTAAATTTTTTTTTCATTTGAATATTCATAAGGAAAGAATCAATCTTACAAAATGAATATATTTCAGGTTGTATTCTCTCATGATACTATCAGCATTTATCTCTTTGCAAATACAATTGAATGAATCTGGAAATTCAAAATGAAACATTTTAAGAGAAAGCTTTACTGATATCAAGTGAGATTATTCTAAAGAAAATGATATTAGGGGAAAAAGAGGTAGATGATAGGTGAAATTCATGGTATGATGAAAAAGTGACTGCAGACAATGCCATGGAATGGTGCAGAATATAGAGCATTAAACATAGAAACATGCAGGTGGTAAGAGGAATGACTCAATGAAAAGTGTGCAGAGATAGAATGAACATCATAGATAAGGCAGAAATTAATAAAACAAGCAATAACAGAATTAAAGACATGCTCATCCATAGGTTGCATTAAGTTAAGAGTGGTACACTTATAGCTGAAACAAAAAATACCCCAAAGATAGAATAAATATGTTGAATAACTCTTCCATAATGAGAGAAATCTGCATTACACAAAAACAAGGAAAGATTTAAATATCAAAGTCTGAGATAAGATCAACAGGAACAAAACAACAGGGAAAGATGTGATTGTAATACAGATGCTAGCGGCCATTAGACACTTTTGGAATCAATGAGATCATAGAAATAATAAATGAAATATACAACAATAGTAACCTATCAGAAAACTTTAGTAGATCTATTTTCATTGTGTTGCCTAACAAGCTGGGTGCAAATAGATGTGAACTCCATCTGACAAGGTCCTGGGTATGACAGTAAACTGCATCCAGCAGCAAGGCCTCTGATATGGAGGTTGTGAAGAGCATGGAACTACATCTTAATTGCCGTTGTTCCCAGGTCCACCCTGACTCAGACTGGTAGCACCTGTTAGGGTCTCAGTTATGGGTAAATATTTACTCCCCCTCAAACTGAAGCCAAAATACCATGAAAGTATAAAAAAACTTTTATAGAAATATATACACAAAAATAAACTTTTATAAAAAATACACATTTTTGAAGGGAAAAACATTATTACTGGTAATATATATAATACAAAAGTAGAAGACAAATTCAATTTTCTAGGTAAGAAGAGAAAAAAAATTTTTTCATCAAAATCTGACTCAACCGAACCCTTGCTTTAGCAGTAGAATACTCTGACTGCACCTCTGTAGAGGAGTAAGACCCCCCCCCCCAATGGGGCCACCTGTTGACTGTGGGTGGTAACCCATGAGATCCTGGTGGCTGAGCAGTCTGTGACCTGGTTACCTAACTGGACACATGACCTGCAACACCCCGATTTAGCCCTTACTGGGCTAGACAGGCAGTTGGGTGGGTCTGATCAATCGGCTGGTTATGTCAAGCTCTCTTTCGGAGTTTTGCATTTTTCTGAATCAGAAAGGGATGGCTGTAGGGTCAATCATGCTGAGGAGCATTATATTTCCCTTAATAAATATAACACTAGGTGAGTAGTCATTTTGGGAATGAAATCTAGTGGTTCCAAGTTATTGGTTTCTTTTCCTCAGTGTGAGTATACTGGCTGTGTAGCCCTATTTGTCAAGGTGAATGGTTTTCCCCTTGGCATTTCCCATTATGGGGCTCTTTGGTGGGTGAACACAGTTGGTGAACTCCTTAAACTCTTATGGTTTCCAAAAACGAAAAAACCCAAAGCATCTACATTTGAAACTGTTTCAGAAAATGATTCAGACAAGACTCTTTTCCCTCCATTTATTGTACTAGAATCAATAGAAGAAACCCTAATTATGAAGTTGTTCTCTTTCACTACAGAGAAAACAATCAGCTCTATAATAAAACCAAAATCAGTTAAAAAATTAGCAAATAATACTTTACTAGTAGAAGTAACAAAAAAAAAAGATATACTCAGATCTACTATTGAAATAAAAATAATTTCATAATCTGAAAATAAAAACATACCCCACAATTCCTTGAATTCATCAAAGGGTGAGTGAGAAGTCCTGATCTCTCTCTTTGCACTCTAGGTGAGATAAAAACCAACTTCTGGACTCAAGGTGTCATTGATGCTTGCAGAATATCTATTAGAAAGAAATAAAATAATACAAACTCATACATACATACTCACCTGCAAGAACCCCAACCAAGGTGAAGATAGGATATACTATAACAAAAGTAAATGTATATATCCCAATCCTCTCAGTTTTCACAATTGCCAAAGATTTACACACCACAAACAAAAGTGCACCAGGCCTCTAGTCTGTAAAAGGTGTGGAGAAAGTGGAACAAACCACATGGACTGTGAAAAACCACAGAATTGCCTAAACTACAGGCAAAACCTTGCAGCTGACTCAAGAGGGTGAAATCTGTAAAAAAAGAAAAAACATCAGAAATAAAACATACAAAAAATATATCATACCCTAAAGCAAGAAAAATTTTGGAAGACTCTACAGCAACAACAACGTATGCAAACATAACCAAACTCACTACTAACCCCAGCAGTGGTCCATCATGAAATAGTAAACTTAAAAAAAAACTCAAAACATTAATGGTATCACTAAAGGAAAGCTTAACCAACCCAACAACCAAGCCCCTTGCTGAACCGGTTCTAAAGAACTCTGAACCCCCCAAACTAATGAAACTGAAGACCCCACAAAAACCAACCAAACAACAAAAACCCTAAGCATCCATACTACCACTACCAAACCTAATGAACCTCTCCCCTATCTCCAAAAAATAAATAACATCGAAAACCCGTCGCTAACTCGAAAAGAAAAATCTCCTAGGAAGAGGGAATATAGCAAACATAAAACAAGAACCTCACTAATAGAAACAAAAGACAGATTTGAACGAATGAGGATGGAGGAAAATCCTTCAAAACAGAAAAACACTAAATATCTAAAAAGCCCCAACAAAGCCAGATCTAAAAGTGTAGAAACCATGGAAATAAATGAATCCAACCAAACAAAAAACAAAATCCTTAAAACTAAAACTACAAAATAATAAACTCCAATCGCACAACAGACTAAAAAAACATGACTCATAATTCATCCAATGGAACTGCTGTGGCTATAAGGCAAATTACAAGAGTTACTTCCATTAATAGCTGAACTAAACATCATATGCCTCCAAGAAACCTTTAAAAAAATACAGTGACAAAACATATATGAAAGACTTTGAGCAATATTATTATATACACGATACTGGACTGGGAGCTTCAGGGGGAGTATCAATCCTACTTAGGAAACATATCCACCAAAGAAAAATCAACATCAACACTAGCTTACAAGCAATTGCAATTTCAGCAACATTATGCAAAACTAAAATAAAAAAAGAAATGAAAAAGAGTTATACAATTTAATAAAACAACTCCCTAAACCATTTATCTTAATGGGAGACTTTAATAGTCATAATATAATATGGGGAAGTAAAATAATAAACAAAAGAGGCCAGACTCTTGAAAAAAATCGATAAAAACAATCTGTGTTTCCACAATCAGAAATCTCCAACTCACCTTGATGCATCTTCAGGTACATTCTCTGCCATAGATTTAACTTGGAGATCCATCAATATTTCTAGAATATAACTGGTGAGTATACAAAGATCCCTGCGGCAATGATCAATACCCAGTAATCATGGAAAGCCCAGTAATAGAAAATTCTGGACCATAAACAATTTCAAGACTCCTATGAAATTTTAAAAAAGCAAATTAGCAATCTTACAAAGAACTTACTATACTAATCCCAGAAACAAATACAAATCAGGAAAAACCTATAATACATTTTAGCAATACCCTCATTACTATAGTCAACAAAACTATCATCAACACAGCAAACCAGGTTCATGGAAGAGTGCAAAGACATAAGAGAACGTCAAGCAGCTATCAGGAAATTCAAAATGAACCCTTCATCAGAAAATTTAATCAAATATAAACAACAAAAAGCTAAAACTTGACATACCATTAAAGAAGCCAAAAGATCCTCTTGGAGAAACTTTGTGTCAAAAATAGATTGCAATACAAGTCCCAAAATAATTTGAACTTTATAAAGAAAATGTCAAATAAAAACATCAACACTCAAATAAATCACCTCTCTCAAGGAAACACAATTGCCACAGACGAAACATATAGCCAACCTAATCACAGAAAATTTTGCTCAAGCATCATCAACCAAAAACTACTCCAATAAATCTAACCAAATTAGATCCAAAGAAGAAAAGAACATAATAAAATTCACTTCTGACAATACTGAAAGCTATAACAAACCTTTCACCCTAACCGAACTCCAAAACTTGGTATCCAAATCCAATAATTCAGCCACTGGCCCATATGAAAGCCACTACACTTTCCTCAAAGAACTCCCAACAATATCCCTGGAATATATGCAACAATATCTGGATTACTGGCAACATCCCTACCTTATGGAAGCTAGCCACAACCATCCCTATCCTCAAAAAACAAAAATATCCCATAAACCCTACCAGTTATAGACCAATTGCTTTAGCCAACTGTTGTTGCAAAACCCTTGAAAGAATGATCAGTTTAAGACTGACATATTTCCTCAAATCAAACAATTTCCTCTCAGATCTACAAACAGGCTTTAGAGCCAAAAGAAGTACCATAGACCAACTAGTCTGTATAGAAAGCCTAATTCAACAAGCATTTATTAGAAAGGAACATCTGGTTGCAGTCTTATTTGATCTTGAAAAAGCCTACAACACAGCGTGGTCATATGACCTACTCAGAGATCTTTGCCTACGAGGCAGACTCCCGATCTTCATAAAACAATTCTTACAGGACAGAACTTTCCAAACAGAAGTAAAACAATAGATTCTTTGATTCAAGACCCCAAGAAATAGGCATTCCTCATGGTAGTATCCTATCAGTGAATTCTATTTATAATTAAAATCAATCTGTCTTCCTCCAGAAATCAATGGATCACTATATGTTGATGACTTCCTAATTTGCAACAGCTCCCAAAATATGACTATCACAGAAAGAAAAATACAACACTGTATCAACAAAATATCAAGATGGACCATGGAAAATGGATTCAAAATCTCAAATAACAAAACCAAATGCATGCATTTCTGCCAAATCCACAAAATGTACAATTACCTTACCTAAATACTAAATGATATTGAAATACCCATAACCCATCAACACAAATTCCTAAGCATTATTCTTGGTTCAAAACCATTTTTTATCTCTCACATCAAACATCTGAGAACCAAATGCAACCAACCCATCCAACTCCTGATAATCATAGCCCACACAGACTGGGATGCTGACAAAACAAAACCTAATGAAATTATACAGATCCCTTATATGGTCAAAGCTTGATTATGCCTGTTTCCTCTGTGGAGAAGCTAGAAAATCTTACCTTTGAGAACTTAAAACCATTCACCCCCAGGGACTCCCCATTGCCATAGGAGCCTTCCCTACCTCTCCAGTAGAAAGTTTATATATAGAAGCTAACGAACTATCTCTATCACTCTAAGAAGACAAAAACTTGCACTCCAAACTCATCTCATGCATCCAAAACTCTGCCTATAGCTGCATCATGAAAATAAGATGTCAAAACCTATTTGAAAATAAAGCAAAGGCCATCAAACCTCTTAATCTAAGAATTAAAAAATTTGCTCAATGAAATCAAGATTGACACTAAAATAATCCATATCATCCTCCCAAAAACAGGACCATAGATCAACCCATACTAAAACTTGAACTAGCCAAATTATCTAAAACTAAAACACACCCGTCACTTTCCAAGAGAAATTCCTTAATATCCAACATAACTTCCCAGATGATCACCACATCTACACAGATGAGTCTAAACAGGGAAAGAAAGTTGATTGTGCTGCTATCTTTCAAAACCAAGATTCACTAAAATGTCTCCCAAATGAATCATCATTCTATAGTGCAGAAGTCACCGCTATTGATTTAGCCATGAACATTATTGCTAACCACAAATCTTCCAGATTTATTATCTACTCAGATTCCAAATCAGCCCTCTTAGCTCTATAGAATAAAGATACATCAAACCCTCTCATCACAAAACTCCTAAACAAAATGAACACTTTTTCCAAAAATAGTATCATCCTCAGCTGGATACCAAGTCATATTGGTATGTGCGGAAATGAAAGGGCAGACAAAGCTGCAAAAAAAGCACTCCTGACAGACATATCCAAAACAAAATCCCATACACTGATCTAAAACCAATTAACAAATTCATACATGTCAAATGGCAAAAATCAATGGATGAACAAATTTATAACAAGCTCTATCATATCAAAGACACCATCAGTGAGTGGCCAGAAGGTGACAGAAGAAACAGAAAAGTGATACTTTCCAGACTTCACATTGGTCACACCCACATCACCCACTCACATCTCTTAAAAAGGGTAGACATTCCAATATGTGCAATGTACCCCTTACAGTTAAACACATTCTCTTAAACTGTAACAGTTTCAGAGAAACTCAGTCAAAACATTAGCAGACAACCAATTTTTCAAAAATACAAAACCAGAAGAGATTTTGAGTTTTCTGAAAAAAAAAAAAAAAAATTTCCTTTTCATCAAAATCTGACTAAATTAAATTTTTCACTAAAATATAAAAAGATAAAACCCCACCTTTTTTGCATTAAATTACCCACAGTGGTTGATATGCTGTTAAACAAAGCTTAAACTTCATCTGACAATGAATCATTTAATGGAGTCATATGATTTCTGATGAATAGAATGTGTAGCAAATTTATAGTAAAAATATTAGAAGAATAAATTACATATTTATGATCACAAGGATATCAGAAAGAGCAATATAAATGCCGGTGTCACATTTTCCACCATGAACCTGACCTTGAATGAGAACATCTGCTACCAATCATACAAGAAATGTGATGGTCAACTTTGTTCAAAATAGGCTTGAAGAAACCATCTGACAAAGGCAAAAAAACTCCTGAACAAAGTGAAAAATCCTGTTGACCCAGGGACAATCTGGTTCTTTCTTGAAAAGAATTTTTCCCAGGACCAACTACACAACAGCTTGCTTACAACCCAAATGATATCCCTTATGTCATGAAGACCAAGTTTCCTCAATTTGATTTTTGGGCCCCTCCAGTGAGGGTGATGTCATGCCACCTCACATTTTGAACAGGGACTCAGGCTCAGTTCAGGTGGCTATGTGGACTTACTGAACACCATAGTCAAGTTTTGGTTGGAGAGGGTGGCTGCTGGAAGATCATATGTGTAGCAGCAAGATTCAGTTCCCTACCACACCTCCAGGAAGAATCAGATAATTATGAACTCACCAACCCCAAAGTCTGACATCCTGCCTCCTGATTGTAATCCCATGAATCATGTATAGGGTGTGGTTGCAAAAGATATCAATTGATTGCTTATATATCTTAGGCCCAGCTGATTGACAGGATTAAAGAAGCATTTGAAGTTGTCTCTTGGGACATCGTGAAAGCTCCATGTGCCAGATTCTGGAGTTGGATTGGGGCCATGGTAGATGAAGGTAGCTTCTTTGAGTGAATTGTTTTTTGATTATTATGAACTATATGCCACTTTTCTGTTTTTCTTATATATTGACTTTGGGCTTGGATATCTACTTTTTTTTTTTTTTTTTTTTTTTTTTTTTTAAGGGAAAATAATCAAATTTAGCACAAAACTGCATATTAAACAGTATTAATGCATAGAAAGATGCAATTTACTGGCTAAATGTAGAATTCAGATTTTTATTAAACTACATATTAAAAACATAGACTTTTTAAATTTAAATGTACTTTAAGGCTAATATTTTTTACTAATATTATTTATTAAATGATAAACATAGCAAGTTTGCTGTATCACGTCATTAAATTTTTGTACTGAATCAATTATTTTATTTTTTCCAGTTACTGAGGGTGAAGTCAAAACTAATCAGGTTGTTGCTGGGCTGAAGCAGAAGATTGTAAATACTGAGAAGCTATATGAGAATAAAATAAAAAAACTAATGGATGAAAACAAAACCTTACAGAGCCAAGTGAAGAAGACACAATTACAATATGAACAGAATATGGCACAACTCACTGATCAGATGAAACAGTTGGAAAGTAATACTGTTACCAAAGAATGTTATCAAAAGATTGTTGATGTAAGACATTGAATTAGTCTTTAATGTTTGCTTATTTTATGTTAGTTTCACATTTCTTATCTTATAAAACTAAGAAAACTAATTGTAATTCTTTTAGTGTAGCAAGGTTATATCAGTTTGCTAGCATTTTATATTATTGCCCATGGAAGTAAATTCCTTTTCCTCTTGACTGTTTAGGAAATTGTTATAATGCTTTTTGCGGATCAGAAGCTGTTAACAGTTCTATCTGCTACGTTCAATTTCATCAAAGAATGGACTAAGGAAGTTTTCTATCTATAACAATTAGTGCATTGGCACCTAGTTGGTCAGAACAAACAAGGCTGGGTGCTTCGCTCGCAGATTCTCCACCAACTCAACACTGAACTTGTCTGGAGTATCTGTACCTGACTTCCCACCCCGAACTGAGGCCCAACTGAATGACATCCACATTACCCCCTCGGTGGTCTCTAACATAATTTCAAAGCTTGACCCCCATAAAATGAGTGGCGGCGACAGAATCCCAATAATTGTCCTGAAGAAATGTTCCCCTGAATTCTCCTCTGTGCTCTCCAAATTCTATAACTAATGTCTCTCGGCTTCTTGCTTTCCTGCTTGCTGGAAGTCCTCCTCCATGGTTTCAATATATAAAAGCACTGATGAACCCTCTGACCCTGCTAATTATCACCCAAAGTGTTCAAAGCCATCATTAACACCAAGGTGGTTCAACATCTCATGGCCTCTTCTCAGACAAGCAGTATGGTTTCTGCTTCACTAGGTCTACTGCTGATATGCTCACGACCATCACTGAGTATATACACCAAGCTCCTGACGAGAACAGCAAAGCCCTACCTATGTTGCCCTACATATCTCCAAAACGTTTGACAGTCTGGCATGCTGACCTTCTACGCAAGCTGTGAGGCCATGATACAACTGGACAGTTGTTTGATGTTATCCAGTCATTCCTTTCAAATTGTACAATGAAGGTAGTATTGAATGGACATGCCTCCCAATGCTATCATATGAATGCGGGTGTCCCACAAAGTTCTATTCTAGGTCCTTATCTACATTAACGATCTCCCAGATGTAATAAGATCCCAAGTAAGCATATACGCTGGCGACACTACAGTTTACTCACCTTGATCAAAAATCTGCTGAGGCTGACAAAGCATACTTTGCTGCCAAGCTTGGAAAGGACCTCCAATCCATGGTGGACTGGGTTAAGAAATGGCTTGTGAATTTTAATGCTTCCAAAACGAAGCTTCTATCACAAACAATCGTTCCTGCCCCCCATTAGCATGGATCAGGCTAGTCTCCCTGAAAGCAAAACACTGCGCCTCCTCAGGTTAACTCTCACAACAGACCTCAAGTGGAATGTCTATATAGAATCCATAGCTAAATCTGCTGCTAAGAAAGTCACCAGGAATTTTTTCCCCCGTCTGTAACAATCCTTAAAATCTACCATCCACCCATGCAATGAATACTGCTGCCATATCTGGTCGGGTGCTCCTGCTATCCACCTAGGGGTCCTTGACAAAATCCAACGGAGAATCTGTAATTTGATAGATACTGACTTGGCAGCTCAGATACAGTCACTTTCTCACCGGCACAATGTGGCTTCCCTGTGTCTTTTCTACAAATACTTTCATGGCTTCTGCTCTGATGAACTTAGCTCACTGGTGCTCCCTATATATGAATTTAGTTGAGCCACAAGATTAGCAACTTGGTCCCATCCTTTTATTGTGAAACCAATAAAATGTAAATGCAAATTCTACTCCAGCAGCTTCTTTTCTCGCACTTCCCGCCTGTGGAATTCACTTCCATTTACTGGCTTCCCCGACAACTACAATCTCCAAGAATTTAAATGTAATGTCAATAGTCATCTCCTATCCCTCTCTCATGCTCCTTTCTCCATCCACTCTCGTGAGTATTCTCATCCTTCTCTTACCCACTTCCTAACACCCCCTATAACCTGTCACTGTTTCTCATAACTTTCCTCCTATGTAACCCCCTACAAAACAGTGGCAGTAAAATGCCTTGCTTCGGGTGATATGATTATATAAATTTATGTATCAAAATGTTTTCAAATGCTTTACAACTTTCTTATGTGATATGTGAAGCATCTGTTGTGTGACCTATATTTTTGTAACCGGTGTTTTGATTTGGTTCATCAATAATGAATGCATTTCTGCTGAGATGTTCTTGGTCTTCAATATCAATTTCCACTATTGAACCAACTTATGAACAGTAAGTAATCTCAGCTATGGCGCACATCTTTTTTGATATTTGTAAAAAATATAAAATTATCCTGAAATAGTTCATTTTTCTTGATTTTTTTTTTCCAAAATGAATCATAAAAACAATTTACACACACACACACACACACACACATTTAAAAGCTCTGCATGTTACACCTTTCATTTTTTTTCTTTAAATTTGTTTTAAGCATTTTTAATACAATTGTTAACTGGTTTAATTTGACTAACCAATAACTTTTTATTTTGTTTTATTTACTTTATATATCTCGAATATGGGTTTGAGTTTGGCAATAAGATAATGTTTATCAATCTAACATGTTTCACTTTTAATAAAGGTTCATTATAGAATTAAATGGAGAAAAAGAGTAAAAATTCTTTTACTTTTAATTTTGCTATTCTTTTGTTAATCATGCTTCTTGTACATTTTACTTGTTAAACATTAATTTTTTTTTTTTTTAATGATCTCACCCCAAGCAAGGCATTCCACTGCCACTATTGTGCATGGGGCTACATAGGGGAAGGTAAAGAGAAGGAGTGGTTAAACATAGGGAATGTCAGGAGGAATGAATGTTAGACATAGGGAATGTCAGGAGGAATGAATGTTAGACATAGGGAATGTCAGGGGGAATGAATGTTAGACATAGGGAATGTCAGGAGGAATGAATGTTAGACATAGGGAATGTCAGGAGGAATGAATGTTAGACATAGGGAATGTCAGGAGGAATGAATGTTAGACATAGGGAATGTCAGGAGGAATGAATGTTAGACATAGGGAATGTCAGGAGGAATGAATGTTAGACATAGGGAATGTCAGGAGGAATGAATGTTAGACATAGGGAATGTCAGGAGGAATGGGAGCAGGTTAGTGTGTTAGGAGGTGTCTATTGACCATACATTTAAACTCCTGGAGATTGTATCCGCTGGGGAAGCAATCGTGTGGAAGGGAATTCCACAGTCGGGAAGTGCGAGGAAAGAAACTGTTGGAGTAGAAGTTGCGGTTGCATTTTATCGGTTTCACCGTAAAAGGGTGGGATCTAGTTTCTAATCTAGTATCTCGTGCAAATTCGTATTTAGGGGGCATCAGTGATCTAAGTTCATCGGAGCAGAAGCCGTGAAAGTATTTATAGAAGAGATAACAGGGAAGCCATGTCGCGCTGGTGGGAGAGAGACTGCAGGTGGTCTGCCAAGTCGGTATCTATCACATTACAGACCCTCCTCTGTACCTTATCAAGAAGCTCGAGGAGAATACAATGCATAGCATTTAAAATTCAAGATGCTTCATCCTTTCAAAATTCCAACAGATTAATGGATTCCAAGCCTAACTTTTTCTCCATATCTCATTCTCTGACAAAGGTATAATAAAAGTGGAACATAAAATGTTGAAATGTCACCTTTCAGAATCTATAATTATATCATAAATGCTGTTTTTTTTTTTGGGGGGGGGGGGTTCTTCATTAAACTGATGTCTAATAAAAATATTTAATTCTATTTCCTATTATTAATATTTGTTGAATATTTTTAAATTTTAGGATAATAGTATCCTGACAAATGATATCTTTAAAAGTGAAAATTCTAAATCAATTTTAAAGTAATTGACATTTTACTAGTTATCACCTAATGAACAACTTTGACTTTAATTTATTCAAGCTATTGTTCTTGTCTTTTATAGGCACAATATTTTTGGTTAAGCATATTCTAACCATCTTCAAGTGATTTTTTTTTTTTTTTTTTTTTTTTTTTTGTTTTTTTTTTAATATGGGATACATGCTGATTGTTATTTTGTCTGTGTGGTAATCAACAAGTCTCCAATATCACCCCCTCCCCAATATGAACACTTGAAGATGATCAGAAGGAAGATTGTTGATAACAGCATAATAAAGATGAAACAATAGTTTGGTTGATTTAATGTATATTGGCAAGCCTAAATCTTGAAAATGAAAGGCAGAGTATAATTTATTTCCTGGTTATCATGGAATAGTTTTGTGATTTATTGTAATAGGTTAAGAAAATGTTGTACTTTGTCATTAAAATTTTATTCAGGATACTTTACAATTTCTCATTTTAATATTTTTATTTTTAGGAAGTCAATAAACTTAGAGTTCCTGTCATACCAGTGTAAGTTTTTAATTCTGTACTTTGATTTTCCTTTTGGTAATAAAAACCTTATGAAGTTAATGAAAGGAGATGTATAGTGTGTCCTGTTTTTAAATAGAGCATGAGTATTTCACCAATAGCTATTTTAAAATATTAAACATTGCAAGAAAAAAATGTATGTATGTTTTGAAAGTCTCTCACTTCAACATTAAACATTTTTTGGAGTAGGTAGTTTGAATCAGAGATACAGGGCATCATTTGAACTTTAGAGATTTGAACTTGACCAGCTTTACTCTAGATGAGTTTGGTTTAATGCAACAGCTTTAACTGTTATAAGCTATGAGAATGCAATAGCTTTAAAGAAGCTCAAACTTAACCTAATTTATAACTTTGTTCCATGATTTAATTCTACATTACATTTTTTTCCTTTTACATTATTGCATTCAGAAGATTAAGTAATATTTGATGATTCTTTGCTTAATAAAAATACCAATGTTATTAAATTTAATAAAATAAGTTTTTTTTATATTTTGTGGTCATGGCTTATATTATAACAGTAAAAAATTTCTCATTTCAGTATTGACCCAGCAGAAATGGCTAGCATGAAGCAAAAAGTACATATCATGGAGAAGGAACTCAGTAGCAATGTACTGAAGCTTAACAATTCAGAGAAAAAGAGAAAAAAATTTGAAGATAAAATAAAAGAATTTGAAGCAAAGGTGAATGATGGGTCTTTGAATTTAACTTTATTTTTAGCATTTTAAAGAAGTCTAATTTTGTATATACAAGATGTGTCAGGCCAAAGTGATAAGATATAATGGAGATAGAAAGAACCCTTCATTACAGATATAAATTTTAGTGGGGGGGACTATATATTAATGTTAATGAAATTAAAGTGTTTTTGTTTTCACCATATAAATTTAAAAAAAGTATATTGATCTACAAACTTGACTTTTTTTTTTTAAAATTTTAAAAAGCATAATTTGCTATTATAAAGTAGGCCTACATTTCTCTTGTCTGGCTTTATCCTTATGGAAAAATCAGTTGAATTTTAAAGTCACTTGAGAAACTTGTAAATTTTATGTTAATCTTTTTTTTTTCAGACCAAGAATGAAAATAAGAAACTTGAAGAATTAAATCTTGCCTTGAAAAACTCTAATAATGAAAAGGTTTTACTTACTGAAAAAAGCATTAAAGCTAGTGAAGCCCTGAAAGCCACGCAGACTGAATGTGCCTCACTAAAATGTCAACTGAAAGACAAAGAATTAAATAATAAGGTATGTTGTATTTGTATCATTGGTCAAAAAATCACAAACTAATATCAACATCATTTTATTTTTTTGAACTAGTGCAGTGCTAATTTATAATTTTGTGCGATCAAAGTGCTTTATATATATATATATATATATATATATATATATATAACATAAATGCGTTCAATTTTTGGTGAGCATTTTTCAAATCAGAATAGATAAGGTATAAATCAAAGCTAATTTTTATTGAAGAGTGACCTTTTTATGCAGTACTGCGAATTTCTAAAGAGGGAAATTATGTAAACAGAAGCTGTTTTATCATTAACTAGATAAATATATAATTTTAAGATTATGCCAACTTTTTTTTTTTTTTTTTTTTTTTTTTGAGTAATATTTTGTTACACCAAATCCTCTGACCTGTAAATTGCATATTTGAAAAAAAACTTTGTTCCAGAAGTTTCTGAAATTAAACTACTTTGTGTAATAACTTTATCATTGTCAAATAACCTTTTAGAGGAAATTAAACAAAATTACTGGAAAAATAAAGCTGTAATTTACCAAAACAAGAATATTTTATATACTGGAATTGACAACTTTATATGAATTATACAGTAACAGAAATCAAATCAGTGTTAGCAATATTTACTTTTTTCCTAGAAAAGTAGAGGGGATTTATAGTCACTCCAACCTTCTGTAATTTTTTAAAATAAAATTTACTGGTAAAACTTGAATGTTTGATAATTTATCATTTAGATATACTCTATATTATTATTAAATATACTCTATATTATTATTAGTATTAGGTATACTCTATATTATTATTATTATTATTATTATTAGGTATACTCTATATTATTATTATTATTATTAGGTATACTCTATATTATTATTATTATTATTATTATTATTAGGTATACTCTATATTATTATTATTATTATTATTATTATTAGGTATACTCTATTATTTTACAGATGAACCAACATATGACAAAACCTCAATCTTAACATATCTTAATCATGATGCAGTTTCTTCTCATCAGTGCTTAGTTCATCTTTTCACATTTTAAGCAATGGCACATATTTGTACACACAAATCTATTTTTCTTGTACAATGTTTAATCAAACAGCCTGTTTTGCACATGAAATGAATTTAGACACAGGGTTTAAACTGTCATAATGTGTGATCTTAAGAGCCTCTCTTCATTTCACAGCCATCCATACTTTATACACTTACAAAAATTTTCTACATGCATACAATCATTACTTTATTACATGTGACATATCTGACCAATAAGAATCAACTTAAAACATTCCAGTATATTAACTTTGTAAGAAAAATTTAAAATGTTTCATTTCTCATCTTTAACTAGATCTCTGTACAAACTTTAATAAAAGTGAAAGCTGTTAGATTGAGATGTTTCTTGCTTTGTTCTTTATTCTATCTCTGTCAGATCCTGATCCATATATTCAACTCATACTCTATTGGGCTCAGTAACACTGGTTTCAGAAAATATAACTTCTATTGCATAACAGTATAATTTGTTTGAAGAATCTTCTGCCAGAATAGTGCACATATTTCAGGGTGTTACTTATTCTCATATTTTCAGAATATAAGCTGTCTACAGATTTAGGATTATTTGTGCAATAAATTTGAAATATGAACCCTTTTTAACCATTTATAATCTGCTCATTGATTTACTTATCTCACATTAATTGAAGCACATGCATGACATGTGATGGAGATTTGATTAATACTTTTCAACATGATTCTTGTGTATAAGCTGAAAATTTGCAGGTCACACTTTGCCTGGAAGCTGAGCAATGACTTGCATAGTTCAGCTGCAAAGTTGTGCATAACACAGAGGTCACAACTGATGGTCCTAATAATTTGTAATGCTGTATGTTTGATTAAAGTAGTAGAGAGAAAGATCGTATCAAAACACTTCACCTTTCTAGGGCATGTGAGACAATATGTGTCATCTTTTACATGGGAGTGATCTTTGTGCTTCATCAAAATCAAATATTTGGGATACTGTTTAGTCTGACACTACAACAAAACAATATCACTGACAACACTTACTAACTTATGACTTGTGAAATAATTTTTGGCTATAATGTTGAAGAAAGTCTATTAAATATTGAATTGTTTTATCATCAATTTTCTAGCTAACAGATACACCACCAGTTCTTCCATTTCTAATCACAGACTTCTTTATCTAAAGATGATTTTAATTTTATCAAAACCATTGCCTGCCATTTATTTTTTATGAAAGCAGATGCAAATTTAGGTACCTCCACTCATTTTTCGATACCTAAATTTAAATTTAAATTTTAAAAATAAATAAGTAATCTTCAACTTTAAAATTAGCTTTAATTGAAAGCCATAAGATTAAATTTTAATTCCCCAAAGAAAAATACACTGGTATTATTTAACCTGAAATTATATTGATTTTAATCTAATTTTTTTTTGAAATCGAAAGAAAAAAGTTAAAATTTCCCGCCATTTTTGATTTATTGACACATTCTGTCAACACTATGTCAACAGTAGCCCAATTTCTGTTTTAAAAATCTTGCAAAAATAAAATATACCTTGCTAACACGTCATTTAAGTCAATTTTTAAAGTTGAAACTTACCTTTATCTGATTTCAATCAAGTAATAATTCCTTACTGCCAGAAATTTAGAAAAAACAACAACTTTTTAACTGCGGTAGCCCTACCTGTCATCACCTCGATGACGCAATGGCAGGGTGTTAAAAGATTTACGAGCTCCGGAAGTTGTCAGACGGAAAGTATTGCGACCATACGCGCCAAAAAAACACAAAATTTTAATTTCTTTTTTTTGGTTTTTAACTAAATAGTAAAATTTAAAATAATAATTTCAGCAATTTTATAATATTTAATAGAATTTTAGTTTACATTTATAGCCAGACATTTTAATATGCTTTCTGAATTACTGCAGATGTTAGAATTATGTAAACATGTTATGACTCTTATGGAACACCGTACTTACTCAAAAAGGGGAACGTAAATGAACATATTTACACAGAAAATTTTTTTTTAAAAATTAATTAAAAAAAAAGGCTCAACGATTTTTATTATACTTTTCAATTTTAGATAGGCAATATGATATTCAGCTATTAACTATAAAGAAAACTCGAAATCAAGTCTTTGGAGATTTAAAACATATTTTTAAAAGTTTTTAAATTATTAAATTATTTTAATGTAAAAAAAAAAAAATAAAACTATTATTTTAAAATTTTAATATTAATCGGAAAAAATTTTCTTCAGAGTATAATGTCCTCAGTAGTTGTGACTTATTCCAGTAATTAAAAGATTATCAAAATTAATTATGTCTGAGTTTTATTGCATTTTTTATTTTACTCTTCGGAGAAGGTTTTCGGATAGTGATTGCAAACTTAAGATAAAAGAAATGGGTGATTTATATTTCCCAATGAGTCCTGCGTTGAAGTAATTAAACAAAAGTTGGCAACTATTTAAAATTTTTTAACAGTCGGGGATTTACATGAAGTGGGGTTAACAGAGGTAAAAAAAATATATTTTTACCAAGATTTTAAAAAAATAAAAATTTCAGAAGTAATTTCATTCATTTGTGAATGAATACTGAAAGTTTCATTAAAATCTGACAATTATTTGATTTTTGAGAGAATTTCCAAATTAATGTGTTTTCAAGCTAAAAAAGTGACAAATGCAAAAAAATGGCGTCTATTGTAAAACAGTAGTAAACGTTTCTTAGCCGCTAAAATCAATTGAAACAAAACTTTGACAATATTTCGAAAATGTTAGAAAGGATTAAAAAATTTAAAAAAATAATTAAAAACTACTTTGATCTTTCTTCTTAATAATAATTTAAACATTTTGACGATAAAACTTTATTTTAGTGAAGTTTGTGGCGTTTTGCATTACGCTATTGCTGTTTTTCTGTGCAAAACTGGAGGTACCTATGCAAATTCAAAACTGGATCTTATTTTCAGCAGTTACTATCAATTTTATTTGCAACAGCCATTCCATCAAAACCTTATGTTAATGGTCATCAGTCTTCTCAAATTCAACATCATTACTATATCTCATGTCAGTGCATTATTTCTGACATTTTGGTAATGCTCATCCATTACATGCTTTACTCAACATTAAATAGATAACATCTTCAGTTATATTTCCCATTTCTGAAACCATTATATAATATTATGTAATCTACTCAAGTGCAGTTCTCAAATTTATTTTGTTGTACAGATAAAAAGTAGCAAAATCCAAAAGAGGCATGTCGTTCTGCAAAAATCCTGGTTGATTTAAGTGTTCATCAAACCAGATCTAATGTCAGTCTACTGAATTAACCAGTTGAGTTATGGAGTCAGTATTTTCTGCCAACTTGTCCATTCTTTACAGAAATTTTTCAATGGCAGATATTCTATCTACAATATATTTTATACTATGTATTCTCTGAAGAGGGATGACTACAAAATCTAATGATTCTTGAAACCTCTGTACAAATGTTTACCCTCTTTAATTTGATTACACAGGGGAAACGATCATTAATGTAGGTTTCCTGAAATGCCTAATGCCATTTCAATTAAGAATTTTGAAGCTGCAAATTCTATATGAAGTTTCCCAATTTCTTAGTTAGATTGAAGTTGCAAAATTTTACAGTACAGCAAAATATATAATTATATAAACATTAATTGTTTCTTGTAAGTTTAATTGCTTTTATATGATGATTGTGAATGAATTTGTACCTGTTTTTCCTTTAAGTCACTATTTTCTGGTCTGTAAAATACAAACATTGGGTCACAAAAAATGGAGACATTTCCTTTATAAACTTAAAAAAATAAAGTGGGGGTTACTTCTAACACTTTGATCCCACAGGACACCATATCAGAACAGATCAACCTGCAGGATTTGGGCAATCATTGCTCTTCATTTCCTATCTTTTGTAGCTCTGTTTAATCTTACTATCTTTCCCGGGCCCTGTTCTTATATCCATTTACATATCTTTTTAGGTAGGTTACTCACTGTTTTTCTCCATCCTTGTAGGCATCAGGAAAACACTAAACTACTAAAAGAGCAAAGAGAGGACACTGTATTAATTTATAGTTCATATTGCATTTACAAAACTAACTCCTGTTCACCTGCTAAGAGCTAAAGATATACCTTGATGCACCTATTGCAGTCATTCACCTGTATTCACCTGTTTGGTATAAAATCATCCATCAGGGTTGAAACACCGATTATCAAAATCTGACCAAACTCTGTCCTTGTTTTCAGTATGTCCTATCAGTGACAAATTCTCACTCAAAGCCCACTTTTCACATGTCTCAAACTTCAATTGGCTTTCTGATTATAAGTATAAACATCCTTTTCATTCCAATTCTTCCTCATTGCTCTCATATTTCATCTATGGTATTCTCAGCATCCTTCTGAAAACCTTTGTGATCTCAAGTCTCCTTTTATGAGAAAATTGTCCAGCATTCACTGTCATATAGGAGGTTAGATATTATATAGTTTTACTTTTTTTTTTTTGTTTCTAATAAAAAAAATTTGTTTTTTAATATTTTATATTAAATTAATTTTGCTTGTCTAGAGCTTCTACTGATCATTTGAAAGTTTCATGGCATTTAGATGAGATGTGAGGTCATTATAATTATCAATATAATTTTCTTCTAGCCAAAATGTTGAAATATTTACTTTCTTTAGATGACTAATAACTAGTGAAAAAAAAATCTGGAAAAAAATTGTAATATGGTGTATTCTAAAGTTGAAGAGTTGGTAATACAAAAGTAAACATTAATAAAAGAACCAGTGAACAGGTGAAAAGTTTTGAATGTCTATTTTCAAACCTTTTTGGTTATTGATCTGATAAAAGGAATTGAAACTTTGTAGAAAAAGTTACTATTTTAAATTATCTGTATATTAAATGAAACATTTTTGTTATAAAAAAGATGGCTACTGTCAATTTTATTTTTCTAATCCAATTAGGAGGCTGAAAAAAATATGATGAATCTTTCTAAGAGAGTGGGTGAACTGGAAGAAGAACTTGGGGTATGTATTACATAAGTTTTACTTAGGTTAGGTGTTATAAAGACATGTTTTAAAACTTGTTAAAACTGAAAATTTCTTTACCTGCTTGTCATGACTGAATATCTTATAACAAACATCTGCTTAAACAGTTTTAAACTGTATACACAAATCTTAAATTTTTATGTTGAAATACTGAAGTGGGAATATATGAACTCAACCTTTATTTATGCTCTAATAATTCCAAGGCAGTTAATTTAGAAAGTTCACAAACATGAAGTTGTGTCTCTGCCTACAATTTAGACTAGAAAATTTAATTTAAATTGATTTATTACTATTCTATGTAAATGTAAAATAAAAACTTGAATTTTATTTTGTGCAGATTGTAAAACAAAAGAACATGATTCTGCTTGAAGAGAACAAGTTAGTTCGTGAAAAACCAGTTAAAGTGGACGTAAATCTTGGTGAACGTCAAGAGCCTGCTGGAGCTCCTAATGGGGATGTCCAACAAGAATCCTTAACTTGTACCAAAGTAACCCTAGTAGAACATGAAAGATTGTAAGTCTGTAAATACCTTTACAACTGAGTAAATGACTGTAAAGCAGTTTTATTTCTTTATTTTTTTCTGTTAGTAAATAACATTTTTTGTATTTTGTATTATAAAATTTTTAATAGCATTCACATATCATTGATTCTTTTTTTTAATTGCCAAATTTCTAAAACTATTAGATCAATATCAGAAATATGGGAATATCATTTTATACATAAAAAAAATAATTATCTTTAAAATTCTCAGTAATTGTAAAGGATGAAATGCACCACATGAAAACTTTCAGAGAGATTATTATTCAATCACATGTGCCCTTTTTTGCTCTCTTACATTTTGCCATTTTGGGGGCAATTTTATAATTCCATCCTACCATAATTTGACCATGATGCATTCTGGGTGATGAACTGTAAGTGATTTTTGCAGACTTTCAGAGAATTGAAGTTTTTCCCAATTCAATATTTTATAGAGATTGAAATAAGTGATAATGTGAAGCTGCAATGTCATGTGAGTATAGTGGATCTTAGAACAAACAATCCAGATCATACCAATATCTACTGGTTTGAAAAGAGATCAGAGGTCTGGTATTGTTCTGATAGATGGCACACTTCAGATAAGCTAATTTGGGATACTTCTCATTGATTGCTACCTTTTCAATTGGTCCAATTAAATTTTATATCTAATTTTGCAGAAAACATGCATAAACAAAACCTTTCTAATTTCACTTTATACACAACATCTTTTCAGATGCAATTCTCTTTTTGAAGTAGTAAATGGTAGTTAATTTTCTTTTCCTCAGGATTTTTTGATTCCATATTGTTGTAAACAATTCATTTTCATCCTGTTATTTTTCTCAAATTGTTTTGTTGCATCTGAGCAAAAACTAAATAGACTGCATTTCTATCTAAGTTTTTCCATATAAATTGTGAGACACCAAAAGATTGCAGCAGTTCACATGTCCAAGTGTTTTTAAATCTTTTATAATGCTGATGAGTTCTGCATTGTCCAATATATGAACAGAATTGTTTTTAATCAGAATTTTTGTTTGGTCAATGACTTTAAGCCTGCTGGAATGTTTATGATCTTTTCAAATTAAATTTTCCACTTCTAGTGAACCACTTACAAACAGTATGATCAAATATGGTACCATCCCCATAAATGGTATGTTTTTTTTTTCTCTTTGTACAGTGATTGGTTTTCTTTGTGGAAATAAGAGCATCAAATAATGAAAAATTCATCTCTTTTTTTATCTCCATAAATGGAAGAATATTAAAATTTCCCAATCCACACAGGCATTCTAAAAAGATGTTGAAATGTCACCTTTCACACATGCACACACACACACATTTCCAAACATACGCACCGTAATGGGGGCGCTAGAGGGTGTCGTTAGTGATGTCATCGCGAGGATCACTAGGGGGTTTCGGGTCTTTCAACATCATACCCCGCTCACCGTGCTGACCCGACCAGAGATGATCAGTTTCTGGCCCACCCTCGATAAGCGCTTTCAGACACTGGAAAATTACATTTAGGCCCGGTACGAAACCTTGCAAATGCTTCTGATTGGCGACAGTCAGAGCCACTTTCCATTTAGAGGTGAACCGTACATGAGCTTGTCCAAAACATTAACTCAGATGCAGAATTTCAGGGAATTTTAGTTAACAATTTGGAATCCAGGCACTCTCTCTTTTGATCCATAACCAATTAGCTGTTCTTTCCGCTGTTTCGGTTATGGACTTGAGTGCTTTCCTTTTTTTTACTCCTACTATCCCAATATCTGTTAAGGCTTTGCATAAGGACCTTGCTGCAAATCCTCTAGTCCCCACTTCTATAGGAGTGCAGCTAGCCTTCCAGCCTTTAACCCTGCAACTCTCCAGCAGTTTGTCATATTTTAACTTCTTCCTTTCATGAGCTTCCTCTGCGTTTTCTTCCCAGGCGTCCATCAGTTCCCACAATACTATCTTCTTCAATTCATGCGTCAGTTATGTGAGAAGAAAACTATATCTGGGTGAAGTTTTGTGATGGCAATTTGCTCTGGGAATTTCAATCTTGAGCCTTTATCGGCCCTTAGTTCCCAGTCTGTTGCAGGAGATAGCAGGTTTGGATTTGCCTTTCTATTTTGTGAGATTTTCGCGCCCACTTTAATAAATTTTATCTGCCTTGTGTCTGGGTTGTAAACATTCTCTTTGATAGCATTTTGAACTATTTTCACAATCTCTTTTAGGATTTCGTCATGGCGCCACCTGTAGTACCCATCAGCTAGTGCAGATTTACAGCTACTCAGGATATGTTTTAAGGTACCTTTGTGCCCACAAAGATGACAATTTGGCGACTGGGCTTTATACCATAATTGTAAGTTTGTGGGGCTTGGCAGGGTGTCGTATACTGCCCAAATCAGAAATTTTAATCTGGAGTCACTGTACCATATTTCGGACCATTTGATTGGGCATTTCAACATAGAGCTCCATTTGGTCCATGCCCCTTGCTGTCTCATCCCGACTTGGATTGCTATTCGTTTCTCTTCTTCGCCGTTTCTGATTTCTTCCTGCAAAAGATGACTTTTCTTTTTTCCTTGAAGTTTGTCATATTTTTCTGAGGGAAAAAACTCGAGGCCTGTGCGTCCAGTAGCTATGGTCCCTAGTATTGCCTTTTCTCAGATTCTTTCTTTTGCTGTATTCAGTTCTTTCGTGGTGTTCCATTTTCTACCTGTATATACTGATATTCCCACACCGGTTACTTTGGGATCTTTCGAGCACTCGTACAGGATTGTGGCTGTCACTTTAGCTACTTTAAATTCTTCGTACAGGCTTTTAAATGGGAGTTTCAGTGCGTTTGTTTTCCCGTATAATGCTGCCCTGCATAGAGATCTTGGTAAACCTAACCACCTACATAGTTGTGATGTTATGCTTCTTTCCATTAGTGAGGAAGTGAAATCATAGATAGTTACAGGCCAGAGTATTTTTGGAAGAATGGCGTGTTGATAAATCCAAGCTTTATATCTGCCAAATAAGCCAGACTTATCAACCCTGATTAACCACCCTTCTAGATTCTCCTTTGTTAATATTACGGATCTTGAATCTTTTTAGAGTTTCAGCGAACTGCTTCTCCAAGCTCTTTACTGGCTTTTGATGTATTGTAGGTATGTCATCTCCAAAGAGCTTAAATCTTTTGTTTTTCGAAAGCTTACCTTTCTTCATTACTAGGGAACGTGATTTGGAAGCGTTAAAACTCATTCTCGCCCAGTCGATGAGTTCTTCGATGCCCTTCAGCAACCGCCTTGCCTCAATGATGGACGTGCTGGTTATGGTCATGTCATCCATATACGCTCGAATCAGTGGTTGCCTTACACCGGATCTGGAGACTGGTCCTTGACATTCCACTTCAGCCGCTTTTATCAGCATATTCATTGATAATGCAAAGAGAGTCGCTGAAATGGTGCAGCCTGTTATTATCCCTCTTTCAAGATTGTGCCACACTGAAGTTTACTGCCCTCATTCTAAAATCCTTATAGTAGTTTAAAATGAGCTTGGTGAAAGCAGTAGGTATATGGTACCGGATTAGAGCTTCTTCTACCAGACAAAGGGGAATTGACCCATAAGCATTCTTAAGGTCTAACCAGAGGACTGCAATATCTCCCTTATTTTCCTTGGCATCTTTTAGTAGTTGGGTAATGACCCCTGTATGTTCCATGCATCCTGGCATGCCTGGGACTCCTCCTTTTTGAACAGAGGTGTCAATGTAGTTATTTATTAGATATTTTGACAGCCTACTGTTTAATAAGCTGAAGAAAATTTTTCCTTCAACATTTAGCAGCGAAATACATCTGAATTGGTTGATTTTCTTGGCATTTTCCTCTTTGGGGATCCATATCCCATTGGAATACTTCCACTGGTCTGCTATCTTCCCTCTCTTCCAAATGACCTTCAGTAACTTCCATAGGATACACTGTAATTTGGGACATCTTTTGTACACTAAGTACGGTACTCCATTCGGGCCTGGAGCGGAGCTTGACCGAGCTTTTTTAAGCACTAATTGTAATTCAGCCAAGCTAGGTAGTCCTATGTCGAGATCAATTGAAGGAGGATCTGGTGTAAGAAGTAGATGGTTTTCACCAAGTTGTTGCTGCTGGTAGGGGTCGCTTAAGGAGTCTTTGAGAAAAGCATTTATTTCCTCAGTGCTACTTTGTAGCGTTCCACTGTGGGTTTCACCCAGTAATTGTTTGGTAAATCCGAAAGGATTGGATATGAAGGCTGCTCTTTTACGAGCTCTTTCTCTCCTCCTCCAGCAGTGCCATTTGGATCTTCTTAATGCTTTTAAATCTGATCGGATCGAGTCTCTTAGTTCTCTTAAGGCTTCTTTTTCTTCGGGCTTTGCATTCTTATATTGTTTTTTTAGTGATTTTAATTCTGCTCTGTGTTTTTTAATTCTATTTTCTCTTCGATTCATGGTGCTATTCGCCACTTTTTTTCTTCGCTGTTTCCAAATCGTTCTACTCCAAAGCTCACGATTATTTTGCTCATAATTTCTAGTCGTTTATCAACGGAGCCTTTCAAAATCAATGTCAGGATATCGCTGACATCCAAATCAAAAGCTTGCCAAGAGTTTATATCTGTTGTTGCAGGCCATTTGATCTTTTTCTGAAAATTACTTGATGTTATGTTGCTGGACATATTGACCCCTACTTGGAAGGACTGGGTACTGTGGTGTGCATCCTGGCCCTACTCTTCCTGTGTCTCATCAGGAGAGTATCCTGTGTGTTGCAGATTGTCAATACGTGTCATGCATTTCATTTTCGTCTGATGTATCTTCAGGCCACGTATATTTTTACATTTCCTGCCACAGGAGCAAGTCAACTTCGATTGATGTGGTAAGCCATGGTTCATAACTGGTAAATCTGTCCAATTAGGGATCTCATTCTCCCCCACTCTCTGGGTCCTTTGGGGGTGTCTACTTGTAATTGTGTCTGTAGCACATTTATTTTGACATGCTGGGTTGCTAGCCCAAGCATGTAACCTTTGTAGTCTCTCCTACCGTCAGTTGTCTTTCCAATTTGTCTTTCAGACTATTCCTGAATTGTCATTCGGTCTTTCCCGAAAGTCACTGCTTAACAGGAAAATGATTTCAAACATATGCACCGTAATGGGGGCGCTAGAGGGTGTCGTCAGTGATGTCATCGCGAGGATCACTAGGGGGGTTTCGGGTCTTTCAACATCATACCCCTCTCACCGTTCTGACCCAACCAGAGATGATCAGTATGTGTGTGTGTGTGTGTGTATTTTTCATAATCATTTCACCCCAAGCAAGGCAGTTTTGTTGCCACTGGTGTGCAGGGGGTTACATAGGATGAGAGTGATGAGAAAGCGGAACAAATAAGGGATGTCAGAGAATGGATAAGAGAAGGATGAGAATACTGGTGTGAAGAGAGCTTATGAGAGTAGAGTGGACGGAGAAAAGAACATGAAGGAAAAGATGCAAGTCAGAGAGATAGATGGGAATTGACCTTACATTTAAATTCTTGGAGATTGTAGCTGTTGGGGAAGTATATGGAAGGGAATTCCACAGGTAGGGAATGTGAGAAAGGAAGCTGCTAGAGTAGAAGTTGCAATAACATTTTATTGGTTTCATTGTAAAATGGTGGGACCTAGTTGCTAGTCTAGTAGCTCAAGTAAATTCATGCAGAAAGGGCGCCAATGAGCTCAGCTCATCGGAGCAGGAGCTGTGAAAATATTTGTAGACGAGACCGAGGGATGCCACATTATGCTGGTGAGAAAGTGACTGCAGCTGAGCTACCAAGTCTGGATCAATCACTTTGCACATTTTCCATTGGATTTTGTCAAGAACCCCGAGGTTAATAACAGGGACATCTGACCAGATGCGAGAGTAGTATAGCATTTAATACAAGGGCAGGTAGTAGATTTATATATGTGTGGATAGATTCATATGAGAAAAACTTCCTGGCTCTACCCAGTGAACTGACCTTCCTTGCAGCAAATTTAGCTATGGATTTGATGTAGTCATTCCATTTGAGGGCTGCTGAGAGAATTTGGCTGAGGAGGTGCAGTGTTTTGCTTTCAGGGAGACTGGCCTGATCCATGCTAATGGTGGGTAGGAATGCTTCTGTAATGGTTAACAGCAGCTTTGTTTTAGAAGCATTAAAATTCACAAACCATTTCTTACTTCAGTCCACCACAAATTGGAGGTCCTTTTTAAGCTCAGCAGCGAGGTTTACTTTGTCAGCCTCAGTGGATTTCTGAATGAGGTGAGTGTAAACAGTGGTGTTGTCAGCATAGATGCCTACTTGGGATCTGATTACATCAGGGATATTGTTGATGAAGATCAGGAAAGGTGTAGAACCTAGATCCTTGAAGGACACCTGCATTTGTATGATAGTATCAGGAAGCATGTCTGTTCAATACTACCTTCATTGTGTGATTTGAAAGGAATGACTGGATTAGATCAAACAATTGTTCAGTTATACCATATTCCTATAGCTTGCGTAGAAGGCCAGCATACCAGACTGTCAAAGGCTTTGGAGATATCCAGAGCAACAACAGCTGGAGCTTTGCTGTTCTTATCAAGAGCCTGGTGTGTGTGTGTGTGTATATATATATATATATATATATATATATTATACTCAGTGATGGTTGTTAGCATATCAGCAGTAGACTTGGTGAATTGGAAACCATACTGTTTGTCAGAGAAGAGACTGTGGGCTGTGAGATGTTGAACCACCTCAGCATTGGTAATGGCTTCAAACACTTTGCCAAAATCAGTAGGAGACTGATAGGGTGATAATTAAAGAGGTCTGATGGTTCTCCAGAATTCTTAAATACAGAAACCACAGAGGAGGACTTCTCGCAGGCAGGAAAGCAAGAAGCAGATAAGCAGTAAGAGTTTAGAGAGTTCAGGGGGCACATTTCTTTAGGACAATGATTGGGATTCTGTCACCTCTGCTTGCTTTATGGGGGTCAAACTTCGAAATTATATTAGAGACCAACGAGGGGCTAATATGGATGTCACTTAGTTGAACCTTAGTTTTAGATGGGAAGTTGGGTATGGATACCCCAGACAAATTCAGTATCAAGTTGGTGGAGGATCTGCGAGCAAAACACTCAACCTTGTTCGCTGAAGATGTGAGGACCTCAAATTCATTGATTAGAGTTGGGATTGAGGGCTTACAGTTATTTAATACTTATACAGAGCCGCCAGTAGTCTTTGGAGCCAAAGTTATGAGATGCTATGCGCTGGTTCATTCTCTCAGCAAACAGCAGCTTAGTGTCATTAAGTATCTTGCACTCATTATAATCAGTCAGTTAAGTGCCATACGTGATACACGCTTTGGGCGATCATGTCTCAAAAGAGACATGACTGACTGGGCAGAAGATTATCCCACAGTAGGTTGCCATTGCTTTCTGTGGTAGACTGGTTACAAGCCAAGGCTATAGAAGTCAATCTGTCCTATTATTTAACCCATAACTCAAGGGTATTTGCACATAAGTGAATGCAAGGAATTCAACTAGAATTCAAACTTGGTACCCTGATCTCTCATTCCAAGTCAATATCCACTGCACTGCAATGCACATCCTCATTATAAGCAGAGGCAAAAAGGAGCTTGTTATGGTCTGACATGTGGCTTTGATAAAACTGGAAGAAGTGATTCCAGTGGGCAATAGTGGTCAAGCAAGTAGGGGAGAATTGGGGGGACAAATGGGGTTTAAGTTGCAACATCCTGGCTGGGATGAAAGCATCGATGCCAGCCTTAACCCAAGGGGAGACCTTGAACATACAGTCTTCAACGGGAAGACTAAAAACTTTGTTCCAGGGAATGTCACAGAGGAAATTGTGGAACAAATCTGTCTGCTCTTTGGTAGCACTAAGATATTCTACTGGTTTGAGGTTCTTGGGAGGAGGGGAAGTGAAAGGAGATACTAACAGAAACCACCACATGGTCATTTTCCAAAAGGATAAAGCTGCTTGACATTGCAAGAATCAGGGATGGATATGAAACAGATCTAGCAGTGAATAAGGTCCATTAGGGCTGTTAGAGAAACACATGGGGGAAAGCAACCCTTTTGTAAGGGACTGCTCTGTTGTACAACATTTAATGACACATTACTTTTCTTTTTTATTTATATATATATATATATATATATATATATAATTGTATCACCCCAAGCAAGGTATTTTACTGCCACTGTTTTGCAGGGGGTTACATAGAAGGAAAGTTATGAGAAACAGTGACAGGTTATAGTGGGTGTTAGGAAGTGGGTAAGAAAAGGATGAAAATACTCATAACAGTGGAGTGGACAAAGAAAAGAGCATAAGAAAAAGGATGCAGGTTAGTGAGATAGATGACTATTGACTGTACATTTAAATTCTTGGAGATTGTAGCTGTTGGGGAAGCAAGTAAATGGAAGGGAATTCCACAGGTGCAAGAAAAAAAAGCTGCTGGAGTAGAATTTGCATTTACATTTTATTGGTTTTGCAGTAAAAGGGTGGGACCTAGTTGCTAATCTTGTGGCTCGTGTAAATTCATATATAGGGAGCACCAGTGAGCTAAGCTCATTGGAGCAGAAGCCGTGAAAGTATTTGTAGAAGAGACATATAGAAGCCACATTGTACTGGTGAGAAAGTGACTGTATCTGAGCTGCCAAGTCGGGATTGATCACATTACAGATTCTCCGATGGATTTTGTCAAGAACCTCTAGGTGGATAGCAGGAGCATCCGATCAGATATAGCAGCAGTATTCAATGCACAAGCGGATAGTAGATTTATATATGTGCAGGATTGTTTCAGATGGGCGAAAACTTCCTGGCCTTACGCAGAGAACTGACTTTCTTAGCTGTGGATTTAGCTGTAGTCATTCCACTTGAGGTCTGTTGTGAGCTAAGCAGTGGAGTCACAGTGTTTTGCTTTCAGAGAGACTGGCCTGATCCATACTAATGGGGGAGTAAGAGTGATTGTCTGTGATGGTTAATAGATAGCAGCTTCGTTTTGGAAGCATTAAAATTCATTAGCCATTTCTTACCCCAGTCCGCCATGGATTGGAGGTCCTTTTTAAGTTCAGCAGTGAGGTTTGCTTTGTCATCCTTTGCAGATTTTTTATCAATATGAGAGTAAACTGTAGTGTCATCAGCATATATGCCTACTTGAGATCTTATTACATCTGGAAGATTGTTAATGTAGATAAGGAAAAGCATAGGACCTAGAATAGAGTCTTGAGGTGTACCAGCGTTCGTATGATAGTATTGGGAAGCATGTCCGTTCAATACTACCTTCATTGTACAATGACAAGAAATGACTGGATAAGGTCAAACAATTGTCCAGTTATACCATAGCCTCACAGCTTGCGTAGAAGGCCAGTATGCCAGACTCTGTCAAACGCTTTGGAGACATCTAGGGCAACAGTTTGGGCTTCGCTGTTTTTGTCTAATTTCGCAATAAAGAAAAATACTTGTTGATAATGAGTAAACTCCACCATGAAAAAAACGAAAACTTCAAATTCTCAAGGAACAAACTACCTAATTAAAGTTGAGTATAGCAAGAATATTTTCAGATGTTTATAATATTATTTTTAAGATAGTTTAAAATGTATTAAAGTTATCTCCCTTAGAGCAAAAACATGAAAAAACGTCATAGCTTTAACAGTTAATTTTAAATTATAAGAGTGTGTTCATGCATGTTTACACACAAAAAAAATATAACTTTACATTACTTTAATGTTTAGTGTTAACAATTCACTCCTGAAGATGATCTCAAATGAGACTGAAAGTATTTGGGGAAAAATAAAAATACAGCACCTTCCTTAATGAATTTTATATCAACATAAAGAAGACATATGTCTAGATTATTCAACCAATCATGCTCAAATTAAGATATACTGCCTAAGTGTGTGGTTGTGTGTGTGTGTGTGTGTGTGTGTGTATATATATATATATATATATATATATATATATCGCTCATTCAGTAATGAATTAGAGCTCTCTGGATACTGGTGTATGGTACGTCATACGTTAAAAGTCTGCCTTCTTCTACCGAGCGCCCATAGCTCAGAGGTAGAATTGCTGACTGATACCAATTCGGTTGGGTTTCAATCCTGGGTTAAAAGCAATTGGATGTCTAATCATACTGATGAGTTGTGATACAGCAAAACAGATCTGTCTGCAGATTACTCTTTATATATATATATATATATATATATATATATATATATATATATTGTTTGTGTAATGAAATACCCGTTCAAATTGCATCTATTAAAAAATACTACACTTTTGTTTTAACCTAATATTTTGGCTTTATAAGCTGCAATTTAAATTTCATGGCTTCTCAAATGTTTTTCCCATATTAGTTCAATATATTGTATATAAATGTTGTGGCTAAAATGTGTATGAAAACTTTTCACTCCATTATCAAAGGTGTTTAGTATTCAATAATCCTTTAAGATTTTTTTATTAGTAGATAATGTTGATTTTTTTTATATATCTTTTTCTTAGACACAATAAAATAAAAACTTAATTTTTGTTTTTAAAAAAAATGTATATCAATAGAAAAAATAATTTACACTTGTGAATCATTAGAATTTTTTTTTTTTTTGTAGGCTTGGTGAAAAGCAATCTGAAATTGTTCGACTTACTGCTGAACTTCGAAACAGAGAAACTGAAACTAAAGCCAGAGTGGACGAGAAAGAAAGTGAAATTCAAACTTTAACAACCTCTTTAAATACTCAGATTGGGGAAATTGAAAAGCTTAGAGAAGAAATTCAGATTTTTAGAAATAAGAATGATGTAAGGAAACTTTTTTTTTTTAAGCTGTGAAATTGTGTGAATGTTTTCTAATTTGAAGAAACTAATTTTACTAACTGCTTTATTGCTAACAATTCACTTTTTTCTACTTCATAAATATTTTATCACTAAAATTTTACATTTCTTTCTCTCTTGATCACTTAAATGTGATAAAATTTACTTTTTCAAAATTATAAGTAGTTTGTCTTAAGATATATTACATTGTCTGCTTAGAAAAGTTGTTTGAATTAGTTAAAATGCTGTCTTAGGTGGTTTAAAAGAATAGTTTATATTATTTGAATTGGTTCTGCCTATCTGTTTTATATGGCATAATTTCAGATTTCATATTTAGTACAAGTAGTTTTTAAAAAATTTTGTTTTCTGGTCACCTGATTTGTAGAAAATACATCTTTTTCTCAATTACTTATATCTAAAAACAATATTTAATGAAAATAAAGAATATGAATTAGCTCAAAGAAAAACAGGAATGCAAATAAATTGGGATACAAATGGAAAAATTGAAACCTATATAAACAAACTGTAGGAGATTAGATATAATTTGGCTTTATAATGGTGAATAAAACAAAATATTCAAATTAATTGAAACTACCAATTAATAGAAGTCCTATTAAAATAAGTTACTTTTCCATGGGAAAAAAAAAATTATTAACAGTAAAGACAATGCTATCAATAAATGTAATGATACTATTTCCTGCAATTGTAGAAAAAAAAAACAAAAAA
This sequence comes from Ascarosepion bandense, assembly GCA_037127315.1. Taxonomy (NCBI): domain Eukaryota; kingdom Metazoa; phylum Mollusca; class Cephalopoda; order Sepiida; family Sepiidae; genus Ascarosepion; species Ascarosepion bandense. The sequence goes on along the minus strand of JBBBDQ010002170.1, from coordinate 681,426 downwards.
AATACCTTCTTGAAATTGATTTAATAAAGCTATGGTAAAAACAATACAGAAAAAATATATGAGCAACAATGTTAAGAGAATTAATAAGTGAAAAAAAAAATTGGGATGCATTTCGTACTTTAGGACTTGGTTGGACTAAAGTGATGTTTATGTTGTTGTAACTACATATATTTGTTCTGGTATATATAAATGTATATATCATTTTCTTCCATAGGCTTCTATGGAGAAGAAAGAAACTAAAGGAAAGGTATTATAATTATAAAATGTCTTTTGAAAAAGATATGCTAATGGTACAAACACATGAACATCTCTCTCTACCAACATTAAATACTAATAGTAAAAACTACTAGTGTTTGGAAGAAAATTCAAATTCTCAGTATAAAAAAATCATTCTTCAATAAGAAAACAAATTCTTTCACAAATGAAAACATTAATAAGTACCTACTTTGTTATATAAAACCAAATTTTAATGATAAACCTTAGATGTTAAAAAAGGGTTAATTTGGCATGTTACTACTTATTACTTTTGATCATGAAATAAGAATTAAATTCTTTCTTAATCTAGTAACTGTAGATGGTAATTTCCATCTTTACTGTTCTATACAACTGTAAAAAAGCAAATTTCTAACATTGTTGATTCCTTAAATTATCCATTTTACAGAACTTTTTACTATGAATTAACATTTTATAATTATTTACCTGGTAAGTCTAAAGATCGTAATTAAAAACTAGTTAAAGAGCCAAATATCACAAAAACTTAATATACTCCACCACCTCATTTCTTTTTGGTCTAAATAAACTACTACTAGAATGAAAATTTGAAATCTTTTTAAAGAAAAATTATTTCATCATAGACCAAATGTCCTATTTAAAAAAGAAAAAAAAAATTTTTTTACAAATGAACTTTTTGTATTTTGCAGCATATATATATAGCATATATATTATGTATAATAATTAAAAAAATTAGAATGCTTAGTGTTTTACTTAGGTTTCCCTTTTTATCCATGGAAATTCTATGTTTATATAAAATGTCCATTTGCATTAATACATATGTTATTGCCGAAAATATTTTGCATATTCTTTTGAGTGGTAAGAAAAGAATACAATTCTGTTTTTGTAACTTATTTAATAAATTTTGCCTTTAATATATTCTCATTTGGGTGTCCTAAAAGCCTTGTGACTTTTCTAATAGTATAAAAATCAGCTCTAATATAAACAGGTTAATGGTGTTCAAATCCCAAAATTCTATTTAACAACAAAAAAAAACCCAACCTTGTATGGAATATGTTAAATGTTTATCATAGGTAATACCTGGCATTGGCATTACCTATGGGAAAAAACTTGAAATATAACACAGAAAAAAGTTTGTGCAAACTGAATAATTCTGTCCATTTTGCTAGAAATTGCTTCATTTGGAAGGAAATGACATGTTCTCTTTGATCTGTAAATTAATAGTTTTACTTGTATTATTTTCTACAACTTAATATTGTGTTAAAAATGCATTTTCTAAACTAAATGACTATTCTAAGATTACTTAATCGTAATTGAGGACGTGTTAAAAAGTTTTTACCCAACCCATTTTCCAAACTCTGACTGAATTAATAAACAAATTTATTTATTAATCCCTTCTTGGTTGGTATAACTTTTTAGCACCACCTTGCATTTATCAAGTTCATTTTGGCTGAATATTTTAATGTAACTGGTTTGGACTTATTTCCTATGCTCAGTAGTAGAATTACTTGATTTTGATTGTTTCTAGGAATTAAGAAAAAGGAATTGGAAAGCAATGGAAGCTGTAGAAAAAGCTGAGAAATCTGCTGTGGAGAAAATAAGTAATGCTGTAAAAAATACCATGGTAAATAAAACAAATTGAATTATAAACACATTCCTTATGATATACCTGCCAAATTATAAACATCCCTTATGATATACCTGCCAAATTACATTATATCAAAAATTTATTACTGTTCATATATGACTGCTTATTTTCATAAAGGTCCTTATCTTTTATTTATCGGTGTTTTGGTTTTGTTTCTAGTCAGCACTGATGATAAAATAATATAATTATAATAATAATAATTGTATGCATTTGAGATAGAATTTGCATACCTTTTTAATAGTTTGGATTTTAGATTCTTAAGATGGAATAAAATTTTCAAATATTCTTTATTTAGCATTTTGGATTATATCTTGTCTGCAGTTTCATAAATTGAAAAGATTTGTCAAATTGTTGCCCAACAATTTATAACACATCACTCAATAAATCCCTGGCCTAACTAATAAAAAAACAATTTTAGGCAAAAATCGGCTTTATTCATCAACATAGTCTCCTAGGGTGATACATTGATTCCAACACTTCTCTGACAATTCAATGCCTTATTTTGTAGAATGATTTGTCTTTGGCCTCAAAATATGCCTCTGTTTCTGATATCACTTCTTCATTAGAGCCAAATCTCTTTCCTTGGAGCATTCTTTTGAGGTCTGCAAACAGTCAGTAGTTGCTGGGAACCAGATCTGGAAAATAGGGTGGATGTGGAAGCAATTCAAAGTGCAATTTATATAGTTTTGCCATCATTGTGATTGACTTGAGACATAGTGTGTTGTCTTGGTGAAAGATCAATGTTTCTTCTTCATTTGTAGCTGTTTTTTTTTTTTTTATTCCTTAAAATGCACCAATAATGCTACATAATATTTGCTATTGACAGTTCTTCGTTTCTCAAGGTAATTGATGAACAAAATATCTTTTGCATCCCAAAATACGGAGGTCAAAACCTTGCCTGCTGATGTTTGTGTCTTTGATCACTTTGGATGGCTTTCACATGCTTCTGTCTACTCATCTGACTGTAGATTTGACTCCAGAGTGAAGTGGTGGATCCATGTTTCATTCATTGTCACATATTTATGCAAAATCTCCTTGTGTTGAAACAGTTGCAAATAACGCTTTGAATCATTGACACATTGTTTTTGATTGACTGTGAGCAGGCGCAGAACCCACTTTGAACATTGCTTTCCATTGTTTTGAAAATTTGCAACGGTCGCTTTACTTAAATTCCTGTAATTCCTGATTGTTAATCTGATTATTAAACTAATAATCATTTTGTCATGTGCCATTTAAAGATTAGGACTTCATAAAAATATGGATTTTTTTTTTTTATTATTAGTGGCACCATCTATATGTCAGGCCCAGGACTTACTGAGTGATGTGATAATACATCTTTTAACATTCATTTGAAACCTAATAATTTCTGTGCTATTTTTGCTGCATTTGTTAATTCATTATAGCTTTGGTCAAGTAAATTTATGTAAACCAACTGGAAGGTTGTTGATTACTTTATGCTTTAAAAAAAATATATAGATTATGGCACAACATAATAGTTATATTTTGAACCTAAAGTAAGACTATAAAATACAGTACTGGAAACTAACAGATTTGTATGCTTTTGTTTATATCTATAAAAATGCATGAAAACAACTAGGAATATTTTAGTTTAAATGAAAATAAAATAATGTTTATGTTTAAAGTAAGATGACTGATTGGCTATAATAATTTAGTTAATTTACCCTCTTCCTCTCTCACTTACAGTATCCAAATAACTTGTAACAATACTAACCAGGCAGCAAGAAAATTCTTTACAATGAAGTAGGTACTTCCACTAATTCACTAACAAAATAATGCATGCTGTGATGAAAAAAATGCTCCAAACTTGATAAAGTTTTATTGTCAAAATCTTTATTAAGAAGAAAGATTAAAGTATTTTATTAAATATTTTAATCCTTCCTTTGAAATTTTGGTTAAAAAAAATCTTGTGTTTGTGGAATATGGAGGGTTTAAATATTAGGTTTTTATTTTCAATCTGAGTACTTTTTAAAAAAGTCTGAGTACCTTTTTTTTTTTATAAATAATGGATTTTTACAAGAATTGTTTTCAATTTTTATATTTTAATTAGAATTTGTTTTTAAATCTGAAAATTCTGTATTTCACCCTTTTAAAGGAAATTAAGTAAAAACTAAATTAATGGAAAAGCTTAGTACAAATCATCAAACTCAAAGCATGTTTAATTTTTTTCATGTGTATAAATGTACCAATTTTAGTATAAAGGGTTGTTCATACACTACATTATCAGAAAGTAAGAGTGATAACTATAGTAAATTTAAAGCCAAAGTATAAAAAATTCACTAAAACTTTAGATTACAGTGTGTATTTTCCTAATTTTTTAAGATTACTGAGTACTTAAAATTACACGTAAAAGACACTGGTTACATTCAATTATTTTTTTTTTATTGATAAAACCCAACATTAAACCTCCATCTGTCATCAGTCTGTCAACATACATCAACAACTTAAATAAATGGCTACTGTTGTATTAAAAGATGCATTCCTGCAATATTTTAAACTTAGAGTAAATGTTTTAAACCAGATTAATTATACTTTAAATCAGTAAATATTCCTCAAAGTTTCAGAAAAGTATATTTTATTTTAAGAATTTTTTTGTTTATTTGTTTTTTTTAATAAAAAGAATTGCATAGTTAAAAATGGTGCTAAAATAAAAAATTTCAGCAATTTCAAAAACTTTTTCCAATAAATTTAAATTAGTTTCAAAATGCAGCAAAGTATTTTGCTTATTGGAAATATTAAATTTAATCTATTGAAATTAAGACTAAAATAAAAGAAAATATTTTTTTATTTTTAAAAATTATTTGAAATCGTAGATATTATAAATCTGTGGAGGTACCTACAATAAAGAATTTTTTTAATGCAAATACTAAAAGAACATAGAACCAAAACAATTATGACATGAAGATATGGAAATTCTTCAATGTTAGCAGCTTTTATCATTATATAGAATACTTTTGATTATTTAGATTTTAAATAAGAATTCTCACTTATGAATGTTGCTTACATTTCTGCTGAATGTTTGAAGGAACGATTTTAATCATTTGCATATTCAAATAATGAAAGATACAAAGATTTTGAGTTAAAAGTTTTGTGTCTAGTGAATTTTGTAAGTTTGCATCTCTCTATGCATGAATTTATAGTCATTTTTTAAATTTCTTAATCCTGTATCACTACTGAATAACATTTTCTTTGTTATGAATTAAATTTAGCTATTGTTTGGGAGGGATGGGTAGATGGAAGCATATGCATGTGGTGGCTATCACCCAGATGTATGTGTAGTGAGTGATGTTAACATTCTCCACATTTACTGTTTTCTGCAATTATTATAAAAATAAAACCAAATGCTCTTTTGAAAATGAATAATACATAAATGTAAAGTGAAAAAAAATATTGTTTAAAATCAACAGAAAAACCTTAAGATATAACATGAAATGTCTTTCAAGAGAAAGATATGCTAATAGAAATGAAAAAGCTCTCCATTAGTATAAAATGGGAAATCATAGGACACCGTTTTGTAATGTTAGTGAAAACTTATGTTTGAAAGAAACATTCTAAGTTTATTTTAAAAACGAAAATTGTTAAATAAAAGGAATTCTTAGATAAATACTGATGCATAAATGAACACATTCTTTGTTATATAAAACCAGATAAAACATCATAAATTATATAAAGTCATTAGATTTTATTTTTATGAAATAATATAAACTATTATATAAAATCACATTATTTTAAATATAACAAAAACCCTTAACATATATTTACAAAAGTTAAATATAGCTAATCAGCTATACATAACAAAAAAACATTCAGTAAATGAAGAATTTAGAAAATCTTACACATTTCTATACAACAAATAATTAAGTTACATTATTACTTAACTTCCAAACAAGCTTACATCACAATTTTTAGGAACCCATTCAAATGAGTTTAGCATCTTTTTATGAAAAAAATCAGATCTTGATATAATTATAAAGACTGCTTAACTTAAAAAAAAAAAAAAAAAATAACCTGATTGACAGTTTTTTCTCAAAACGTGTGTGTGTGTGTATATATATATATATATATATATATATATATATATAAAAACACGCACAAAGTGGAGGCTTGGAATATTCTTGATTTGGCACACTTTGCAAAATATCAAATTAATCTTTTTGGAAAGGCTTTCTTGCTGGGCCAATAATTTGACAACATTACTTTCGTGTGTGATATAAAACTTGGGATCTTTGAATTACTTTTCTCATAAATTTTACATTTCAAACAGATTTCATTCTAAATGTACATCTTCAAAATAAGGTGTATAGTTTTTGTTATATTACATTGCTACTAGCTAGAAAATAATTTGAATTTACGTCTATTATATTAATTATATATGCCTACAAAATTTAGATATGTTAATAGTTAATGATTTTCATAACTTTCTGTACTACCTTAAAAATAGTTAGGAAGTAAACTCCCATCAGTACTAGAGCAATAACATTATCATATAGAAAAAAAATTAAAGATTTTATAAATTTCAACTGTAAGTAATGTTAACTGTTCATTTTTATGAAAGTAAGAAAGTTGTGCCTATCTTCTCAGTAGAGATTGAAAAATTCATTCAATTTTTTTTTTTTTTTTAGTCAGGTTGAATACTGATCTGAAAGTAAATGAAAAATCTAACTATTTAATCATGAAAATTGATTTTACTTGACTATGTTACCATCTAATCTAATAAAATCAAATTTTTCCTTAATTTTTTTTCTCTCAGCAATAATCCTTTAATTTGCATGTAGTAAAACATTTTTTTAGAATTTGCTAGTCTTTCTTATGGATTTATAAGTTGAGAATTTTAGTTCATTGCATCTTTTAATAAGGTTGAAAAAAAAATGAAAGGTAAATTTTTCCTAATTACATAGATGACTACACATATTTGTTATAAATCAGTGTTTAAATTGTTTTTCTTTCTGCAATTTCAGCAATGCCAATCATTAGATAAATCCGTCCTGATGCGTATTTTTCCCAACATATCAGTTAAAGAATCAGTGGTAAGTCTTTATTTTGACTTCAACCAATACTTATCTAATTTTTATATCAAAAGCATTTTTGATTTTCATAAAAGTTTGAAATATATATTATCATTTAGATAATTCTTTATAATAGGAAATAACTTAAATATTAAAATATCCCAACATCATTCAGATCAATATTTAAAGTAAATCTGATATATTGGAAGTACATTTTTAAAAAATTTAAGCTTTCTTTTGAAACATTGGAAAACAATGTGTATCTTAGATGAAGCATTTAAATATATTTCTGTGCAAATTTACAATATTTTTCACATTCATCATTCTAACAGCACAAACTGTTATGGATATCTAATTATCAGTACAGCAATAAAGCTTAATGATTGAAGATGACTACAAAATATCTAAGATCCAACAATTAGCAATGTTTTTTGTGCATTGATAAACCTGAAAACGTTAACAATATCACAAATTATAATTGAGAAAGTTTTTTAACAAATAAAAATGAACTCTTATTAAATAAATTTAATATAACAAAATATTTAACATTTTTCAGGAACACAATGTATGGTTAAGATCTTTTGAAGTTGAGGCAGTAAATTATATAAAAGGCTTAAAAGAAGTAAGTTGACAATTTAAAACAAGACTTTTTAACTTGGTAATAAAATTTTCTGTATTGAAATTATAAATATTATTTACTAACATGAGTTGCTAAATTTGATTTGCTTCATTAGAAAAAAAAATATTTAAGGATAATTGGTCCCCACAAACTATAATAAAGCATTAATGTACTTTGTGTAATTAAGTGAAAGAAATTCCTTTTGTAAATTGAAGCAAGTAAGTTTTGATCTTTATTTTAGTAGATGCATGTAATTATGCAATAAACTTAGATCTAATTATGACATGGCATTAGATTATATATTTAAAAATTATTGAATAAAATCTTAAACAATTTGACTTTTATTTTTTATTTTATTTTTTTTAAAGATGTCAGAATCGGGAAGCAAACTTGAGAAAACAGAAATGAGGAAAAAAGAACTTGAAATCAAATTAAGTGAATTGGAAAAGAAATTATCAGAAGCACAACTTTCAGAATCAGTGGAAGATCTTCATAAACAAATAGACACATTGACAGCTCAATTGAAAGATTCTAAACTTAAAGTAAGTCAACAGATATTTCCTAATGCTGAAACATTTAAAATTTAAGTCAAAATTTGATCCAAGGAAAATTGTGATGGTCACTCATTAACAATAGCTTACAAAACTAGGATGCTACTGATCATAAAAAAAAAAAGACTAGAAGTGGGGAGTGAACAATAGGGAAGCCATTTTCATAAGGGACAATAAACAATGGTGGGTCTATTTTTTTTTTTTGGTTTTTAGGGTGGTGAACAATGAAGTTGGCTACTATTCAAGACATTACTTACAGATAGAAATAAAGTTACCAATTTCCACAGTTGTGATTATCTGAGAACAGATACTTAAATGTTTTTGAAGTTACCTATTTTTCTGCTATGTATAAAATCTCATCTAATTTATAGGCTATATTACTATTTAAATCTGCAACTTGAAACTTTGTACTTAAGAGCCATATTTTAAAAAAAAATGATTAGCACTTTTGCCTTTAATACTGTTGTGCCATGGCTTGATCACGTGACTGGGTTCACTTATATATAGAAAGAGTGAGTCAGGTGGAGGAAGTTAGTGTGCGCTGAGGGCTACTGTTGACCTGCAAATTACTTGCTAACTCACCCATCCATATTGTTGCAATCTACTACTGACTATGAAGGTAGTGTTGAATGGATATGCTTCTCAATACTATCATATGAATGTGGGTGTCCCTCAAGGCTCTATTCTAGGTTTTATGCTTTTCCTTATCTACATTAATGAATCTCCCAGATGTAATAAGATCCTAGGTAGGCATATACGCTGACAACACTACAGTTTACTCTCGCATCAATCAAAAATCGGCTGCCGAGCTTGAAAAGGACCTCTGATCCATGGCAGACTGGGGTAAGAAATGGCTCATGAATTTTAATGCTTCCAAAATGAAGCTGCTATCTATTAACCATCACAGACAATTGTTCCTACCCCTCCCATTAGCATAGATTCGGCTAGTCTCCCTGAAAGCAAAACACTATGCCTCCTCTGCTTAACTCTCACAACAGACCTCAAGTGAAATGACTATATAGAATCCATAGCTAAATCTGCTGCTAAGAAAGTCAGGTCCCTGTGTAGGTCCAGGAAGTTTTTTTCTGCCTGAAACAATCCTGCACATATATAAATCTACCATCTGCCTGTGCATTGAATACTGCTGCCATATCTGGTCGGGTGCTTCTGCTATCCACCTAGAGGTTCTTGACAAAATCCAACGGAGAATGTGTAATGTGATAGATACTGACTTGGCAGCTCAGATACAGTCACTTTCTCATCGGCACAATGTGGCTTCCCTGTGTCTCTTCTACAAATACTTCATGGCTTTTGCTCCGATGAACTTAGCTCACTGTGACCCCTATATATAAATTTACTTGAGCCACAAGATTAGCAACTAGGTCCCACCTTTTTTTCTCACACCTCCTGCCTATGGAATTCCCTTCCATTTACTTGCTTTCCCGAGAGCTACAATCTCCAAGAATTTAAATGTAAAGTCAATATTCATCTCTCTCACAAACCTGCATCCTCTTTCATTCTTGTCAGTATTCTCATCCTTTTCTTACCCACTTCTTAACACCCCCTATAACCTGTCACTCTATGTAACCCTCTCCAAAACAGTGGCAGTAAAATGCCTTGCTTGGGGTGATATGATTATTAAAAAAAAAATAATACTATTGTATCTACCAAATAAGATATTATTTATCATCTGTGTATTGTTTGCCACCTCGACAATACAACAGACTGGTGAAAAGATATTAAAAAACAGTCTGCTAATGGAGGATTAAGAAAAAAAATGGGATTCGTAAGTCAAGCGGATTATTGGTGACTAAAAAGGTAAAAACTCTTCTTTGCTGTCGTTTTTCCTCGAGAAAAATGGAAGAGGTTAAGTCATGCGTTTTTGAATTTATCAAACAGCAGGAAAGTCTAAGGAAAAGCAAACAAGAAAGGTTCAAGGTTCTCCAGCAAAGACTTGTAGGGCAAGAAGAAAAATTTTTAAAATTATTGAAATTTGTCACCAAAAAAGAAGAAAAAATGGGTAAGGCGAACATTTTTTTTTGCAGGAAGCAGTTGTAAATTCAATAGAAGAATTTATGTACAAACTGGAAGATGACGTTATGTTTTAAAGCATATTTCAGAAGATACCAGGACATTTTCAAAAAAGATTGTGTTGACTGGTCTGATGAAGAGAAAATGTCTCCTATTACAAAAATTTGGTTTTGTAGAACATGAAAAGTTCACTAATAACATCTTGCCCAAACAACTGTATGAATTATATGATTAAACAAAGATATTATCAAAAATATTTAGACAAAATAATTCTTTGTTCTACATGCGTTGGGAATGCTTGAACTTAACAAAAAATGACGAAGATTTTACTGCTTATGCAAGAGGAGTCCAGAAGTACTGCGAGAATGAAATTACTCCAGACATGTTAGTGTTTTTTTATTCAAACCCAGCTGAGAAAGAATTCAGGAAAAAATTGTTAGCGAAGCTGGAACAAAACCAATATGTTACACTGCAGAATTTAACAGAAGAATGTACAAGGATTTTAAATCTAAAGGTGGATACAGAAAAAATCAGGACCTGAGATATTGCAAATATCCATTTGATTAAAAAGAAGAAAAATGAAGGTAAAACTACTCCTCATTTTAGAATAAATCCTTGCTATGGGTGCGGAGATTTACATTTAAAAAAGGACTGTCTGTTTAAGCACAAATTTTACTTTACTTGTGGGATTAAAGGACACGGATCTTCACACTGTAGGAGTAATGTAAAAAAGAAAATAAAGGAAAAAAGAGTACATAATGCTTATGAAAACGCAACAAAAAATGGAAAAAGAAAATATTTAACTGTTTTTGCAAACAAGAAAAAAATCAGGCTACAGGTAGATACCAAAAGTGATCTTTCAATCATAAATACCGAGACCTGGAAAAAAATAAATTGTCCAACGCTGCTTAAGACAAAAAAATTAGCAAGAGGGGTTACTGGATAAAAACTCAAATTCATGGAAGAAACTTTGGTGAACATTTGCTTTAATGGTACAGAGAAAAAGTTAAAAGTATGTTATGAAAAATTCGGTGAATTTAAGTGGTATGGACTGATGGAATCTTTCGATTTATTCAACATGCCTCTGAATTCAGTTTGCAAAAATGTTAATGCAAACATTTTATTCTCTGAAAAAATAAAAAAGAATTGAAGCTAAATACCCAGAATTTTTTTCTGAAGGACTTGGACGATGTACAAAAACTAAGGAAAGCTTTGAACTAAAAGAAAATGTTGCACCAGTTTTTCAGCCAAAACGGCAAATCCCATATGCGTCAATGGAGATTATTGACAAAGAATTGAAAGTCAAGGTATTATTAAAAAGATTGAATATAGTCGATGAGCAGTGCCAACTGTTTATGTCAAGAAGAAAAACAAAATAAGATGCGCCAATTACTCTATTGGTTTAAATGACTGTCTGAAAAATATAAATTACCCCCTCCCAACAGCAGAAGACATTTTTGCTACTCTAAATGGAGGACGGATTTTTTCAAAGTTAGATCCGTTGGAAACATATCTTCAGATTCCACTAGACAAAAAATGCACAGTGTTACTTACTATAAACACGCATAGAGGATTATATCGCATAAACAGGCTACAATATGGCATTAAAGACGTGTCTACAATTTTCCATCAAATTATGGATTCGATGCTGGTCGATCTTGATTTTGCTACACCATATCTCGATATATTGATAAAAAGCAAAAACAAGAAAGAACACTCGAGGTATATTTTGCAAGTATTTGAAATAATTAAAGAATATACCTTCAAACTTAGCCTAGACAAATGTGAATTTTTCCTGAGGGAAATAAAATATCTGGGTCAGATAATAAATGAAAAAGGTTGAACACCAAATCCAAAGAGAAAAGAAGCAATAAAAAATATGCCAGATCCAAAGAATGTAGCGATGGTAGTCATTTTTGGGTTTGGCTAATTACTATAGTAGTTATATCCCATATGTGCATACTGTGAGAGTGTCGTTAAATCACCTACTAAAAAATGGTATGAAATTTGTCTGGTCGGAAGAGTGCCAAAAAGCATTACAAAAGTAAAAAAAATGCTTTAACTTCAGACTTAGCACTGACACATTTTGATCCAAAGAAAGAAATGTATGTTGCAAGTGATACCAGCAACTATGGCATAGGAGCAGTGTAACTACATAAAGAGGATGATGGTAGATGCAGTACATCATGTTTCAAGAACACTGCTGCCTGCAGAATTAAACTATTCTCAGATAGAGAAAGAAGGTTTAGCAATTATCTTTACAGTTAAAAAGTTCCACAAGTTTATCTAATCTCTAAAGTTCCACAAGTTTATCTAATCTCAGAAGTTCCACCCAAGTTTATCTAATCTCTAAAGTTCCACAAGTTTATCTAATCTCTAAAGTTCCACAAGTTTATCTAATCTCTAAAGTTCCACAGTTTATCTAATCTCTAAAGTTCCACAAGTTTATCTAATCTCTAAAGTTCTAGGATTTATCTAATCTCTAAAGTTCCACAAGTTTATCTAATCTCTAAAGTTCCACAAGTTTATCTAATCTCTAAAGTTCCACAAGTTTATCTAATCTCCTAAAGTTCCACAAGTTTATCTAATCTCTAAAGTTCCACAAGTTTATCTAATCTCTAAAGTTCCACAAGTTTATCTAATCTCTAAAGTTCCACAAGTTTATCTAATCTCTAAAGTTCCACAAGTTTATCTAATCTCTAAAGTTCCACAAGTTTATCTAATCTCTAAAGTTCCACAAGTTTATCTAATCTCTAAAGTTCTAAAGTTTATCTAATCTCTAAAGTTCCACAAGTTTATCTAATCTCTAAAGTTCCACAAGGATTTATCTAATCTCTAAAGTTCCACAAGTTTATCTAATCTCTAAAGTTCCACAAGTTTATCTAATCTCTAAAGTTCCACAAGTTTATCTAATCTCTAAAGTTCCACAAGTTTATCTAATCTCTAAAGTTCCACAAGTTTATCTAATCTCTAAAGTTCCACAAGTTTATCTAATCTCTAAAGTTCCACAAATTTTATCTAATCTCTAAAGTTCTAAGTTTATCTAATCTCTAAAGTTCCACAAGTTTATCTAATCTCTAAAGTTCCACAAGTTTATCTAATCTCTAAAGTTCCACAAGTTTATCTAATCTCTAAAGTTCCACAAGTTTATCTAATCTCTAAAGTTCCACAAGTTTATCTAATCTCTAAAGTTCCACAAGTTTATCTAATCTCTAAAGTTCCACAAGTTTATCTAAATATCTAAAGTTCTGGATTTTTATCTAATCTCTAAAGTTCCACAGTTTATCTAATCTAAAGTTCCACAAGTTTATCTAATCTCTAAAGTTCCACAAGTTTATCTAATCTCTAAAGTTCCACAAGTTTATCTAATCTCTAAAGTTCCACAAGTTTATCTAATCTCTAAAGTTCCACAAGTTTATCTAATCTCTAAAGTTCCACAAGTTTATCTAATCTCTAAAGTTCCACAAGTTTATCTAATCTCTAAAGTTCCACAAGTTTATCTAATCTCTAAAGTTCCACAAGTTTATCTAATCTCTAAAGTTCCACAAGTTTATCTAATCTCTAAAAGTTCCACAAGTTTATCTAATCTCTAAAGTTCCACAAGTTTATCTAATCTCTAAAGTTCCACAAGTTTATCTAATCTCTAAAGTTCCACAAGTTTATCTAATCTCTAAAGTTCCACAAGTTCTTATCTAATCTCTAAAGTTCCACAAGTTTATCTAATCTCTAAAGTTCCACAAGTTTATCTAATCTCTAAAGTTCCTAAAGTTTATCTAATCTCTAAAGTTCCACAAGTTTATCTAATCTCTAAAGTTCCACAAGTTTATCTAATCTCTAAAGTTCCACAAGTTTATCTAATCTCTAGAAGTTCCACAAGTTTATCTAATCTCTAAAGTTCCACAAGTTTATCTAATCTCTAAAGTTCCACAAGTTTATCTAATCTCTAAAGTTCCACAAGTTTATCTAATCTCTAAAGTTCCACAAGTTTATCTAATCTCTAAAGTTCCACAAGTTTATCTAATCTCTAAAGTTCCACAAGTTTATCTAATCTCTAAAGTTCCACAAGTTTATCTAATCTCTAAAAAAAGTTCCACAAGTTTATCTAATCTCTAAAGTTCCACAAGTTTATCTAATCTCTAAAGTTCCACAAGTTTATCTAATCTCTAAAAGTTCCACAAGTTTATCTAATCTCTAAAGTTCCACAAGTTTATCTAATCTCTAAAGTTCCACAAGTTTATCTAATCTCTAAAGTTCCACAAGTTTATCTAATCTCTAAAGTTCCACAAGTTTATCTAATCCTCTAGTTCCACAAGTTTATCTAATCTCTAAAGTTCCACAAGTTTATCTAATCTCTAAAGTTCCACAAGTTTATCTAATCTCTAAAGTTCCACAAGTTTATCTAATCTCTAAAGTTCCACAAGTTTATCTAATCTCTAAAGTTCCACAAGTTTTATCTAATCTCTAAAGTTCCACAAGTTTATCTAATCTCTAAAGTTCCACAAGTTTATCTAATCTCTAAGAAGTTCCACAAGTTTATCTAATCTCTAAAGTTCCACAAAGTTTATCTAATCTCTAAAGTTCCACAAGTTTATCTAATCTCTAAAGTTCCACAAGTTTATCTAATCTCTAAAGTTCCACAAGTTTATCTAATCTCTAAAGTTCCACAAGTTTATCTAATCTCTAAAGTTCCACAAGTTTATCTAATCTCTAAAGTTCCACAGAAGTTTATCTAATCTCTAAAGTTCCACAAGTTTATCTAATCTCTAAAGTTCCACAAGTTTATCTAATCTCTAAGTTCTAAGTTTATCTAATCTCTAAAGTTCCACAAGTTTATCTAATCTCTAAAGTTCCACAGATTTATCTAATCTCTAAAGTTCCACAAGTTTATCTAATCTCTAAAGTTCCACAAAGTTTATCTAATCTCTAAAGTTCCACAAGTTTATCTAATCTCTAAAGTTCCACAAGTTTATCTAATCTCTAAAGTTCCACAAGTTTATCTAATCTCTAAAGTTCCACAAGTTTATCTAATCTCTAAAAGTTCCACAAGTTTATCTAATCTCTAAAGTTCCACAAGTTTATCTAATCTCTAAAGTTCACAAGTTTATCTAATCTCTAAAGTTCCACAAGGTTGTATCTCTAAAGTTTCCACAAGTTTATCTAATCTCTAAAGTTCCACAAAGTTTATCTAATCTCTAAAGTTCCACAAGTTTATCTAATCTCTAAAGTTCCACAAAGTTTATCTAATCTCTAAGAAGTTCCACAAGTTTATCTAATCTCTAAAGTTCCACAAGTTTATCTAATCTCTAAAGTTCCACAAGTTTATCTAATCTCTAAAGTTCCACAAGTTTATCTAATCTCTAAAGTTCCACAAGTTTATCTAATCTCTAAAGTTCCACAAGTTTATCTAGTCTCTAAAGTTCCACAAGTTTATCTAATCTCTAAAGTTCCACAAAGTTTATCTAATCTCTAAAGTTCCACAAGTTTATCTAATCTCTAAGTTCCACAAGTTTATCTAATCTCTAAAGTTCCACAAGTTTATCTAATCTCTAAAGTTCCACAAGTTTATCTAATCTCTAAAGTTCCACAAGTTTATCTAATCTCTAGTTCACAAGTTTATCTAATCTCTAAAGTTCCACAAGTTTATCTAATCTCTAAAAGTTCACAAGTTTATCTAATCTCTAAAGTTCCACAAGTTTATCTAATCTCTAAGAAGTTCCACAAGTTTATCTAATCTCTAAAGTTCCACAAGTTTATCTAATCTCTAAAGTTCCACAAGTTTATCTAATCTCTAAAGTTCCACAAGTTTATCTAATCTCTAAAGTTCCACAAGTTTATCTAATCTCTAAAGTTCCACAAGTTTATCTAATCTAAAGTTCCACAAGTTTATCTAATCTCTAAAGTTCCAAGTTTATCTAATCTCTAAAGTTCCACAAGTTTATCTAATCTCTAAAGTTCCACAAGTTTATCTAATCTCTAAAGTTCCACAAGTTTATCTAATCTCTAAAGTTCCACAAGTTTATCTAATCTCTAAAGTTCCACAAGTTTATCTAATCTCTAAAGTTCCACAAGTTTATCTAATCTCTAAAGTTCCACAAGTTTATCTAATCTCTAAAGTTCCACAAGTTTATCTAATCTCTAAAAGTATTTGGTGAAACAATTTTAAATGTAATTAAAACTTTCTGTATTCTCAGGTGGTCTAAATTATACAGCCTTGTAAGAGGCCAACTTCTTACCATAAAAGTACTAAGTGGGTTGGCTGTATTTCAGTGATTACTGTAATGAATTGATACAAAGTTCATGACATCGGTTTAAATTCCATTTGAAAAAAGGAATTGTTCTTATTATAGTTAATCTTAGGATATAATTTAATCAGGAGTGGCTCATTATTGACCATGGGACCTGCTATTTCTTCACTTCCCTATACCAGCAATATCTTTCTCAGCTGTTTCAAGTGGTAGTTTGAATCACAGCCCCATTTTTACCAAACCATTTTGGGATTCTGTCTGTCACAGTTCAAAGGCTGTCCACGGCAATAAGAACAACTACTTTTTTAAGCCTCTACAAGTGTGTGCTATTTCATGTTTCAGATCTTGATACCTTTCCCCTTTTTCCTTTTCTTTCTCAACTACCCTTACATCTCCTGGTACTACTGTATTAAGGATCCAATACTGTTTGCCTTCCTTTTCAATAGTAAAGAGGTCTACTCTTGCTTCAATTATATTTTCACACTATACAATGAAATCTGACAACTTCACACTCTTAAATTTCCATTACTGCAAATGGTTTAAACTCTTTTCTGCTCTCCAGTTTTTGTTGTCTCCAACTGTACTAATTGTACTAACATGCCACATTCACTTACTATGTTTTTCTTGCTATTCTACACAATACAAAATCATAGCTGGTTCTTCATCATTATTATTAGTGGTTCCTGTGAAAATTATATGATCTTTGTTTTTGAATTTTCTGATGAATCATTATTCTTAATTTAATGATTAGAATTAGCTCTTGTAAGTTTTATGGCTATAAAATACTCATAGAAATTTGTATCATTGAATATTTGAGCTTAATAGCTTTAACAAAATATTGCATTATCAATCATAATTATAAATGCAGGTCAATATTTAAAGTGAGAACATAAATGAAAAGATTAAAATTTGACAAGATTTTTCCATTTCTCTGAATCAGATATAAAATATATATGGAAGCATTATCACCTATTTTTATTTCTTATGCATTTTTTCTCACTAAAACCAAACTGCATCTCTGTCTTTCTTTCATTTTTCCTTGCAGTGAAAATGGAATAGGCCATTATATATCTAAGGTAATGTCAGAACATGAAATAAGGTCTCCACAAGATTTGTTTTACGCCTTTATTTCTAGCAACACATATATACAGGTTGAATATACGTTAATGACCATGCTCTAGAGTGAGACTAGTCTGAAAAAAATAAAAAAATTAGGGATTCACTCCACTGCTACTATGCCAGTAATTTGTTGGTATAAGGTGTGCAAGTATTACAAGGTGCAATACATGTATTACCTCACTAATTAATGGAACTTAAAATGTTGGAACTCAAAACCATTTTTCTAGTGAGATGTTTATTTTGCTTAATATTCTTAATTCATTAATTTCAGAAATTTATACAATTCTCATTTTTTTTTTTGTTCTCTAGTATACAGAACTTCAAACAAATTCAGAAGAAACAAAAACAAAGCTTGAAGATAGGTTGAAAGAATTGGAATCAGCATTTAGTGAAACAAAGACTTTGTGCATGTCATTAAAGGAAAAATTGGAAAATGCTCCCATAAATAATTACACAGAAGAATATGAGAAACAAGTAGAGACATTAATGGTTCAGTTAAAAGAATCAAATGAAACTGTGGAAAAACTAGAAACACAAGTAAAGAAATATCAGAATCTTTTAAAAGTCACAGTAAGTATACATTTTTTTTTATTCATTTTTCTGTAAACTCTCTAGTATCAAAAATATACTTTAGTTATATTTCATATACAAGACATTAATTCATCAGATGTATTAGTTGGATTGGATAGTTTCTATGAATAGCTCCATGCTGATAATGACATACTCTAAGTTCATATAAAGCAACTATAAAAATTATATAAAGTGGCTCTATAAAATTTTATGCAAACCAAATAATTAGAAATATTTAGTTTTATAAAGAATCTAAATTTAATTATTTTTTTTTTAAATTTTTTTTTTTTAAATAATCTATACTAGACATGATTACCATCATTTTAACTATTTACCATGATGATTACATTTCTTTTAAGGATGACAAATTACAGGTGCTACAAAGAAGTGTAGAAGATGAAGAATTGAAATGGAGGCGAGAACAGCAAGCCTTACAGAAATCTTTATTGGAAGTAAGTTTTCCTGAATTGAAATTTATCTGAATTGGTTACTAATCTGCTATATAAACTTCAATCTTGTCATATCCAGTAAGCTACAAAACAGGTTCCAGTGAGTGAATATTTCATGTACATTTGACAGGATGCAAATTTACAAGTTGGTTGCAATTTTTTGACAAGTTTTTGATATTAAAATGGTATTGGATATATTAATAAACTTGATGGATAAATCTACATGTTCCAGGTTTCTGTTCAGGAATAATTCCAACATAATCAGTCTAATTTAATAATCTGTATTTTTACTGAGAATTATAACCATATCTTTTTACTTTTCTTTTCCTAGTAATCATGTGACTTTGTAAGCTAAGCCATAAATCAGATTACTGTGAAATTATCTTCAGTGTGTAGTTGATTTTATTTTAAATCATTAATCATGTATATTTTTCTCTTTAGGCACAACAAGAATTAGAAGAGTTGAGAAAAAAACAAGTTGACCAAACTTCTACACAAGTAAGAAAACTATTTTGAAAGTTGTCTTTAACAATTAAAATATTTAAACATTGTTTCAATATTTGGGTAATATTCTTAAATAATACCTTTTATGGGCAGCATTAACATTTTTTTCTATTCCATATTAATAAAGTAACTTTCATGAAATTATAAAAATTTAAATAATCCTTGCAAAAGAAAAAGTAACTTTTTCATTATTAAATGAATTTATCTTAGGTTATGACATTACTTTTACTTAGTTTAGCTATTGTTTATATAAGATTACCTATGGTGAACAACTGAAGATATAAATTTTATTTTGCAAGTCAGATTAATAAAAATAATTTATTTCATGCTATGTTTATGTCAGTCAGTCAGTTAAGTGCCATACATGATACACACTTGGGTGATCATGTCTTGAAAGAGACATGACTGACTGGGCAGAAGATTATCCAGTGGTAGATTGGTTGCCAACCAAGGCTATAGAACCCAATCTGTCCTGTTATTTAACCCATGACTAGAGGGAAGTGACAGATTAATACCTTTCCTAAGGGTATTTGCGTGTAAGTGAATGCAGGGAATTCAACTTGAATTCGAATTTGGCTCCCCGATTTCTACTGCCCCACTATATCTACTGCCTCACAATATCTACTGCCCCACAATGCACATCTTAGTGGTAAGACTGTTGAAATACAGTTCTATCTTTTTTTCATCTTTGAAGTGTCATTTTATTAAAAATGTTAGACATTAAAAAGTTACTAAAGAATAAATTTCTTCAGTTCAAGACTCCATTTTGTCTGATCACCTTCAATAAGATACTGGAAATTACATGGTATCCTGCAAAGTGATGATCCATCACTATAGAAATAAAAAAAGTAAATCTAAGAAAAATATTGTGTAGATGCTGGAAAGGTTTAAATAAGGCTTCTTTGATGCAATAATCTTTTTTATTAGATAGTAGATATCCTCAGTTCTTTGTCTGAAGCTTTTTTATTTTCATTTTTAAAAATATTTTTTAATTTTACGTCCTTTTGACTAGACCATTTTTACAAGTTTTTCTGGTATAAACTTTTTATTCAGTCTGCCACTTCCTCCAACTGTAACAGGACATAGAATCTTCTGACTTCTTCGATCTCAGTTTTTGCTTAATTCAACTGATCACTGTTGTCTTTATTTTTGTTTTAATTGTTAAAGCTCTGTAATCACATGTAAAATCATGTGACCTGATTATGTACTTTGTTTTCATATAAAATTGAAGTGTGTAGTTATTATTTTTAAAATCTATGAGCCTCCATGGTAAAGCCATGCTCTTTGCTTATTTTAAAGTATTTGTGAAGTTATAATTCTGGTTAAATGCTATCCATTAAAACAAACAAATATATAATATTTTCAAGGAGATTTGGCAATGAAATGGGCTACAGTAAAACCTCAATTTAAGAAAATATGAGAACCACTTTTGAATCACATGGGCCATAACAGGCATTTATTTTTAGTAAATGAAGTTAGATAAATGTAAAATATATTATTCATAGAGTTCATATTAAGTACAACCTTATTAGCTACAAGCTAGCTGTAAATGAAAAATCTTACTGGTTTCGCCTACTATAAGTAAACCTTACTTGGTAACTGCTTGAGAACACACACTCTTCTCAATGTTTTGGGTTGTTAGTGTTTAGCCAAGGTTGCTTGCTTGTTAACAACTACTCTCAGTAATTCTAACTTAAGTGCACTGAAAATAATTTTTGAAAAGACATGTGTGTGCATCTTAATTTCTTCAGATAGAAATCTTGTTCAAATTAATGTTTTTTTCATTCTGTGCCTATGCCAAATTTATTTATTGGGTACTTTTTAGATATCAAATGTCTTTTTGTAAAACTTTTAATAAAAGTGAAATGTTTTTTATTTTCATATCTAGAATTTTTCAAATTGTAATCAATAGTCACAAGCAAACCTTTTACACATTCTTTTTATGTGCATTCCTGCCATGGCTTCTAAATGCAATATGCCAGCATCTATTCCTTCTAAGAAGCACCAGAAAAATGTATTATCACTAAAGATGAATTTGAAAATTTAGGAATATGAGTGTAGCAAAAGCCAGTTTATGATTATGGAAAAATATAGTTTGAAAAAGACATTGTTCCATAATATTCTGAAGGTTAAGAACAAGACCAGCGAAAGTGAGATGATATTAGAATGTAGATATAAGTACAACAAATTATTTATGTAAAAGAAGGCATTGATAAAGGCATTTTGAAGCAGTTTTTCAGTGGTACAAGCAAGTGAGCTGAGGGAGTGCTAATGAGAGGCTCGGATGCTGCAGAGAGGATGGCTGCTTACACTAATTATATTGTCCCACATCTTTATTGCCATTATTATGATGTATGCTCCAGCCTTTAGAACTGAAGCCTTTATTACGATCACTGGGTATATCGGTACCACTTCCGGTATCCATGTAGTTATCCCCGTTTAACTTAGCTTTCTAGCTGTAGCCTGGTATTGAACTCACTTTTTGTGTCAAGTCACTGAAACTAACCAACGTCTATATCCACTGAGGACTTGACACATTGCTCAGTAGATATAGATGTGGATATAGAGCTACATAGCTACCAGGAGTGGCATCGCACATGGAATGAGAATGATATACCTCAGTGATTGTAATAAAAGGGTTTGATTTGAAATTCTTAGCACTTGAGGAAGGCCAGAGCGTACCACGGCTGAAATGTCATAAAGGCAATGAAGATGAGGACAATAGTTTGAACAATGTAAATAGTGAAAATACCTCATCTTAGAGGTATAGACAAACATGGATGGCTGTATGTGATCATTTAAGAGACAATATTGTTGATGTTGACACTGAAGTTGTGAATCCTTTAACAAATAAATTAAAGCATGAGTTAAAGATGAGATCCATTTTCAAATTTACTATGCTGGCACAACTGGGCTCTTTTTTCCCAAAAGAAACTGGTTTCAAAGGAGATCAGCAGCACCTCAGAATGCAACCATGAAGAGTAGGATCTCTATTCTAGAATAATCAAATTGTCCTCATTGCTTGCAGATTGGGGAGAATAAGAAACCAAGGATACAATTAAATGGGAACAAATTTGCTAGATTTAATCAGGACATTTTTCAGAGACTGGTTTTACCATATTACTGAAGTTTGCTTTCACCAGGAACAGTTTGAGATCGAGTCAGATGACATTAAGGCTCTTTTTATGCCAACCCATCTCAGTTCACTAACAATTGTTTTTTTTTGTTTTTGCCTCCCTGCACAACTCTCCCTATCCAAGGACCAACGGATGATTGAGAATTTTATGAGGCACTATAGGAACCTCTATATAAAGCAATCTTGTAGTTGAAGATGCCATGAACAAACCCCATTATACTGATATAAAAAAAACCCTGGAAAACTCTAGGGTTAAATATTTTGGCCAATTGGAAAGCTGGCTGAATTAAGACACTGAAGTAGCTGGTCACCTCCACTTAACTGAAGATAAAATTATTGCTAAATTATGTGAAACTCAAAGAGGAAGAAAAGTCAGCTGATCCCTCTCTGGCTGCAGGCATTGATGTTGCTGGCATCATTTTCAGTATCATTGACAAGATAAGTAGTAGTCTAATCAGACACTATGAATTGATGCAAACAGCAGCAGAATAAATGCCAGCTTAAGAAGATATCCAATTTTTTTGTGGTCAATGATAGCATCAGAACATTTTTGTCATATGGGAATGATTTCTCTGTGGTATTAACTTCCTCTCCCTGACTTGGTGGCATTTCAAACCCAGTCTCATTTGTTAGTAATTCCAATATCGCACCCACGCTACATCCTCCAGAGGGTATACTTTTATTTAAACCATTTTTTGGAAGATCAAAAGGTGAATTTGATTCATGCTTGTTATTCCAGACTTAAATTAAAAAATGAGAAACTGTAAAGGACATTGGATAACACTGATTTCATTAAATTTTATTAGTAAAAATAAAAGAAAATACAGCAACTCAGACAGGTATAAAAAAAAAAACTGTTTTAAAAGCCAGTGGTGACAATGCTGTTAGCATGATATCCATCAAAACTGATAAAATTACTTATGTATGAAACTCTAAAATATTTTATATACTTCCACCATGAGGACAAAATAAACAATGTAGATTTGCAACACCACTTCCAAAGATAGTCTCAATAGGAGCAAGGAAAAGTATGTAAAATTGTTTTAGTTGATATTTTGTACAGTTTTATGTAATATTGGTTATTTTTAAGTTTTTTTTATTTTATTTAATTTATTTTGTAATATTGTTGGCTGTTTTGGATTTAACAAAATGTTCATTAAATCTGCTGATTTAAAGAACTTGCTTCTTAATGAAATAGATTTATTGATTTTCAGGAATATATATTCCCTCCTCTTTAAATCAAGGCTTTACTGTAGATAGAATCTCATGCAAACAAAGCTACTTTGAAGGTAATTCATTATGCCAAGCACTATGCCACAAGTGTAGGGCACACGGTTAGGACCTAACTAGCTTCCTAACCTTTTCTCCATGACGAGATTATAAAGAACATTGTAAGAATGTGTTGATTATAAGAGTAAACTCCTAAATTAGTATGAAAATGTATTAATTGTATCTATTGTTTACTCCATTTCTCAAAACATTTGTAATTTTATTTTTTCAGTCATTAGAAACTGTTAACTCACAAACTGAAAAAGAATATAAACTCTTACGTTTACAAGTGGAAGAAGATGAGAAGAAAGTACGTGACCTTTCACAAACAATTGTCAAATTGAATGGAATTATCAAGACTGGTCAAGATGCTTTGTCTCAGGAACAGGAACTTGTTTGCAAATTAAAGCAACAATTAGCAGACAAAGTAGGTATCATAATTTTCATTCTTTTTCTGTTGTACATACCTATATATCTTTTGTATTATTTTTGTGAAGTTATTATTGTAAAAGTTGCTAGACTCATTCTAATTGTTTTCTTGTTAGATTTTTCTTCATATGGGTGTAGTTACTAAAGTTTTTAGTTTGATCCTCTTCCCAAAATATGAAATCTTTAACATGTCAAACAGCATTTTTATGTAAATTCATGTTATGTAAACCACTTTGATGATAATTTAAAAATCTTTACACTTTGTTTTTAAATTTTACAGAATTCTACAGATTCACCAAGTGCAGCACAAGAAGTTGAAGAGGTTAGCTTTTGTTTTACACAGATTTAGAAATCCCGATTCAGGTTTCTTTATAAATTGGAATAAATGTTTATTTTATTACCAATTTTAAGATTTATTACCAATTAGGGACTTTTTTTGTTTAATGTTCACATTTTGCTTTTAATTTTAACATGCCCAGTCACTATTTCATACATTGCCAGCAAATTGGAATGAACTAAAATTCACATTGGTCATTCTAATGAATGCTAATATAAATTAGTAATAAATAAAAAAAACATAAGTATAGTTAGTGATAATAATATAAATTCTTGTTTACTACAAAATTATCATTTATCTATTTATCCTCTTGTGCAAGTGAGAACCAAATGGCAACCTTTAAATTAAAAAAAAATTAATCCCAATAGCAATTAAATATTGTGCAATAACCAAGCTTGTTCAATTTTCTATTTTGGTAGTCTGATTTCAAGTTGTAAAGTTAAACAATAACAATACTTTCATTATATTGTCTGCTACTCATATATATGAAACTAAGTACTTAACCTAATTTGTTAAATATCAATTTTAAATTATTTATATGAAGAATAACTCTAAAGAAACAAAATAGTTAAGATTAATGTTAATTACTTTTTTAAATTTATTTAGTTCTTAAAATTAATCATCTTGAGTTCCTTGTTTTTTGATAAGAGTTTTACTATTAGGACCTTGAATAAGCTTTCACTGTTTTCCAACACTTGGCATTCCCAGAACTGCATGCATGTAGTTTCAGATGGTAACATATAAGAAAGTATTATAAGCAAGCTTGACATTCAGTATGTCATTTCACTGAAATGTGAGCAACTTTGTTTTTTTCTAGCATTAAACGAGTCAGATTTTATGCCAAAGAAAGTGTATTTGTGGAGAATTTTACTGCACTACTTTATTCAAAAGAAATCTGTAGCTGAAGCACACAGTTCTTGTTGAGACTTATGGCAGCCATGCTCTATTAGAAACAACATTGGTTTAGGCACTTCAGAAATAATGATTTTGATGTTGAAAATAAAGAATGCTCTGGCACACCGAAAAAGTTTGAAGACAAAGAATTGGAGGCATTACTTCATGAAGACTCATGTCAGGCACAAGCTGAACTTGCAGAATCATTAGGCATTGATCACACAAGTTTTAAAACGTTTGAAAGTATTAGAAATGATTCAAAAGTAAGGACAATATGTGCTGTATGAGTTTAAGCCAAGAAATGCCGAACAGTGTCTTGTCATGGGTGAACAGCTGTTTTAATGGAAGAAAAGGAAAGGTTTTTACATTGTATCATGACCAGTGATGGAAAGTGGATACACTATGATAGCCCTAATTGTAGAAGATCATAGGGTAAACTCAGCCATGCAGCAACATCAGCAGCAAAACTGAATAACCATGGTTTGGAGCTTCTGCTCTGTTTGGGATCAGCTGGTTATGAGCTGCACAAACTGACCAAAACCATCATGGTTGATTGCTATCAACTACAACTGATTCAACTGAACTGATCATTGAAGAAAAAATAGCTGCTATATAAGCAGAAACTCAACAGCGTGATTTTGCAACATATTGCAAAATGGGTGAAAAATCTACTTATAAGCGCTTAAATGGGAAGTCCTACCCCACCTGCCATATTCACCAGACATTGCCTCATCTGATTATTGCTTGTTTTGATTGATGACAGATGGCTTGGCAGAACTGCATTTTCATTCTCATGAAGATGCCAAAAGATGGATTGATTCATGGTTAGCCTCAAAAAACATGTTTCTTCAATATGGAATTCAAATGCTGCCAGAAAAATTGGAAAAAAGTAGTGTCCAGTGGTGGACAATACTTTCAGTGACATGTTTCTTACTAATTTTTGTAAATAAAACATTACTTTTCATGAAAAATTCGCAAGAACTTACTCAAGGTCCTAATAAAATTGCTTGCACTTTGATAATGATCAGTGTTATCAAAAATATACTGATTCTTCATAAGAGCCAGGAAGAGATGCAAAAGACCATTGTTTTTTTGTTTTTTTTTGTTTTACACATATTAAAGGGAAATAATGAAACATCTCTTCATAGTAATTGATTGTGTTGGCTGCTTTTTAAGATGTGTTGCAAACTACTAAAGCAACTGTTGCTATTGTCATACAAAGCTGAATTCTCTTTTTCAGCTGAAAAAAAAATTAGCCCAGAAAGAGAAGGAAGTTGAACAAGGGCAATTGTATAACAATGCACTCAGTCAAAAACTGGTAAGTTATGCGTGCCCTTTACCAGTTAAAATATTCTTAAGCAAATTAAAACCTTTTCTACAAACAGGCATATTAAGTTTTAATGCAGTTTATTCAATACAAAACAGAATAGAACTAAATATTCAGTTTTTCATAGTTTTTATATTAAGTAATGTTTTTTAAAATGATTTATAAATTACTTTGTAATATTTTTTATTCAGTTTCTTTGTACTCTTTTCTTATACTATTTTCTTATTTTCCAAGTTGATTTTTATTGTACAGATCAACATTAACAAATTAAAATGGATGCTATATAAATCCATTTTTGCTCATTGACAGATCTTGAACTGAAAGACATGTCCACTTTGCATGTGAAGCTTGGAAAGAAAAAGCTTCTTTAAACCTAGGCATTAAAAGAAAATTCAATAAATATTTTTTATTAAATATTGAAGGAAAATTAATTTTAATAAATTTCTCAGTCTTCTTTACAAACATTATGTCTGTTTTAGCCAAGTATTTCTTTATTAAACCATATGTACTCATTGTATATTAATTTCCAAACTAAAAACTATTTTGAGATTTCTAGTTGGAGCATTTGTTAAAATAAAGAAATAGAATAAGAGATAAATTCACAGATAACAATAAAATGTCAGTATAATGGTAGAAATTGATTTCTCAATGATCAAATACTAATTTTAATTTTTTGTTTCACTCATGTAGCATTGAGAAATTTCAAATGACCAATAGTGAAATTTATTTTTAATAAATATCTGTACATGAAAATATCAGTTAATGGTATAAGAAAAATATCATTTCCCATTTGAAAAAATCCAGCTTTTTATCTAGAGATTAATTTAAAAATTTTGATCAAATTTAGGCCAGTTTTCCAGCTTCTTCCATATTAAAATTTTTAATTTTCTTCTGAGATTTGAAAATGAAACTACTGATCAAAATAAAATTGTATCTGAAAATGTTTCATTTAAACATATGACCATTAGGTTAAATTGATATTTGCATAAATTCATTTTATATGATAAAGAAGGCTTATTTGTTAAATTTTAAAACATTGATATTGATATAAATATCCTTATTGAAGCATTTCTGTTAAGAATGTTAAAAGTTTGACCAATATGAGATTCTGTAAAAAAAAAATGAAGTTTACTCCTTTGGCTAGATTATTTTGGAAAGTGGAGTAGGCTAAGAATATTTCAACACCTTTTTTGTACACTTTGATAATTACAAAAACTTTGCAGGTTGCAGAACTGTATAACAAACATGAATTATCTGTCTTATTTAAGTTTAATATCGCTCTTGCTTGCAAACCGTTTTTTGTCTATCCATAAAGACATTCAAAAGAAAATCTTTACATATAATAAAATAAATTACAAGGAAGATAAATTTTACACATTTGATATATTTTGAATTGAAAAATACCTACAAGAAATATAGTATTTCAAATTTTTAAGATGAAAATAGCTGCTTGTAAATTTGTCTATGTGTTTAGGAAACACATTCTTAATGGTCAATGTTCATTATAAAAGAATTTTGGCAAAATGAAGGTGTGACTGTGTTCATTAATGATATATTGTTTGTTTCACAGGCTCAGTTAGGCGTCATGGTGAGTTGGTAAACAGTGTTCCTATATTCTATTACTTGCCTACAAAAGAAAATGTTGATAAACATTTGCACTACTTAATCATATTGCCTACTATCTACTTGTATAGCTACCTAACTAGTTGGCTAGTTATTTTACTAGCTAGGTAGCTATATTTAATCAAAATCTGCCCATTCATGCTTTGATAAATCTCCTGGTTCCATTTATTTCATTTATCTCATTAGCTTTTTTTTTGTTTTTGCTCCATTTTCAAAGTCATGGTAGATATGGTTTCCCCCTTGCCTTTTAAATTTGGTGTTCAGGGGAATTTCTCAAATTTTTTAATCATTTCAAAACCTTTTCAGTTTTTTCTTTGCTCCTGTTTTATTTTCTGGTAGTTAGTCTCAGCTTTGGGTTCAAATAATTTTAAATTTATGCATTATAATAGTCAATCTTAAAATATTTTGTTATATATGGGTAGGGAAATGTATTATTTGACAGTGAATTCACTCATGGCACAGTTTAATATAAAAAGAATTTTATTTTATTTCTGTGGTATTGTTTCAACTGTTAAAGAAGTAAATAGAAATGAGGATACAAACAATTGATTTTATCTTTTACACACTTTCACTTTTGACACTTAAAATTATTAGCTTATATTTTCAAATAATTAACTAAAATCTGATATAATTTTTATCAAATAAAAATGCCTAAACTTCTTTTATTCCAACTTTTTTTTTGTTTTTACTGAATATCAAAAGTTATTTTTTTCTGGAAACTTTTATGACACTTCATTTATAATCATAGTATATAGAGATATACAATATAAATCCTAGATATAAACTGTTTTGATGCTGCCATAAATTGCTTGTACAGTGAATATTTTTGTGTGTATTGATTACATATCTTTTCATCATGAAAAATTAAAAATATTTCAAATATAAAATAGTTAAAATAACTTGTCAAAGTTAATTTTTTTATTTGAGATAAAAAGAATTTGTCTTTTTATAGCTTAAAAAATGAACCCACAAAACAAAAAATTGTTTTTCAATCTATAGACTTTTTTTACTTCTTGCTGAAATAATTAAATTTTTTTGTTTTTCTTATTTTTAGCTAAACTTTTGAGTAAACAGATTCTGCTTATTTTTTATGCTGTAGAAATGAATAATCAAGCATCAGTTATGAGTTTTTTTGTTTTTTCAGCTTCAGTTATTTCATTGATAACATAACTTTTAAGATATTTTTGTTGCATTAACACTTTTAAAGCATATTTTTATTTTAGTACTTATATATAAATTTTTTTTAAGCTGTCCTTTCAATCATAAACTCTAGATTATTATTATGGAATAGGGAATATAGTGGAGTGGTTTCCAATTGCTTTCTTCATATTCAGAATAGTCCTCCTAGGCTGTCTACTACCCAAAACTAGTGTGTCGTCTACATCATTGGATTTAGGAAAAATGAGGTCTTGAGTTTGTTAAGAGTTCATCAACAAAATTGAAATCAATGTCCTTTGGATATTCTTGTTCTAGTTTTTTGACACCATGGAGAATTTGTTCCATTGTTGCTTGCAGAGGCAGAGGAAAAGCAATAAACTTCATTGAAATTCACTGCATTCAGCCAAGTCAACTGCAGCACTTTCAGCCATATTTAGGGAATATTCAGCATGGAATAAACTTTGAAAATTTATTTTCTAGAATTTTTTCTTGGACATCATCATACTCACCAACCATGTTAGCTGCATTGACCCCCGCTTTTACTAAAATCAATTTCAAGTTTGTCAGAAAAGTTCAGTATCAGTTCAGCCATTCCTTGACCTATATCAGTTCAATAAATGCTAAAAATTGTTCCTGTGGTATTCCATCAAGGGGAGAAATGCATTGATCAGCACTAGAAACATTAGGTGCTGAATCTACTAATAAACTTCTTAGAAATTTTGCACAAGAACTTTTCATTTTGTTGGAGAATATACTAGCCAATCCTAAGGGTTTATTTTAGTGGAGAAGAATAATCTTGAGAAACAAGTGTTTTTTTTTTTTTAGGTTCTCATCAGAGTTGTGAAAGGTCCAACTCAGTGTTGACATTACAAAGAGCTTTTTTCAATCCACTATGAAATTTCTTCATTGCTTAATGTGGTCCATAAACCTACATCATTTTGGAAATTTGGGGGAAGGAAGATAGGGCCTCACTGGCCAACAAGGCTCATTGCTTAAGTACACCTAAGCACAATGCTAAATCCGGCACTGCCATTCTACTTTGCTATCTAAACTATAGTTGAGAGAACAAAAGATAGATCCAAGAATGAACATAGACTAGCCTGAAATTTGAACTGATTACTGATAGTAGTTCTTTCAGTACCAATAAATATGACCCTCTATAAAGACAATTTTGAATTTTAAAAGATATTATTTTTCCATAGATTTGTGTAATGTTGTCTTTAGAGTTTTTGAAGATGCTTGATATCATTCAACAATACTAATTTTCTTAATGGGTTTATTGCTAATAAAGAAAGATGGCTTTAAACAAAGCTCTTATCTTGAATTCAGTGAAAGAAATTAAAAAAAAAAAATCAATCTTAATATTAAAAAAAAATCATTAGATGACATGATTTAGCAAAACATTTTTAGACCCTACTATATGTATTTAAAATATGCATTTTAAAAACTGCAAGTAAATATAGTTTTTATACTTTTTTCATTCTTCTCTTCAGACTTGCATTCCCAACTCATAAATTGGTAATCATCTTATCTATATTGTATCATCTTGCATTATTTGTTTTTTTAAATGACATAAAAAAATGACATTAATTGCATGAAAAGGAAATGGGTATGTAAAATTGCAGAAAGAAAATCATAACACTCAGCTTCAATTGCTTTTATTAATATATTTAAGGCCATTTAAAATAAACTGAAACTGCCAAAGATCCTCCACTATTTAACCTCTTATTTTTACTTTTGTGTCGCAATTTGCTTTTTAATTCATTGTGGGAGAGACAAATTATTCTAGTTAGTGTGAGTGGCATTCAACTGATTTGTTAAAATATTTTTCTTGCTAAAGATTCATATTTCCAAATTGAATATTTTTCAAATGTCACTTAGTAATCTTAATGTATGTAGAGTAGATAGTGATACACTAAATATTTGAAAAGGATAAAACTTTATATCTAAATGGATTTTGACTATGCCTACCTTAGTGTTAAATACTGAATTTACTCTTGTCCTGATATTACCAACCTATTAATTTAAGAGGTCAATAAATATTAATTTCTAGTTATCTCTTTTGATATACAAACTATAAAGAGATTAAAGTTTTTTGTTATTTTTTTTTTTTTTTTTTTTTTTTTTTTACACAGTTTATTAGGATAGGGTATGATCACTCACTGTTATAAATACATATGCAAGCCATTATATAATTGTGTACACAAAAGCAACAAAATATTGATTACATTTATAAAACTGTAAAATAAAGTATTACTATAACAGATTGGTTGCAATAAAGAGATATATTTGATTAAAAAATGTCAATTAATATTTAGAATGGTATGATTTGAGGTGTGTGTGTGTGTGTGCATGCACTGTAAAAATCATATTACAAAAAGTCTTTAAAAAACTGCAATAAGAACTAAAAACTATAAAGAATCTTACCAAAATTTTATATTAGTATGAGATATGTCTTGCTTTTTGAAATTGTCTCCTGATGAATTAAGAATTGGGGGAAGAAAATTAGAAATAGTTAAGATAATTGACAAATAGAAAGTTGAGTGAATTTTATCAATAAATCATAAGCTCAAATTTTAACACACTTAAAAAAAAATGGCATAAGACATGGTTTTACAACCATATACAAATTCTTTTAAAGTAGCTTTAAAAATTTAATGAATGGCACTATGGATGTGCAATTAGTATAATGACTATCAGTGGAAAGAGAAATTGGTCAAATCTATTCTATTTAGTTTTGGGAAAGTCATAGATCTTTACTACACCAGCTATGGTTTAAATAAAAGGATAGACTGGACTCCAGTCTTGAATGGAAGTCAGTCAAGAAAGACTACTCTGAATTCAAAACACTGAAGGCAATGTGAAATCACTTTACTATCTTTTCTAAACAGTTATGGCAATTCACCAATAATAAAGAAAAAGGTCAGTGGAGAGCAACAGTCACCTCTTTTCTGAAAGATGGTATTTTAAAATAAAAAGGTATGCCATACAGTTGGGGGGAAAAAAAAACTCAAAACCTTGTTAAAATATTTTTGCAATATAGTAATGTATAGAATGTTACCATGATCTTACTACCTTCTGTAACTTAAATTTCAAAATATTTTATTGAATCTTTTGATAAGATAAGTGGTATAGCTTTTTTATGTTCAAATTGCTCTCTGGTGAGCAGCATAAGCTCTGAATAATTTACTTCCACAATGTGTTATGGTTCTTCATACCATTATTTTTTTTAAAAAAATTGCATTAATATATGAAACATATTTCATGCTTTGTTTTTGGGGAACCCCTCCTCAACACATACACACCTGGGAGCTATTTTTTAAAGTGTCTCTGTCCTTAACAAATATCTCCTGTTGGTCATGATTGTATTTACTGTACAATTTCTTTTTTCCTTTTGTTAAAAGCAAGTAATTAACTTGGATTGGCTTTCTACTGTCTGGTGGTAATTTTTTGCTCTGAAATGTGATCAAAATATGAAAACTAACTTTCTGTACTTCAATTAAAATGTAGGTTGCCTGAAAAAGAATGGATACACTTAAAGCATGTGAAATTAGAATATAGCATTGCAGGGGAGTATAGTTTGCCACTTTCTTACAAACCATTATGCAAATTTCTTAAAAAATAAATTCTGATTTTGTTTACTTTTATGGTTATTGTGGATTTTATAGTATTTATATGAATTATACAGAATGTATTCATTGGTAAAGTTTATTTTTATAAAAAAATTAAGGAAAATTTAATATTTTAAACATTGTAATTTTTAGAAAATTAATGTTCATTTCTTTTGTACATTTGAAAGGTTATCCATTCTTTTCGAACACCCTTCACAATTGTCTATTATAAACTGAAACATATATTCTAGATTATTTATTCATCAAATTTTATTGCATGTAAAAAATATCCCTTGTATTTAATTTGTATATATCAGAAACATTAAACAGTTAAGTTCAGATTGGCATTGGTGGGTTTGCTTAAGTTTTCCTATATAGCATCTGTTATGCTTAAAGAATGTTTGATGTTATTTGTGTTGTAACTGATCTCTTGTCTTCCTTTCTGTCTGTCTTAAAATAGAAACAAAACTAATTAGTTATTGCTAGGTTTTCTAATATGTGTTAGATTTCTACTTCATCTTTGGAAAATTGGCCTGATTGCTGTTAAAGGATTGCCATTTTCTATTTTAGGCTTGTAACTTTCTGTTGTGGATTCTTGTTTAGAAAACCACACAATATAATAACAAAAACAGATATGAGAGGAAAAATGTAAGTATATTGAATAAAAGATATACAACCTGTACACAGTAGATTCAGGAATACTTATTAGTAGAAGTCAAATATATACAAGAAGTAAGTCCGGATAATAGTCTATATTCTTGCTGACCAATGAGCGGCGTTTCAGCTGCTCTGACAAACACCAACTCTAACGACAACCACCTCTTCTGTGCAGGAAGGATTATTTGTATACCGTGGAAGAGTCCATAGTGTGTGTGAAAGGGGGTGACTCCCCAACACCCCCCCTTCCTAGCTTTTTTTTTTTTTATTATTATAGGAAGGGTTAATATTTTTTTCGTTTTGGATCTATAATCAAAGGCTCTGTGAATTTCAGCTTACTGTTGGTTCTTCTGATTTCCGTGTTAGCTTTTTGTTTCTGGATGTCAAAAGCTTCAGAGATTTCTTCCATAGAATCTTCACATTCTAAAGGTGAGGAGCTTGGTTCTTCACCTCTTCTTTTTTGGATTTGATTCACATGTCTTCTATGCGTGAATTTTTTCCCTTTGATAGTATACATGACGCTTCTAATTCTGCCTATAATTATTCCTGGCTCCCAATACGGCATATTGTTATTAAAAATTTTGAAATATACTTTTTTTGCCAGGCTTGAATGATATTTTCACTATTGTAGGTATATTCTGATTATTGCTTTTGCCTGGTAATAATTTCTCGAAAACCGATCAAATTTTTCGTGCAAACATCACCTTGGCCAGTGACAGTCCTGAGGGTGTGTTCTGGTTTGGCGTAATATGGTAGACTTGTAGAAATTGCTGATGGTGTGTCTATCACTTTTTTAACACCCTCTTAATTGTATCTACAAATCTTTTGGCAAGCCCATTTGATTCTGGGTGATAGGGAGCTGTTTTTATATGTCTTATTAGGTACATTTCACAAAAATCTTTAAAATCACCTGACATGAATTGTGTACCATTGTCTGTA
The DNA here is from genome assembly GCA_037127315.1 of Ascarosepion bandense. Taxonomy (NCBI): domain Eukaryota; kingdom Metazoa; phylum Mollusca; class Cephalopoda; order Sepiida; family Sepiidae; genus Ascarosepion; species Ascarosepion bandense. The sequence continues at coordinate 647,055 of JBBBDQ010002170.1, read as the reverse complement.
ACTAAAACATCAATGATGCCGAACCTTGCAAATAGTTCATGCAAACAGCTTATAGTATTGTCGGTTGTTGGGTGTTTATATCTAAAAACTTCCAGCCATTTACTAAAGCTGTCTACTACTATGAAATAGTAGTAGCCATTTATAGGTCCTGCATGGTCTGCGTGTATTCTTGACCATGGTTTGCCCGCCTTTGGCCAAGGTTTTTGTATAATCGGTGGCAATTTTGCTGTCACCACACAGCCCTTAGACTTTTCCCCTATCTGTGCTATATCCTCATCCATTTTTGGCCAGTACACATAGCTTCTCATTAGTGCTTTCATGCAATTTTTCCTGGGATGTCCAACACAAGTCTTAAGATTCTCCTTTGAAGTGACTTTGGTATCATAACCCTTTCATTATACAGTAGTACATTGTCACAAATTGAGAAACTATCTGCCAATTTTGTATCTCCGTCTTCAATTTTTTTCTTTGTTGTGTTAATAAATTCATCCGCTTCTGCGTTTCTTCTTATCTCTAGCAATGTAACCGGTAGTTCTTTAATCGTGTTACTTAGTACTTTGCTGATTTCATCCTCAGCTCTCAGTGCTGCTATCACTGAGTCTTTCAAGGGTTCACTTTCTTTAGGAATCAGCCTTGATGGTCCATCTGCGTGCCCTATTTTTTCGATATTCTAGTTTAAAATTGTAGTTTATTACTATTGTACCCCACCTCGGGAGTCTATTCCTGGTATATACAGGTAGTCCTTTCTTGGATCCAAATATGGTAAGCAGCGGCTTATGGTCCGTTTGTAGTGTAAATTCTCTACTGTATACATATCTATGAAATTGAATTACAACGAAAATTTCCCAAAGCTTCTATTTGTGAATAGGTTTTCTTGGCCGGTAGTAATGCTCTCGATGTGTGGCTTACCTGTTTTGTAGTACCATCCTGCATTTTATGTAAAATGCATGCTCCCACACCGTGTGAGCTTGCATCACTTGCTACAATAATCTCCAGCCTAGGGTCGAAATGTGTCAAGGTTAAATCTGGTGTCAATTTATTTATAATCTCATTAAACGCCTTTTTGCACTCCTCTGACCAGTTCCACTGGACATCTTTCTTCAGTAATTCATTGAGGGGTGCCCTCAATTTATGCATACTATCGATAAACTCTCTACAGTAATTAGCAAGACCGAGGAAACTTTGCAATTCTGTGACATTTTTAGGCTCAGGCATGTTTTTGACTGCTGAAGCTCTCTCTGGGTCAGGTTTCCTTCCATTCTCATTTATGATGTGGTCTAGATATTTTATTTCTTTCAAGAAATCACATTTCTTCTCTTTAACTTTTAACCCAAAGTCTTTTAAAAATTTCTTTGTGTGCCGCTTTTAACTAAAATATCATCCAGATAAGCTATGGTGAAATTTTACCCTGTCAACATATTATCCATAGTCTTCTGAAAAATCACAGGTGCTACTTTTATCCTGAATGGTAGCTTGTGGTATTTGTATAGACCTTTCTGCGTATTTATGCACAGTAATTTGGAACTTTCTTCTGTAATTGTAATTTGCAAGTATGCTTTGTTTAGGTCAGTCTTTGAGAAAATTTTTCCACCATTAAATTTAGTGAATAGGTCTTCTGGGCTAGGCAACAGATAGCGATGGACTTAAATGCATTATTCAGTCCCGTGGAAAAAAATCTGCACATACGCAGATTTTTTTCTTAACATAAACAACCAGTGCCACCCATTCACTGAAGTCAGTTTTTGAAATAATCCCAGTTTGCTCTAGCCTCTCCAATTCTTTGTCTATTTTGTCAATTGTGGCGAAAGGTACGTTTCTCTTTTTCCTAAATACATGTTGACCATTCTGTTTAAGCTCGATTTTCACTTCAAATTTGTTGCAACATCCTAACCCACTTGAAAATACTTCTGAGAATTCTTTGCACAATTCCTCTTTCAGTTTGGTGGCTTCCGAAAACTCAGTCTATTTTTTTACAAAACGAACTAATAGGTAAATCCCATACATTGAATTTCTGCATCTTGTCTGTTCCTACTAGGTTGTCTGTATTTCTCATCACATAGATTTTTAATTCTTTTTATTTCTCTCTGAAATTTTACGTTCACTATAATTTCGCCTTTGAAATTTATCTTTATCCCCTTAACGGATTTAGCAATTTTTTTTAGTATGTAGCATGGTTGGCCTATTTAACTTCCGCCATGTTTGTAAGTTTATAATCGTCAAATCAGATCCCAAATTCAGTTGCAATTTAATTGTTTTATCCAGAATTTTCATTTCAATGTATTTTCTGATATTTTCCTTATTTTCATCTTCCACTCTAGTAGACCTTACCCTACTAGGTTGATTTTTATTTCTGCATACCGTAGCTTTGTGGCCCATCTTACCACATTTTTTTTTTTAATCATATTACCCCAAGCAAGGCGGTAACACCACTAATGTGCAGGGGGCTATGTAAGAGTGAAAAAATTGGAAAAGAGAAAGCCGGAAACCACAACCTAAACAGAGAACAAGGGATGAGCCTCTACATCTGTTCAACAGACGTGGGTGGAGTGTGAACCGGGCGATAGTTTAGTCTATCTACTCCAATTGAAAAAAAAAGTTAAGGGCTCAGCAATTTTTGTATTTAAAAAGACAATCCTTAAACCAATGTCATCCACCACATCTATAACATGCAGAAGAGAGAGGCTTGTTTTTTACTGGATTCTTGTCAACTGTAGTGCTGTATTTTTTCTCTTTGGCATTATAATTTAGTTTTGTCTGTGGGGAGGGTACAAAATGTAAATTTCTTTTTACCTTTCGAATGTACACTACTATTGACTCTTCAATGTCCTTGCTATCTTTCTTTATGCTGAGGCATTTCTGGCAATCTTCTGACAATTTTTGTAATGTGAGACCTAGCTCGTTTTGCAGTTTGGTCAGCATGCGTTTTTTCATTTTGCTGTCTTTAGCAGCAACTATTCCTTGGATAAATATGAGACACTTGAAATTGTTTGGGGTAATTTCCGACAATTTAAAATTGTCACAATGTTTATTGACGATAGCTGCAAAAGTAGAATAGTCCTCATTTTTGTCTTTTCTGAGATTAAGGCATTTCCACATTTTATGGAACGAGAATTTTGGGCTAAAATCACTCTTTGAGGCCTGTCACTGCCTCATCGAACATTAGATCATTCGTTTTTTTAAGGAGAATATAGTCCACGAACTTGGTTTTTTCGTCTGTGCCTAATTTTCTGAGTAGAAGTTTTAATTTTTTCTTCTCACTCCAGTGCTGACAGTCTATATTAAAAATATCCTCATATTGCCTGTAATACTCTCCGAAATTTTTATCTTCCTCAGAGTATTTAAAAATTTCAATCGCGTTCCACACTGCATCTTGTGAAAATGTCTCCTCCTTCTCCATGTTCCTATCCAGGGCTGTGCTTGTTAATTTTAATAAGTTCTTGCAGTTGTGTTTGTCTTTCCTCGTTTGCCTTTTGCATTTCACTTTGTCTTTCTTCAATTTGCATCTCTATTTGTCTCTTTTGTATTTTTTGTTTGTCTTTCTTCGTTAGCTATTTGCATTTCCATCTGTTTTATTTCTAACTGATATTGTCTTTCTTCAGTTCTTTATAATTTTGAGTCTTCCCTTTTGAAAATCTTTCATTTTTTTCTTTTCGGTATTAGTGTTGACAACTTGTTTGTGGTTGACTTGTTTGAGTCAGTTTGTAGCACACTTTGTTAAAATGATTCAGGGGGGAGAAAAAATTTGTCACAATTTTGTTGTGCAACTTGTGCACAAATCTGTTTTGCCAATTTTATGTTGTCGACTCCTCTTATGTGATTTTTGAGGTCCTCGACACTAAGTTTTTTTTTGTTTTTTTTTCCTTTTGTATTATGCGTAAGTTCGTTCTTTTTTGTCACCAATTTGCTCTTTACGACAGATGTGACTGTCTTTTTTTTCCTCTGTATGCACTTGTTAGAATCCTAGTCGCCAAATTGTGGTTTGGCGAGAATGTGTGTTTTTTTTGTTTTTTTTTTCTCCGTGTGAACTTGTATGAATCCTTTGTCACCAAATTGTTGTTTGGTGACTGACATGAAACATGTATTTTCCTTTGCATGAACTTATACGAATCCTTTGTTGCCAAATTGTTGTTTTTTTCCTCCATGTGAACTTGTACGAATCCTTCGTTTCCAAATTGTTGTGGATTCTTGTTTAGAAAACCATACAATATAATAATAACAAAAAAAAGAGAAAAAATCTAAGTATATTGAATAAAAGATATACAACCTGTACATGGTTAGCAGATTCAGGAATACTTGTTAGTAGAAGTCAAATATATACAAGAAGTAAGTCCGGGTAATAAGTCTATATTCTTGCTGACTAACGAGTGGTGGTTCAACTGCTCTGACAAACACCAACTCTAACAACAATCACCTGTCCTGTGTAGAAAAGATTATTTGTATACCATGGAAGAGTCCATAGAGTGTGTGAAAAGGGGTGACTCCCCAACACTTTCAAACTCCATTTGTTATATTAAAATCACTTGTAAATATTGTGAGTTATTACATTTATTCATCTTCTAATTATATAAAGCTTTGATTGCTGATTTTTTAAAAGAAAATGTGTCTTTATTATGTCAAGAAATTGCTGCTTAATTATGAATTATAAATTTGCATATTTTTTCCTGAAATCTCTCAACCAAAGTTTTTTTATTTTACTGAAAGTTGGGCAGGTAATACAACTACATGTCTTTGTAGCAATTTTTTTTTTTGTTAAACAATTCTCACAAATGATATCTTGAAGTTTATAATCTGATAAATTACTTACTATAACTTGTATATATTAAACAAATATGAGGTGGAATTACATTTATATAATTATTCCCTTTTTTAAGTTGATATTCAACTTAAAAAGGGAATAAAAGGTTATACTGTACAGATTTCAAATTTATTTGAATACTTGAAGTAAAGTAACACAATTGAAATATATAACTTTATTTAATTTCCAGAACAAATATATATATATATATAATCTCCATCCAATTTATTGGAAACAGATTAGCATATAGCATTGTATTTTCATAGGCATGAGAACGTTTTTTTTTGTTGTTTTTTTTAACTTTAAGTAAAGAATCACTTCCATTTATCAAATAACCTTTTTAGTACAGTTTGACTACTTAATGAGGAATTGTTCATTTGTAGCAAATTAAACTACTAAAAATGATAGAATACATTTTTCCCTTTTTTTGTGCTTTAATAAAGAACTCTTATTAATAAATATTATTTAGAAACCATCAAATAGATATTCTGGCTCTTCAAAATTGTTACATATATAGCATTGTATTTTTCATAGACTTAAGGGGTTTGTGTGGTTTAATTCTAACCTATACATTTTTGTTTGCTTTATATTTAAAATGTTGTTGTGTTTAATAACTCATAATTTTTTTTCATAGCTTAGTTCTGTCATTCCAACTGTAAAATTTTTGAAAATTCTAGATATTAATACTTTTATGCTCCTCTTCCTATTTTAATTGTAATTTTTTTTTATAGTTAACAATTTTTTGTTTATTTGCAGGCATCTGCTGTCAGCAGTAATGATGTTGGGACTTCAGTATAAGTCAAATGTTAACAATGTTGGATTTGATGTCCCTGGTCACTTGAATCACAATAGGCACTTGTCTCAAATACCTGGAATTTTTTACCCTACATTTAAAACAATTTTTTTATCCTTTTCTCATTTTTCTCTAAAAATGCAAAATTAAAATCATATGTCACATAAAAGTAATCATATGTTCTAAAATCATATCTTAATTTCTGGTCCATTTGTTGACACTAAAAGATTTTCAAAAATTATTTTTTGATTAAAGACATCAAATTGGGATAAAGTCTATTCTTAAAATTTCTGCAAAAACAATTTCTCTTAACATGTTTAAAATATTACCCTCGCAAGTCACATGCATTTTCTCTTTGATTCTTAAAGTGACAAACAAAACGCTATTCACTATTATAAAGATCTTTTAGGGGTGGGTAAAAAAAAAAAATCAATTCTTCTTGCACCCCCTCTAGTATGGGTGTGAATATCTGGGAGCAGTCTTCTCTTTACTTTTTTGGTGGCTGTGCCTTACGTGCTTTCCAGGGTAAATCCTTATCTATATATATATATATATATATATATATATATATATAAGGTAGATGTAATTAATCATCATTGATTTTTCAGACCTGTACTTAAATATTTTCATACTTTCCAATAAGAAATATTACACAAAATTGGGTCCATAAGGTCATTAATGAAACCTGATCCCATCTTTCTATATTAAATCTTGACAATCCTGTCCCATTTTTTTTTTTTTTCTGCATCATTTTTTTACCTTCAGCATTTATGGTAAATGCATTGATTGTTCATTATAATCAAGCAATGTCTCATATCTTACTGAAAACAGAATAAATGAAGGACTTTATTTTTATCCAATTTATTTTATCTATTATGAGTTTTTTGTTGCTTGATCTAAAATAGTTTAACCAGCTTTTTTTTTTTAAATAGGTATATACCTCAAAATTAAAATTGATAATTGTCTGGCATAGCTCGAATAAGATAATCAAGTCACCTTTTGGATTTTTTGTAATACTTTTAATAAATTTTTGTATAAAATAAATTCCCAGTTTTTTTTTTTTTTCTTAGTTTTCTAATTGTAAGAATTGTACAGTGACCAGCTATGTAGGAAGGGGGAAAAAATAAAAGAAAGATTAAATTATCTCCTTGCCCACTGGTTTCTCATTTATTCTTGTTTTTCTGTAAAAATGAAAAATAACTTTCAAGATATATTGACATTTCAACTACTTTGCCCCACAAATTTTAAAAAAATATTCATGAATTTAACTCATTGTGATGTGAGTCTAACATTTTTCTGTTTTGTAAAAACAAAAATTCTGACCAAGTTGCCTTTATTTTCATATTTTTTCATACTTGTCTCTGATGGCTGCTCCTAGAATCTTTTACATTAAAAAAAAAAAAAAAAGAAAATTTTCCCTCTTTCTTTCTTCCTCTAATTACTTTGATTGAAAGTAAAATTTAAATCTTTCTGGCACTATGGATAGGCTTACCATATTTTCTCATAAACCTTGAACCAGGGCAGTTCTCAATTTTTATTATAGGTTTAGGTTATTATACAATAGGTTTCATGACTGAACATTCTCTCAAGCTTCCGAACTAAGGTGGAGGGGAAATAAAATGATAAAAACAAACCAATAGTGTATTTCCAGCAGATCACTAGGTCATGTGGTAAGCCTATCTATAGGGATGTAAAAATTGTAACAATCCATTTCTAATCTCCCAGAAAAATTACAATAAAATTTTCTTCAGCTACTTTCCTTTTTTTTCTATTAAAAACAACTGTCTTTCTTATACCTAATCTCCATTTTTACAATTGTCCACCTTACCCCACTATAATTTCCATCTTCTTTCTTGAAAATTGTGATTGGCTTGAGAATTTGAGTTCGAATTTAATGTAACTTTGGCTAAGATGTTGGAAAGCCTTTTTCAAATTTTCCTTATCTATTAAATATTGTTACTTTATTTTTTAATATTGAGTACTTTGTTTACAACAATTTATCTTTTAAACATGTTAAATCCAAATAATTTTTTGGACTGTTTTGTTAGGTATTAACAATCTGTTGTTTTATCAGTGTATCTTCAGATTTTAGACACTTAATAAAAAATATCAAGGAATTATGACTTTAATACTTGTCTGAGAGTTTTATTCAAATTAAGCTGATGTTTTGAATAGGGGATGCTTATGGAAAAAGTTGTATATTTTCATTTCACCTTAATCAAGGCAAAGCCACTAAGACACAATGGTTATTAAGAATGAGAAAAACACTTTCGGAGAAAAAAATATATGAACAGAAATTAAGACAAAAGACAACAACTGACATTGCATTCATATTTTTGAAGATGGTTGGAAAGCAAGAAGCCAGAAAAGAGTTCCATGTGTAAGAGAAAAAGCTATTAATATAGAATTTGATTGCATCTAATCATTTCAATTTTAAAATGATAAAATTTTCCCACCAATCTAGAACTGCATTTAAATTGATAAAGTTTAGGTACCAAAGAGTACAGAACAATTATCATGAAAGTATTTATAGAAAAATCACAGGGGATCTGTTACAGCAGTGGGAAAGTGACTGAAGCAAAGATGCCAGGACCAATAACATTGCAGATTCTTCTTCAGATTTTATAATACATGGAAAATGGTATATTTATAAATATGTCAAATAAATTCTGGCAAGTTTCCTAGCTATTGATTCTCTTCACTTAACGTCAACAGAAAACTTGAAGCTTATTTGAATATTCAAATAAGCTTCAAGCAATTTTCATAAAACTGATAAAATTGCAAACTTGTCCTTTTAGAAATAAACTAATTTTACAGGCTTTAATAGAATCTTTTTTTCAAGTATTCTTGATAAGTTTTCAGTAATTTTTATTTTGATTTATTCATTATTTTAGTCCTCATTTGTGATGACATGCATTCCTCTATTTCTTTAATGAATAAATGATTAAACCAGATACTAAAAATATTTTGAATAATTCACTTAATTTTACTTCTGATGATCTTAACTTTTATTTTTTATAATGTTAACTTTTGGATAAAATTTTGATGTAATTAACTCTTACCATGATTTTTGTTTTTCTCCTCACTGCAATATCAAGAATTAAGTTAAAAATTAAGACTTAATAATTATACATTGATTTACTTGAACTGGTATCCTCATCTTCATTATTCTAGCCTACATTTCCCTTCAAATAATTGTCATGTTAAGTAAATTTACTGGAATTCATGAGGTTAGGTTAGGTTCTCTCATTCCTCTGTTGTCTGACTTATATCAGTTCTTCAAAGTTGAAACTTATAGATAAACTTGGAAGAATTAATTGATAAACAATATCCTCAACAATAGACAACAGTTGCTTACTGATATGGATTGAATAAATGGTTCACTTCTAAATTCTCAAATATGACAAGCACCTGTAGAAGATAGCATCTGAGACACATGTTATAGAACAACCAAAATTCTTATTTTAGGCAGGTTTTCAAAGTAATTCTATAATGTTGTTTAAGCTATTCAGTTTTTTCATTTCTATGACATAGCAGAAAGTGAAACTTTTTCTTTGACTAAAGGGAAAAAAATTAAATTAAAATTAGTCTTTTTTTCTGTTTTATTAATATTACTAATAATTTATATGTGGAAAAATCACTTTAGACAATTTTTACTTAGATGAATTTGCAGCTTAGTCTTAGAGGTATTCAACTTTTATTTGGTATTTGAACAGGTGTGAATTTGTAATGAAACCTACATTTTTATAGAAGATATTGTAATTATGTGCAATTTTAGCTCATATGATGGTTAAATTTGAGTATGTGTACATGCAAATATAAGAACTAGTGTAGTACAGGTAGTAATTTTCAAGTGTTTTTTTTTCTTTTTTTTAAATAATGATTTCCTTGATCAAGAAGATATTAGATGGTAGGTATTGTAAAGAATTTAGTATTTGTGAATTATTTAGCTGTGAACAAATTTTTCCTATAGATTTGGAAAACCTTTCATAATTTCTAATTCTTCCTATAACATTCCATAATCATTTACTTTTCATATTCATTAGCATAATTTTCATTTCAAGTGTTAAATTTGCATTTCACCTTCTCAGACAACTTTCTCTTATTATTACTGCTCCATTAAAAAGCAAATGTTTTTATCATGTGTTTTTACTTTTGCAATCACTGTACTCTTAAGCCAATCACATGATCAATATTTTATATTTTCTCCCGAAATAATTTCAACACTTACTAGATATTTTCCTCTTTTTTTTTTTTTTTTTTTTTTTTTTTTTAGTGGGAATTTTAGCCTTAACGCTGGATCTTAATTTTCATTTTAAGGCTATTTTGCTGCTAAACAAGTTCTGAATCTATACACATCATTCATTTACACACCAGCATTTTATGCCTACTTTTACAAATATGGTGCATGTGTATGTATATATGTATTTGCATGCAAACTATTACATTGGTTCAATTTTCAATCTGAAAGTTTAAAAATCAATTTAAGAATTTTCTGCTGATAGATAACTCTGCCACAAAAATACATTATAAAAGTAATAAATTAACAAAAAGGAAAATATTAAAAAAAAAATCCTAAATTTTTCCTCTCCCATAATGCATACACATGGCAGGATAAAAATACTCAAGGAAAAATTAATTAATTTTTCACTTTTCTTTCTCCAAATTATTTTTGTTTCCAAATGTTATTTTTGTTATTTTTTTTTAATGATCCTGTATTTCATAAAATAATTTCTGACAACAATGTTAACTGTTTCTTGTAACATCTTGCAAGGCTTATACAAAATAAAATGAAAAATTTGAATTTCTAAGGGAAAAAAAATTAACCAAAATAATTTTAAAACAATTGCTGTATTTTTCAGACATCTTCACAGCAAAAAAAAAAAATGTACCTATTGGTACCAAGTGGGTGGAGATGTTTGGATATTGAAATGTACACTACTTGTATAATTGATTGTCACAACTTTAAGGTCTGCTGTGCTGGAGATGGGGGCCATGAATAATCCACTATTATTTTGTGATAAAATGTTTTAAATAATCTATACACTGAGTTTTCACAATTAACACATACTAATATACATGTGCAGTTGCACAGTCTCAAATACCCTCCCCCCAACTCCAAATCAAGTTCAATATTGTGGTGATTGATGGGTTGAGTCAATAAGTGACTAAAATTGTTTTATATAATGTGGTGCAATGGATAAATTGTTGCCGTTTTATATTTTTAATTTTGTGTTTTCATGTTGCTTGTTTTTTTTATTTTGTCAACTGCACAGTACAGTAGGATCAGTTGGGCACCATCTGTGAGGAAAAGACCATCATGATACAATTTCCTCTGCCAGAAATTTGGAAACGGAATGGTGTATTGTCTGAAATTCATGCCAGAAGCTCCAATACAAACATGTTAAAGTGTTTGGGTACAGAGGATTTGGAAAGTGTCAGATGATATATCCGGTCAACATCATGGTGTTTGGAGTGATCACTATTGATAGTGATGTTATGCCTCTATTCATCACCCCTCAGGGTGTCAGTTTCAACAAATATTTAGTATGTGATGAATTGTTGTCTAAATTATGCAAAAATGAAAATAACACTATCGCATTTTAATATATAGGATGTTCCAATAACTTGAACCAATTTTAAATTTAAAATCTTTTAAAATTGGTCCAAGTTATTGGAACACCCTATATATTTACCAAAATTACACAAAAATATTTTGATTTACTAGAGTAAATTTATTCTATAAAATTGCTATTAGCTTCAACCACATCTTTGGCATTACAAGGAGTTTTGTTGGTCTCTTGTTCATAATAATCAAGAGGGTTTGCAAGACTGAGGAGCTAGGTGGCCAGATGTAAGCAGGTGATGTGCTTGCAGAAACTGTCTGACAGCCATGACTGGTTTTTGATGTAGGCCTTTGTTGAATCAGTAGCCTTGTGGGAAGATAGATGGAGGCATCATATTGCCATCACTAGTGATCACTCAAAACACCTTCATATTCACTATTAGACTAAGGGAATTGTGCCATAGTGATCTTTTTCTCAAAAACAGTGGTCAACTGACTCTGCTATAAGGTTCAGTCAAAAATGTACATGTACGAGCAAGATTAAAAATATAAATAGCAACAATTTACCCTTTTGAGAGAGAGTGAGTGAAATAAATAATCTCTATTAGCGAAGATTAAGTAAACTTTTTTTTTCTTATGTGTTTCTTGAACATTAATAATTCTCTTTCTGTACCAGAAAACACATCTGTCCAGCAAAATATTCAGGTTTTGGAAAGATGATTTATATTTTTATTAAAAAGCTAACCTTGTATTGAAACTTTCTTTAATTTCATAATTTTTTTTTTTTTCAACTTCATTAGGTTTAGAAATTTGGGCCAGTGTTAACTCTTAAGTAAAATAAAAATTTACTAAAGCCATTTTTTTTTTTTTAAACTCTAAACAAAAATATTTTTAATAGAGAAAAATTTAAAGAATTGAATGTTAATTTTAAGGAAACATTTTCCACTCTCTTCAGGGTTATTGTAAATGAAACACTGTATGTGTGGCATTGTGACATACTAATAAATTAATGGGGGTGGAGATAAATGAGACAGTGTAACAAATTTATGCACTATTGCAAATGTCACATTGCTGTTACACTGCTGAGATAATGTTACAAACAAGAGAATATAAAAAAAACAAATAAAATTTATAAAAATATTTTCTTTGATTTGTTTATTTTATTGTTTACTCATATTTTTTTCTTGAGTTGAGAGGAAAAGCTCTCCCACCTCCATTGTTGTATGAAGCTCATTAAATTTATTCATACTTTTTTTTTTCTTTTACTTGATAAAATGTTGAGCAAAGAATCACTTTTATTTGTCAAATAACCTTTTAGCACTGCTATTTAGGCAGCATCAAGTAAATATTCTGACCTTTCAAAATTGTTAAAAATATTGATAGATTTTATAGAATGCGGTTGGAAGGGAAATGTTCAAATCTTGATTTCAAATTTTAATTGGTTTGATTTAATATTGACATATTTCAAGTTTTCTTTTTTTTTTTTCTTTGTGCTACTGTTCCAAAATTTAGATTTGACATCCAAGAATTCAACTGATTTTAATAGTTTCAACTGTGATATGGAAGCCTAACAATTTAAATAGAGAAAATAAAGTAAATAAAAAAAAAAAAAAAAGAAACCTTTCCCACCAGACAATAGTCCCATAGGACACAAAAAGTGGGTCATGATACATTTTATTTTAAAATTTAATACTAAGGCATCTGTATCAGCTTTCTTTTTGGGTTCAGTTATTTGTGGGTGTGTTTGTTTTTTTTTTCTCTTCCCCCACCACACCAAAATATTTTTAAGACTTTCTTTTTAGAAAGTATAAACCTCCATAGGGAATTAAAACTCATCAAATTAAGTGTGGATACTTTTTTTCTTTTCAAGGCAATAAATCTGTTGCGGTGAGAATAAAAGAACAAAAACTAAGACAGAAAATTGCATTAAAATTTTGAAGATCAAAGTTGACCAGAAAGGAAGAGGAAAAAAAACCAAAAAAACACACATAGCATAGAACTTCTAGAACTTTAAAATGTGATCTAGTTGCCAATCTTCATCAAGTCATAGTACCAAAGAAACAAGATTAGGAAGAATTACCAATAAAATACAGAAAAGGCACAGAAGCTACATTACATTGGTGGGAAAGTGAAGTCAGTATGCCAAATCAGTATGGATAACAGTGCAGAGTATTCTTTGAATTTTATTACAAATTTCTAAATTCATAGAACAACCAGACCAGGTGTTATAGCAATACTCAAAGCATGATTGACTTACACTTATAAGTCAATAGATACTGTTGGGAAAAACTGTTTAGTATATCTTAAACTTTCCAAGCAATAGTCTTAACAATCAATACAATATAATCTTTCCACTTCATGTTAATCCAAAAAAAGTTACAGTGAGTTTTGCTCCTGGAAATTAACATCAGCCATACTGCTGAAAGGCAAGAGAGATTCCTTCAGACGAACAAGAGAGATATTTTTTTTTTTTTTTTTTTTTAGGTTAAAATTAAGCCATTTCTTTCTCCAGTTAGCAGATTGAAGGTCGTTTTTGAGATTGGATTCCAATTAACCTTATCAAACTTACCATTAGGACAGGAGTAAATAGTTATCAACTAGATGCTAAGTCAATAACTAATAACATCAGGAAGGTTGTTGATGAAAATTAGGAACAATGATGGTCTGATAGAGCCACATTAATAAAGCTTGGTCATTCAAGACAACTTTCATTTCATGATTTGATAAGAAAAATTGAATCAGATAAAAAAAAAAAAATCACCCAGGAGTATCATAACCTTTCAACTTGCAAAGAAGAGCAGTATGCCAAACCCTGTCAAATGCTTTTGAGATATCCAAAGAAACAGCTTAATCTTTGCCATTTTTATCTTAAGCTTGATAGACACTTTCAGTAATAATTTTTAATATATCAGCAGTTGCTTGTCGAAGATCTGGGATGTGAGATGCTTAATGAATTCAGAGTTGATTAGAACCTCTAGTAATTTGTTAAAGAGGTAGAAGTTTTTAAAGACGGACTACAAAAGAGGATTTCCAACAAGCAAGAACAGCAAGGCATTGTAGAGTTTAAAAGAGAACAGGAACAATTTAAGGACTATCTGCAACCTATTAGTGTTAGTGACATCACTTTATTTGGTGTGGAATGATTAAAATAATATAGCAGAAATGATTGATGGAGTCATATGCATATCACTTAGTAAAAGTTCAGTTCTAAGTGGGAAGTCAGCTATGGTTCAAACCGCCCCCCTCCACCGATCTCATGCAGTACGTTGTGTTCGTTAACTGGCCATAAGCATCTCAATGATGCTCAGTTCCTTTTTCAAACGGCTCAATTTGATCTCCTTAACTGGTTCTAAAAAGTTTGGCAGTTTTCTCAGTCATTTCACGAAATTCATTAACAACGGGTTCCCTCAAATTGCTCCAATCGCTCCCATTAATCTCTCTCAAACTTTTGAACGCTCCCTTTTCCTCAAACCTCTCCTCTGCCTGATAATATATGGGGGCAGGGAGATCAATTTTCCATTTGCTGAACAACCCCTTGGTAATTCTATTATGGTCAGAGGAGTTACTATTTTCAGGGTTTCTGGGGGACCTCATCGCACACCTGATTAAATTTCATTTCACGCTGTGTCGCCATCGCCCAGATTCCGTCAGATATATTTATAGCTTGGGGTAACACGGTCCTCGTCAGGATTTCCACCTAACAGGTCTTCCTCACCACCTTAATACTATCTTGAAACAACTCTAGAACACACAGCTCATGGCTGCCGACTACATATACGCGGCTAACTGATGCACAGGTTCCCAAGGCGTCACCTTCGCACTGCCCGGCCTCTTCTGAGGTTAATAGCATGAATTTGGTTCTGGCTGAGTTTAAAGCAATATAGTCGGTTTCCACTTCATACCGGACAACCGCTTCCACCCCTTGTCCAACTCGTGAGTATGAGATAGGTAGTTCCAACACTCGATGTAGTTCAAAAGCACTATCCCGATCTAGCAGCGATACGCTGAATATCGCCAGCAGCCTTCCAACAAGGTCACGCAGCCCAACGCGTTGTAATGCTTCCACGGCCCCATTGTGGAGTCCATCGGTGATCTTAGGTGTCCTGTATCCTTAGCAATAATCCTCTCGGGTGATTAGGGGTTACCAAACTTGGGGACAAATATCCTAACGAGAGCATATCCAGCTGCGCCCTAGTGTGCTCTATTAACGTCATCAGTGTTTGACTCGTGTGACGGGCCTTATTCATTATTGTCCTTAGTTGCAAGTACTGTTGCACAAACCCCTCTAGCTCTTGTAACTCCCCTGTTAGATTTCTGGTTACTCCTGTTACCTCTTTATGCAGCGTGTACATGTCTATTATTAATTTATTTATACTCCCCGGGTTCTTGGTTAGTTCTATCTACGTCACATTCAGTATAGTTACGCTTTCTCTGGTTACCTGGGCTAATTTCCTTTCATCTCCTTCGATCTCATCTACTCTCCTTTTAATGGCTCTTATGTCACCTTCCGAGACCGTTCCAAACAGCACTCTCAGGGCTTTTCTTATTATCGGCAACACCGATCTCTAGTCAGTGGTTCCACCCCTTTTAGGTAAAAACTCATTTCTCTCCACTGGGACTATTCTCGTTGCTTCCTGATTCAACGAAAACAACAACCTACGGTATCCTTCCTCGTTCATATATCTCTTAGCTACCAACGCTCTATTCTGGCGCGTTATATATTTCCTTCTTTTCTCGCCCGTCAATAGACTGTACGGTTTTTTGACAAAGGTATGCCTCAGTCATTTAATAAGGAGCAGCAACGGCGAAGGTAAAAAAAAAAAGCCCCAACCACGCGCGCGGTGGCACTTTTCCACACATGCGCCAGCGCCATAGGCCACGGAGGCTTCTACGCCCCCACCTCTCCGTGGTCTCGGTCCTCCGCGGGGTTCATTCCATCTGCTTAATTGTCCCCATTTCCTTTGGAGCAGAGAGGCCCCTCTAACCCGTAATTTCAGAGGCAACTCTCGCTCTTCCGCAGCTTCCCAATCTTATTTCCACCTTTCCTTGGGTTTCGCCGGGGTCCCTGGAGCCCCGCAGTATTTAATTTCATGACCCTTATGGCCACAGTTAGTGCATCGGGAGGGGTTCTCGCATCTATACCCCAACATGCCTGGCACATCAACCCACTCTGCCCAGGGGAGGGAACGTACACCCCGTGCCTTTCTTCCTGGCTCTTGTTCCTACTATTCTGGGCTCTCTCGGCCTGACACTGGGGCCCTGGCTCTATTCAGCTGGGGCCTTTCTCTACCTCGGTTCCTTCTACCGCTGGTCATTTCATTTTTGCGCCAGCTTTTCCAGCGTGGTGGTGCTCCACCGTATGACATCCCTCCTTATGTCGTCCCGTAAACAGGTCTGTCAGCTGGGCGTGTATCACGGCCCCTTCTCTGACTGTATCGTCGGGATAGGCCATCCGTGCCAACTCGGATATCCTATTCCTCAGCTCGCTGACTCCTCTGCTTACCGGATTCACAACAGCACACGGCCTGCGTCTATGGTGGTACACTCCGTGGCGTACTGTCACTTTGGGATCGCCTTCATTTGTTCCCAGGCCATGGTTGGGTCCTTCTCAATTATCCTACCTATAGATTGCTCCCTCATAGGCAACAAAATCAGCTCTCGGTCTGATGACTCTCATCTTTTCTAATTCCATCAGCCAACCATTTAATTCCATGGGGTTCCCTCCATACTTCGTGACCTTGATACCGCCCATGGGTTGCTTCGGTAATATCTTCCCCCGCGGCTCCAGCTCCTCTCGTGGCCTGAGCATCACTTACGGACTCTACGTCACTCATTTCTAAAGCTATGGTCAGCACAACAAGACAGTTACTCAATTTCAATTAACCAATGGTGACACTAAGCATTATACAATAACCTACTATAAACGCAATAACACTGGCAGGAACAACAAAGTGACAAAGAACAAAAATTATCACGATGAGAACTGGAGGTCAGTAAAAATGCTCCTTACCTTGCTTCGGCGCTCGGACTCTGCTTTTTTTTTTTAAATTAAAGTCTGTTTCGTTTGGTGATCGAACAGGACTGGACCCTCAGTCGAACCGCTTCCAAAATGTACTGTCGATTATGGTACTCGAACGGGTCTAATTTTTTATCACTACGCCAAATGTGGCCCCGAATGAGTCGAATCGTGATCAACTGGCACCAAATATGACGCAAACCGCTCCCGGTCTCACGCTTGCTTGTATGTATGTTGCGTGCGTTAACTGGCTGTAAGTTAGTCGCACCTGAGTCTGCAGCTGTTAGCTTCCGTTCTGTTCCTAGATGATCGAAGATATCAAATGATCAGTCGAAATCCCTCACTCGCTGTGATATCTGATCTTAGAGAAAGTTAAGAACCTGAGGAAAAGAGGGCGTTTGTCTTCGTGCTGCATTCTTCGACAACTGAAAATCAAGAGATGGTTGGGTGTATAATGTAGAAATAAGGGAAACAAACAAAAACAAAAAAGAATATAACAAGACAGTAGCGAAGGCCAGTCTATGTGGACTAATCATTATACTGTAACTCTTTGTACAGCAAGAGAGAGAGAGAGAGAGAGAGAGAGAGAGTAAAAAAATAATTAGAAAATACAATCCAACTTCTTTCAGAGTCCACAAATTACTTGCTGCTACTATGTTTATTTGTTGTTAGAAGTAATACAGTCTTTATGTTCCCCTTCCCTTGTGTTCTGCTTAGAGGCGATGTACGCGTCTATTAGTGTAGTAGGAGAGAGAATTTTTCGCGTCTTCACTTCAACGCGTTGCGAGCGGGTTTGTTCTTTTGACGACTCTGACTTCTCTCTCATCTCGCTAACGTATCTCACTTGTATTTTAAATCCGTTGCCTATTTGTTGAAATCATTTCAATATGGCGTGGGGTAGTAAGTGATCGGAATGTTTCTTCATAAAAGTCTAATGTCAATTTCGTGTATCTGTCTTAAATCACCCGCTCACGAATTCGAGCCAATGTCTGCAGAACTGGAAGTCTGGAAACAAGATTCTGTTGACTTTGTACATTCATCTGTCAGCGCCAATTACAATTTCATCCTTACGTTGGTGCTCTAATCTTTTTCTTTTCTTTTTTTAAATAATTCCGTTTACGGTTGCTCCTTTATCTTTTTCTCCGCGAGAGAAAGGGAGAGAACGAACAAAAAAGAAAGTAACAGAATTCTCTCCCTTCGAAGGCCATCTTGACGTCTGGTCATTACCCAGTTGTTATCATACCAGTCGATGTCATTTCGCCTTTTCCCTATCTCCTGGCCACCCCAGCGCTCATTTCTTCCCTTCTCTCTTTATTAGCCCTTCATAAGAAAAAGAAAAAAATATACACACAGAGATAGTCTCCAAATGTCTATTCCGGGGTTCGAATCCAGGGTCCGTCGATACATGGTTTAACGTGTGTGCATAAGGATCACTTACAGTCTTACACAGGCAAAAATACTCCTGATGGTTCAAGGATAGAATCTACTAGCAAAACAATCTGCTTTATTAGCAGATGATGATAACACCTCAGATTGAGAGACGGGATAAAAGACTTACACTTAATTCTCTATTTACATAGCCATCTATAGTCATCAGAACCAAACTTGTTAGTGACTATATAGTGCCTCATTCTGTCAGCCAACAAAGACTTAGCCTCTTTAGGGAAAAGTTTACAATTTTTACGGGCAGACATAAAGAGGAGTCTGTTCATACGGCTTGAAAAAAAGTGATTTCTGTGGGCTATAGTGGCTAAGCGGGAAGGTGGGAGCCAAAGAGAAGTTTGTGGTTTCACCTGGTATTTACAAGAAAATACAAAAACATCAATAGCAGCTTTCACTCAAGAAGTGATCTCTTATGCTATTCTCAATAGGAAGGTTAACAATTTTCTTTCAAGTGGAAAAATCGCGAAATGAATCCCAATCACTACATTTGTAACAGCAATAGGTTTGGTGAATAGGAGGTCCCTGTCTAAATAACAACACTTTTTTCTCAATTTACATTATTCGGACTATTGACCTCATCTTTGCTGTCATTTGTACGGCGTTTCGACCGTTGTACGCTCCAGTTAGGAGTTTTGAACCCAACCATTTGTTACAATCACTGGGGTAAATCATTCTCATTCCTTGTGCGAAGCATCTTTTAGTAGTCATGAGTTATCTCCCTCTAACTGAACTTTCTAAGTTATTTGTTCACCACTGCTGTAGCCTAGTATTAAACTCACAACTCTTTGGATTAAGTCACTGGAACTAACCAACATCTATATCTACTGGGCCATGACAAATACTCTTTTTTCTCTTTTACATAAGTGCCAAAAAGTTTTATTAAAATTCAATAATCAAATGAATTTTGGAATTTTTTTAAATCGACGTGTTTTTACAGTCCTCCCAAAAATCTTGCATTTTTATGATGACAATGTTTTTATTAGGATCCATTTTACTAGATGTGTTTTTTATTAGGTACTACTAGAATGAATGATTTTTTAAATAAAAAATTGCTACCTCATAAAATATTTGCTCAAAATGAATTATCCAATTCAAATAGAATTTGCCGTACTTATTCATTAATGAACAAAATATGTACTGTATATTTTATAAAAAAAACTTTTGTGGAAATATTTTTGTGAATTGTTCCTTGAATAATTTAATAAAACACATTATTTCCTTCAGATTGGACAAAAAAAACATTACACTGAATATTTATTTTTTTAAATTGTAATTTTCTACTATGATTTTGAAATTCTCCGTATTGCTGTTTGTTACAAAAGTTTTTTTTTTAAATGAAGACATATTTAGAGATTTTTACAAAATGCAAAGTTTATTGCCATTTTCAAGTGTGAACCATTTTTAAAATTATTCTATTTTTTCCATTTAGCTAATTTTTTTAAAATTAATTCGTCATAAGCAAAGTCATAAGCAAAGTCATAAGCAAAGTAATATTGCTACTAAGTTGCAAGAGGCTAGTGAAAGTGAAAGGAAAGGAAAAAAAAACTTTAGAAGAAACCAGAAACCCAATAATCTATAAATTTCAGCGTTTTAGGCAGATAGATTTGAAGTAGAATTCAGAAGGAATAGGAAAGCCAATCCTAGACAGGAAACAGAGGATAAACCTCTACTCCTGTTCAAAAGACTAAAGAAGAGTGTGAACTTGATGATAGTTGAAGCTATCATCATATTTAAAAAAAAATAGTAAGAATTTCAGGTTTTAAGCAGAGACATTAGAAGTATAGAGTTGAAAAAGGACATAATTCTGATATCTCGTGTTGACTGACTACTATTCAATACCGGAACAATATTATGCAATTAATCTAATTTCATATCATATCGGTGAGTTTTTGTTTCTAGAAAGTACTGTTTTCTGGCCTATCGGTTCTTCAGTAATTAAACGTAAATTCTTCTTTTTTTAAGTTTCGATTTTATAAGCAAATCCTTGATCTAATTTTTCCTGCATAATTTGTTCCACTCACCACTAAGAAAATATTTATAATTAAAACAAACCTATTTAATTCTCATAAAAGAATACTTTATACTGTAAGTTTCTAAAATTTACTCTTAGAATAATTGTGTAGCGGACTAACGGGCAATTCACCACATTAATTTAAATTTGGATTAGAAAACATCACATAAGACTCATGGAAAAGAATAACCAACGACGAATGTTACATAAATTAAATATATGTATTAACAAATGTACAATCAAACCAGGTCGACAAAAAGCATGCATTTAAGTGAACATAGTGGAAAAGTCAAGAGTTGACTAACTCTCTTTGATTGTAAATGATAAGTTCAATTAAAACTGAATAATGTTCATGAATGTTCATAAAATTGTTCTTGTTAAACATTGTTGAAAAGGTATGCGGTTGAAAACAGATTCTAGAGACAGTGTGAAAGTTTATCAGTATGCGTGTATGAATTAGTGATTTTGTTCGTGAGTGAGATGGCGCGTGTGTGTGTGAGTGAGTGAGA
This sequence comes from Ascarosepion bandense, assembly GCA_037127315.1. Lineage (NCBI taxonomy): Eukaryota > Metazoa > Mollusca > Cephalopoda > Sepiida > Sepiidae > Ascarosepion > Ascarosepion bandense. The sequence continues at coordinate 625,922 of JBBBDQ010002170.1, read as the reverse complement.
ATTATGACGCGTGTCCCCACAACTGCTACCTGCAGTTAGGGCCTCACTGAAGAGAAGAGTGAAGAAGTCCTGCTTAAATTGGATCAAGATCGCTGCTCGGGATAAATCATCTTTCACGTGCAAATTTACTATTTCCAGTAAGCAAAATAATCTGGTGTATTTCAAACAGAAATTATATTGATTGAAATCTAAAATTCTGAGATGTAATTTTTCGGCTATTTTTGAGCGATCGACACATTTGTGAACAAAATTCTCGATTTTAAAAATCTTGCAAAAATAAAATATACGTCTGTGATGCATTATTTTTAGAAAATTAGCAAATCTAATGTTAAAATAATCTGATTTACACAAGTACTACTTATTTATATTATGAAATTTAGAATAAAACTATTTTTTAACCACAGAGTTGAACTTTTTGACCTGTCCGCTGTATTTGAAATGTGTTAACATATTCACAGATATGAGATAAGATGTGCATGGCGATCACAAATGACTTAATTGTATAATTTTTCTGGTAAGAAGAAACGCTGAAATACAGGACCTTTTAATGTATACATAGAAATTACCATACAAAAAACAAAAAAACAAACTTCAAATGCACACAAAAAAATTGAAAATTATTTTAAAAATACGATGGCTATTATTTCACTATTCGGAGCAGATTTTCGGTAAAAGGTGCTAAATGGTTTAAAAAATAATACATGATTTACATTTCCCAATGAGTCCTGCGTTTAACTAATAAAACAAATTTTACCAGCAGAATTTAATTTCTTGAAATTTCACAAATTTATGCGGAGAAGGGAGTAACAGATGTAAAAAAAATATTTTACCAATATTTTTTTAAATAATGATGTCAAAAATAATTAATTTGTGAATAATTCCCGAATGTTTCATTAAAATCCGACAATTATTTGATTTTTGTAAGAATTTCCAAATTAATGTGTTTGTCACCGGAAAAAAGTAAGTTATGTCATATTACATTTTCCATTTTAAACTTACATAACGACACGACTCCCCAATAACGAAAATAAAAACAAGAATTTTACCAAAATTTCGAACGTGTTAGACAGGGTTACATTTTTTTTTAATAATTAAAAAATGCTTTGATCTTTCCTTTTAATAAACATTTTGACGGAAAAAGTTCGTTTTATTAAGTTTGGCACCTTTTTTCTTCCTGCTATGCTGTTTTTCAGCAATTTAGTAGAGGTACCTATGTGACGACGCTCTCGGGTCGATAGTCGTGATGTCTTCGACACAGTAGTTGGTTTTCAAGTTGTCTATTACAACGGTGTTCTTTCTTACCCACGCTGTGAACTTTGATCCTAAGGAAGGCACGTTGAAATCTTGCTAGCTGTCTCTTCACCACGTTAACCAGACCGGACGCGCGCGCACAATTGGGTTAATGAGAACAGCACCCAAAGTAAATTGAATGACGCCTGAATGAGTTGCGGAAAGTCTTTATATACCCCCCCCCACCCCATCCAAAAAAAAAAAAGAAAAAAAGAAAAAAAAAGAAATAGAATATAACAGTCATCTTTACAACGGAGCGAAAGTTTCGTTTAAGGGTAATGTTTATCTTCTCAACATTAATTCAAGCTTTTGTTGGTAATGTTTATCACTCTAGTCGAAGTTTTCAAGTTGTGACTATTCGAAATGCACTATTCAAGCTTTTCCTCGAAGCTTTAGTGAAACTGCCGAAGAGTGGTCTTGTGTGTGTGGATGACGGCGGTGGTAAATTCGTCTTATCTGCTTCTGGTCGTCGTTTGACTTTAACTCTTTCTTGGTTCTTTTCTGTTTCTTTACATCTTCAACCAGGACTCTATCGGAGGCGCGTTGTTTGACTTTAACTCTTTTCGGTCGGTCGGCGGCAGGCTTCTCTACGACTCTTTACATCTTCAGCCAGGACTCTATAGGAGGCGACCGTCTCTGTCTCTACGGTTGTGGCTCATGGCTGGGAACCGTCTCTCCCTATGTCGTTACATCTTGACTCAACCCAAGACTCAGCTCTAACTGCGCTCCGACTATGTCTGCGACTGAGTGCCGATTCTAAAATCTGTTCTCAGCCAGCGAATTCAATAATTTTGATAATTTAACCTTACTTGACCTCATCAAAAGTTTGTGACACTCTCGAAACAATATTTTGGCTTCAGTTTATCACCAGCTGTAAGGCCTCCGCTTTTTCATACAATGGTTGACAATATGATGATCCCATCTGACCTGTCGCTTGCACCTGCAAAATGTTTTTCTCAATTCACTTCCCAGCGAGTTTCCAAGATTCTAAAAAAATTGCAATATATTTTTTTCACAATTCATTAGCTACGTTCATATTCCAGCCGACAATAAACAATTTTATTATTTATTAGGCTTATTTTCCTCTCTAATCATATTGGAATAAATAATCTGCAGAATTAATAATACAACTAATGATTCATTCGCTCCGTCGTACTAAACTAGGGTTACTTTTTCCACATGCAAAAATAGTGTTACACCTATACTAGATACTCTAATCAACTCTGAATTAGTTACACATCTTACCTTTCATATAGGCAATATGGCTTTTGCCTCTCTAGGTCAACTGATAATGAATTAACAAGAGAGTCTACCAAGCTTTAGATTAGAATGGTGAAACTCGAGTTGTTTGGATATCTTGAAAGCATTTGACAGAATTTTAAATACTGGTCTTCTTCACAACTTGAAAGGTTATGCTATATTTTGACAATTTTTTGAATTGATCCAGTCTTTCTTATCAAATTGTGAAATGAATCTTAAATGGCCACTTTTCTAGATCTTTTTACATTAATGCATGTGTCTCGATGTTGTTCCTAATTTTCATAAATAATCTTCCTGATGTTACCAGTTCTCAAAGTGTAGAACCACTTCTGAAGATTGTCCTGATGTTATATGGACCACAGATCCTTTGTATTTCTCCGATAACCCCGTCACATAGAGTAGACAAACCGAGGCTGTTTTCTGAGAGTTTCTATCATCATGCACCCTCCATTTTTTGGAGTTGTTGCCATGTACTCTGGATCATTGTTATGTTGTAAGGTACTGCTTATACTGACCATTTCTTGTTCGTAAGTCTCTAGGTCGCCGATTACGACTTTTGCTCGATGTTGCAAGCAGCGGACGATCCATTTTTTTTTCATTGTATAGGTAGTGGGCGTTGAAGCTGAGGTATTGTCCGATGAATGTTGGCTTGCGGTATACGGATGTCTTGAACCCCAACTCTGTTCAAGTTATTAGGACATCCAGAAATGCCAGTTGTCACTCTCTTTTTCCATAGTGAACTGTATGGATGGTCTGACTGAATTAACATGGACCAGTTGCGTCTGGACCTCCTCCTAGTGTGGCCAGAGTATGAATGTGTCACCAACGTATCTTAGCCATAGAGTTGGCATTAGAGGTGTGAATTCTAATGCCATCTCTTCAAAATATTCCCTGTATATGTTAGACAGTGATGGTGATAATGGCGAGCCCATTGCTAAACCTTCATCCTGCCAATATATGTCTGATTCCAATCTGAAGTGTGTTGTTTGTGTGCAGAAAGTCAGCATATCCATCAGGTTGTCTAGTAGAATACTGGTACGTTCTCCTACACGCCTGAAATATTCAACAAATCAATCGGAGCCTCTTTCAACTTTGCCAACAGTATAAATAGACACCTGTTTTAAAGAAAAAGGAGAGATCTTACAAGAAACACATAGAGAAGACAGAGAAACGAACATGTACAGCTGTATGCGGATACATCAAAAGCATCTCAACTTCAACAACCGCTACCTACCCACACAACTTTCTTGTCATTTTCACCCTTTTTACTTCTCTCATAAGTTTTGCGTTCCTTTTCTTTTTCACACGACATATTTCCCGAAATACGTTCTCTAATACGTTCTACCTTCCTTTTCAAATTCACAGGACATATTATCGATCATTGAAACTTCTCTCATATGTCTGTGGAGATGGTTAAAGTTTATTTGATTCGACCTTGTGTCATACTTAACCGTACTCCTTACAGCTCACAATTTGTTTTCCTGAATTATCATCATCAGAAGGTTTTCATCGTTAACAAAAGGTTGGTTGTCAGTAGGTTGGAATATGCAGAATTGTGGAATTGTGTGGAATAGTGTAAGAATGAAATATACATTTTGCATTTGAAAATAGAAATTTATTAAAAGGAAAGAATAACATGTTTTAGGAGTTAATGTGCAATTAGAAACATTATTAAGAAGTTAAGGGTAGAGAGAAAGTTCAATGAGAAAGTTAAAGTTATCAAGAGTTGAAGAAATTGTTTGTAGTAGTAATGTTGAAAGTGTATATGCAAACGTTCGTACGTATGTATGTATTAGCGTTTTTTGTTTGATAGGAATATATTAGGATAGAGAAGTAGAAGTAGAATTCATCAGTACACGAGAAGGAAAGAGAAAAAGGACAAATGTCTGATTCACTTGAAGCTTCTCCCGTTACATTTTAGCTTGTCATCTATACTGCTTCCATGTGTGACTGTCTGTGATTGACGCTTTTTATAGTATTCAGATTTTCGCTCTGACTCACGAAAGTCGCTCCCATTTATCAAAAATCAATCTAACACGTACTTGCGAAATCTGGTTTCTTTAAGCACATGGTTAATGCTTTTTCTATTTGGGAAAAATTAGGATTTCACACGTCATTGTGAATTTTTGTAAAAGTGAAGAAAAAGGTTGATTTTAATGCTTAATAGATATTAATTCACTACATGTCCTACCTTCCTTTTATTATTCACAAGACATATTACATCATTGAAACTTCTCTCATACGTTCTACATTCTTTTTGTTATTCACAGGACATATTACCCAAAATTGAAACGTTACTCATACGTTTACATTCCTTTCCTCATTCACAAGACATTATCCAAAATTGAACCTTTTCTCATATATTTACATTCCTTTTCTAATTAACAAGATATATTACCCAAAATTGAACTTCTCTCATAAGTTCTAACATCCTCTTCTTATTCACAGGATATATTAACAAAAACTGAAACTTCTTTCATAAATTCTACCATCCTTTTCTTATTCACAGGATACATTAACCAAAATTGAAACTTCTCTCATATGTTCTACATATCATTTCTTATTCAGATGACATATTACCCAATATTAAAACTTATCTCATAAGTTCTAATTTCCTCTTCTTATTCACAGAATATATTACCCAAAATTGAAACTTCTTTTACAAATTCTTACAATCCTTTTTTTATTCACAGGATAAATTATCGAAAGTTGAAACTTATCCCATACGTTCTACCTTTCTTTTCATATTCACAAGAAATATTACCTGAAATTGAAACTTCTCTCATATGTTCTACATTCCATTTCTTATTCAGAGAATTTATTATCCAAAATTGAAACTTCTGTTATACGTTCTATCTTCCCTTCTTATATCGCAGGGCATACTAACAGAAATTGAAACTTCTCTCATAGGTGCTACAATTCTTTTCTAACTCAAAAGACATATTCCCCAAAAATTGAAACTTCACTCAAACGTTCTACATTCCTTTTCTTATTCACAGGACACATTGAAACTACTATCATACGTTCTACCTTTCTTTCCTAAATCACTGTATATATTACACGAAATTGAAAATTGACTCATACGTTCTTTTTTTTTATATATATATATATATAAGCGTTTCACCCCGAGCAAGGCATGTCACTGCCACTACCGCGCAGGGGGCTACATAGAGTGGAGGAAGGATGGTTAAATATAGGAAATGTCAGAGGGTGGGTGATAGGCGGGTAGGGATACCGAGAATGGTTAAATATAGGAAATATCAGAGGGTGGGTGATAGGCGGGTAAGGATACCGAGAATGAGGGTTGGGTAGATGAGAGTGTTCTGAGAATAATTGGGAGTTAGTGTGATAGGAGGTGTCTATTGACCCTACATTTAAACACCTGGAGATTGTAGCTGTCGGGAAAGCAGACTTGTGAAAGGGAGTTCCACAAGGCGGGAAGCGCGAGAAAAGAAGCTGTTGGAGTAGAATTTACGGTTACAGCTTATCTGTTTGACTGTAAAAGGGTTGGACCTAGTTGCTAATCTAGTATCTCGTGTAAATTCGTGCTTAGGCGGCACCAGTGTTCTAAGTTCATCAGAGCAAGAGCTATGAAAGTACTTGTAGAAGAGGCACAGGGAAGCCACATCACGCCGATGAGAGAGTTTTCTAGTTCCCTTTTCTTATTCACAGGACATATTACACAAAATTTTCTACCTTCCATTTTTTATTCCTCGGATACATTACCCACAATTGAAACTTCTCTCATAATTTGACATTATTTTTCTAATTCACAGGATATATTTCGCAACAATGAAACTTCACTCATACGTTCTACCTTCCACTTTTTATTCATAGGACATATTACCCAAAATTGAAACTTCTCTCATAAGTTTACATTCCTTATTTTATTCATAGAATATAATACCCAAAATTGAAACTTCTCTCATAAGTTTACATTCCTTATTTTATTCATAGAATATAAGACCCAAAATTGAAACTTCTCTTATACGCTCTACAGCCCTAATTCAATACACAAGATATATTACCCAAAATTTAAACTTCTCTCATACGTTCTACTTTACTTTTTTTATTCACTGGTCATATTTCCCAAAACTGATAACTTCTCTCACACATTCTACGTCATTTTTTCTTATTCACAGGAAACATTACCTAAAATTGAAACTTCTCCCATACGCTCTACCTTCCTAATTTAATTCACGGGACATATTACCCAAAATTTAAACTTCTCTTATACGTTCTACTTTAGTTTTTTTATTCACAGGTCATATTTCTATTCACAGGTCATATTTCTATTCACAGGTCATATTTCCCAAAACTGATTCTTCTCTCATACATTCATACGTTCTACATTCCTTTACTTATTAACAGGATATACTACTTAAAATTGGAACTTCTTTCATACATTCTACCTTGCTTTTCTTGTTCACAGGACATATTACCCAAAATTGAAACTTCTATCATACGTTGTACCTTCTTTTTCTTATTCACAGGACATATTACCCAAAATTGAAACTTCATTCATACGTTCTACCATTAGTTTCTCTTTCACGCGACATATTTATTCAAACTGAATGTTCACTCATGAGTTCTAGCTTCCTTTTATTATTCACAGGACATACTAACCAAAAACGAAACTTCACTCATACGTTCTACATTACTTTTCTTATTCGCAGGACACAGTACCCAAAATTGAAACTTCACTCATACGTTCTACCATTAGTTTCTCATTCACAGGACATATTCTACAAATTGAATGTTCACTCATAAGTTCTAGCTTCCTTTTATTATTCACAGGACAAACTAACCAAAAACAAAGCTTCACTCATACGTTCTACATTCCTTTTCTTATTCGCAAGACACATTACCCAAAATTGAAACTTCAGTCATACGTTCTACCATTAGTTTCTCTTTCACGCGACATAATTTTTTCAAATTGAATGTTCACTCATAAGTTCTTGCTTCCTTTTATTATTCACAGGACATACTAACCAAAAACGAAACTTCACTCATACGTTCTACCTTCCTTTTCTTGTTCGCAGGACACATTACCCAAAATTGAAACTTCACTCATACGTTCTACAATTAGTTTCTCTTTCACGCGACATATTTTACAAATTGAATGTTCACTCATAAGTTCTAGCTTCGTTTTATTATTCACAGGACATACTAACCAAAAACGAAACTTCACTCATACGTTCTACCTTCCTTTTCTTGTTCGCAGGACACATTACCCAAAATTGAAACTTCACTCATAAATTTCTACAATTAGTTTCTCATTCACTGGACATATTTTCCAAATTGAATTTCCAGTCATAAGTTCTAGCATCCTTTTATTATTCACAGGTCATACTACCCGAAAATCAAACTTAACACGTACGTCCTACATTCCTTTTCTTATTCACAGGACACATTACTCAAAATTGAAACTTCACTCATACGTTCTACCATTAGTTTCTCATTCACAAGACATATTTTACTAACTGAATGTTCACTCATAAGTTCTAACTTCCTTTTATTATTCACAGGGCATACTATCCAAAAATTAAATTTCATTCATACGTTCTACCTTCCTTTTCTTATTCACAGGACACATTACCCAAAATTGAAACTTCACTCATACGTTCTACCATTAGTTTCTCATTCACAGGTTATATTTTGCAAATTGAATGTTCACTCATAAGTTCTAGCTTCCTGTTATTATTCACAGGACATACTATCCAAAAATTAAATTTCATTCATACGTTCTACCTTCCTTTTCTTATTCACAGGACACATTACCCAAAATTGAAACTTCACTCATAAGTTCTACCATTAGTTTCTCATTCACAAGACATATTTTACAAATTGAATTTTCAGTCATAAGTTCTAGCTTCATTTTATTATTCACAGGACATACTGCCTAAAAATGAAACTTCACTCATACGTACTACCTTCCTTTTCTTATTCGCAGGACACATTACCCAAAATTGAAACTTCACTCATACGTTCTACCATTAGTTTCTCATTCACAGGTTATATTTTACAAATTGAATTTTCACACATAAGTTCTACCTTCCTTTTCTTATTCGCAGGACACATTACCCAAAATCGAAACTTCACTCATACGTTCTACCATTAATTTTTCATTCACAGGTTATGTTTTAAAAATGGAATTTTCACTCATAAGTTCTAGCTTCCTTTTATTATTCACAGGACATATTACCCAAAAATTAAACTTCACTCATACGTTCTACCTTCCTTTTCTTATTCGCAGGACACATTACCCAAAATTGAAACTTCACTCATACGTTCTACCATTAGTTTCTCATTCACAGGTTATATTTTACAAATTGAATTTTCACTCATAAGTTCTACCTTCTTTTTCTTATTCGCAGGACACATTACCCAAAATCGAAACTTCACTCATACGTTCTACCATTAATTTCTCATTCACAGGTTATGTTTTAAAAATGGAATTTTCACTCATAAGTTCTAGCTTCCTTTTATTATTCACAGGACATATTACCCAAAAATTAAACTTCACTCATACGTTCTACCTTCCTTTTCTTATTCGCAGGACACATTACCCAAAATTGAAACTTCACTCATAAGTTCTACCATTAGTTTCTCATTAACAAGACATATTTTACAAATTGAATTTTCACTCATAAGTTCTAGCTTCCTTTTATTATTCACAGGACATACTAACCAAAAAGGAAACTTCAGTCATACGTTGTACATTCCTTTTCTTATTCGAAAGACACATTACCCAAAATTGAAACTTCACTCATAAGTTCTACCATTAGTTTCTCTTTCACGCGACTTATTTTACAAATTGAATGTTCACTCATAAGTTCTAGCTTCCTTTTATTATTCACAGGACATACTAACCAAAAACGAAACTTCACTCATACGTTCTACATTCCTTTTTTTATTCGCAAGACACATTACCCAAAAATGAAACTTTACTCATACGTTCTACTTCTTTTTCTTATTCACAGGACATATTTTCCAAAATTGAAACTTCTATCATAGGTTGTACCTTCTTTTTCTTATTCACAGGACATATTACCCAAAATCGAAACTTCATTGATACGTTCTACCATTAGTTTCTCTTTCACGCGACATATTTTTTCAAATTGAATGTTCACTCATAAGTTCTAGCTTCCTTTTATTATTCACAGGACATACTAACCAAAAACGAAACTTCACTCATACGTTCTACATTTTTTTTCTTATTCGCAGGACACAGTACCCAAAATTGAAACTTCACTCATAAGTTCTACCATTAGTTTCTCATTCACAGGACATATTCTACAAATTGAATGTTCACTCATAAGTTCTAGCTTCCTTTTATTATTCACAGGACATACTAACCAAAAACGAAACTTCACTCATACGTTCTACATTCCTTTTCTTATTCGCAAGACACATTACCCAAAATTGAAACTTCAGTCATACGTTCTACCATTAGTTTCTCTTTCACGCGACAAATTTACAAATTGAATGTTCACTCATAAGTTCTAGCTTCCTTTTATTATTCACAGGACATACTAACCAAAAACGAAACTTCACTCATACGTTCTACCTTTCTTTACTTGTTCGCAGGACACATTACCCAAATTTGAAACTTCAGTCATACGTTCTACCATTAGTTTCTCTTTCACGCGACAAATTTACAAATTGAATGTTCACTCATGAGTTCTAGCTTCCTTTTATTATTCACAGGACATATTAACCATAAACGAAACTTCACTCATAAGTTCTACCTTCCTTTTCTTATTCGCAGGATACATTACCCAAAATTGAAACTTCATTCATACGTTCTACCATTAGTTTCTCATTCACAAGACATATTTTACAAATTGAATTTTCACTCATAAGTTCCAGCTTCCTTTTATTATTCACAGGACATACTACCCAAAAATGATATTTCATTCATACGTTCTACATTCCTTTTCTCATTCGCAGGACACATTACCCAAAATTGAAACTTCACTCATAAGTTCTACCATTAGTGTCTCATTCACTGGACATATTTTTCAAATTGAATTTCCAATCAAGTTCTAGCTTCCTTTTATTATTCACAGGTCATACTACCCGAAAATCAAACTTAACACGTACGTCCTACATTCCTTTTCTCATTCGCAGGACACATTACCCAAAATTGAAACTTCACTCATAAGTTCTACCATTAGTTTCTCATTCACAGGACATATTCTACAAATTGAATTTTCACTCATAAGTTCTCGCTTCCTTTTATTATTCACAGGACATACTAACCAAAAACGAAACTTCACTCATACGTTCTACCTTCCTTTTCTTATTCGCAGGACACATTACCAAAAATTGAAACTTCAGTCATACGTTCTACCATTAGTTTCTCTTTCACGCGACATATTTTACAAATTGAATGTTCACTCATAAGTTCTAGCTTCCTTTTATTATTCACAGGACATACTAACCAAAAACGAAACTTCACTCATACGTTCTACCTTCCTTTTTTTATTCGCAAGATACATTACCCAAAATGAAACTTCACTCATACGTTCTATCATTAGTTTCTCTTTCACGCGACATATTTTACAAATTGAATGTTCACTCATAAGTTCTAGCTTCCTTTTATTATTCACAGGACATACTAACCAAAAACGAAACTTCACTCATACGTTCTACCTTCCTTTTTTTATTCGCAAGACACATTACCCAAAATGAAACTTCACTCATACGTTCTATCATTAGTTTCTCTTTCACGCGACATATTTTACAAATTGAATGTTCACTCATAAGTTCTAGCTTCCTTTTATTATTCACAGGACATACTATACAAAAATTATATTTCACTCATATGTTCTACATTACTGTTCTCATTCGCAGGACACAGTACCCAAAATTGAAACTTCACTCATAAGTTCTACCATTAGTTTCTCATTCACAGGACATATTCTACAAATTGAATGTTCACTCATAAGTTCTAGCTTCCTTTTATTATTCACAGGACATACTAACCAAAATCGAAACTTCACTCATACGTTCTACCATCCTTTTCTTATTCGCAAGACACATTACACAAAATTGAAATTTCATTCATACGTTCTACCATTAGTTTCTCTTTCACGCGACATATTTTCCAAATTGAATGTTCACTCATAAGTTCTAGCTTCCTTTTTTTATTCACAGGATATACTAACCAAAAACGAAACTTCACTCATACGTTCTACCTTCCTTTTCTTATTCGCAAGACACATTACCCAAAATTGAAATTTCATTCATACGTTCTACCATTAGTTTCTCTTTCACGCGACATGTTTTCCAAATTGAATTTTCACTCCAGAAGTTCTGCTCCCTTTGATTGTTCACAGGGCATACTTCCAAAAGGCTGACACTCATACGTTCTTCCTTTTCTTGTGCAAGACACATTACCCAAAATTGAAATTTCATTCATGGATTTCTTACCATTGGTTTCTCTTTCACGCGACATGTTTTCCAAATTGAATTTTCACTCACAAGTTCTAACTCATACGATTGTTCACAGGGCCTTTCACCCAAAAGTATTCACTCTTCGTTCCTTCCTTTTCTTATTCGCAAGACACATTACCCAAAATTGAAACTTCACTCATACCGTTCTACCATTAGTTTCTCTTTCACGCGACATATTTTTTAAATTGAATGTTCACTCATAAGTTCTAGCTTCCTTTTGTATTCACAGGACATACTAACCAAACGAAACTTCACTCACGTTCTGTTATTTTCTTATTCGCAGGACCGGTATTAGAATTCGACTTCACTCAACCGTTTCTACCATTGATTTCTCATTGCAGACATATTTTTGAATTGAATTTTCACTCATAAGTTCAGCTTCCTTTTATTATTCTGGGACATACTACCCAAAAATGATATTTCATTCATGGGTTGTACATTCCTTTTCTCATTCTGGGACACATTACCCAAATTGAAACTTCACTGTAAGTTTTACATTAGTTTCTCATTCACTGGTTGTACACATAGTTGAATTTCAATCATAAGTTCTAGCTTCCTTTTATTATTCTGGGTCATACTACCCGAAAATCAAACTTGCCGGCACGTCCCCTACATCCTTTTCTCATTCATGGACATTACCCAAAATTGAAACTTCACTGTTGGTTCTAGCTAGTTTCTCATTCTGGGACATATTCTACAAATTGATTTTCCTCCTGGGGTTCTCAGCTTCCTTTTATTAATTACGGGACATGCTAACAAAACGAAACTTCACTCATGCGTTCTACCTTCCTTTCTTATTCCTTGGACACATTATAAAAATTGGAAACTCGAAGTCATACGTTCTACCATTGGTTTTTCTCTTTCTAAACATATTTCCTGGTGAATGTCACTCATAAGTTCTAGCTTCCTTTTATTATTCTGGGACATACTAACCAAAAGCAAGAAACTTCCTCCTTACGTTCTACCTTCCTTTTTTTATTCATAAGACACATTGCAAAAAAATTGAAACTTCCATATATGCGTTCTACCATTAGTTTCTCTTGCAACATATTTACAAATTGAATGTTCACTCATAAGTTCTAGCTTCCTTTTGTGTCACGAGACATACTAACTTAACCAAACTTCACTCATACGTTCCACCTTCCTTTCTTATTCGCAGGACACATTAGCCAAATTGAAACTTCACTCGCACGTTCTTACCATTAGTTTCTTTCACGCTTCATATTTTACAAGTTGAATGTTCACTCATAAGTTCTAGCTTCCTTTTATTCTGGGACATACTAACCAAAAACGAAACTTCACTCATACGTTCTACCTTCCTTTTTTTATTCGCAGGACACATTACCCAAAATTGAAACTTCACTCATACGTTCTACCATTAGTTTCTCTTTCACGCGACATATTGTACAAATTGAATGTCCACTCATAAGTTCTAGCTTCCTTTTATTATTCACAGGACATACTAACCAAAAACAAAACTTCACTCATACGTTCTACCTTCCTTTTCTTATTCGCAAGACACATTACCCAAAATGAAACTTCACTCATACGTTCTACCATTAGTTTCTCATGCACAAGACATATTTTACTGATTGAATTTTCATTCATAACTTCTAACTTCCTTTTATTATTCACAGGGCATACTACCCAAAAATGCAACTTCACTCATACTTTCTACCTTCCTTTTCTTATTCGCAAGACACATTACCCAAAATTGAAACTTTACTCACACGTTCTACCATTAGTTTCTCTTTCACGCGACATATTCTACAAATTGAATTTCCAGTCATAAGTTCTAGCTTCCTTTTATTATTCACAGGTCATACTACCCGAAAATCAAACTTAACACGTACGTCCTACATTCCTTTTCTCATTCGCAGGACACATTACCCAAAATTGAAACTTCACTCATAAGTTCTACCATTAGTTTCTCATTCACAGGACATATTCTACAAATTGAATTTTCACTCATAAGTTCTCGCTTCCTTTTATTATTCACAGGACATACTAACCAAAAACGAAACTTCACTCATACGTTCTACCTTCCTTTTCTTATTCGCAGGACACATTACCAAAAATTGAAACTTCAGTCATACGTTCTACCATTAGTTTCTCTTTCACGCGACATATTTTACAAATTGAATGTTCACTCATAAGTTCTAGCTTCCTTTTATTATTCACAGGACATACTAACCAAAAACGAAACTTCACTCATACGTTCTACCTTCCTTTTTTTATTCGCAAGACACATTACCCAAAATTGAAACTTCACTCATACGTTCTACCATTAGTTTCTCTTTCACGCGACATATTTTACAAATTGAATGTTCACTCATAAGTTCTAGCTTCCTTTTATTATTCACAGGACATACTAACCAAAACGAAACTTCACTCATACGTTCTACCTTCCTTTTCTTATTCGCAGGACACATTAGCCAAATTGAAACTTCACTCATACGTTCTACCATTAGTTTCTCTTTCACGCTTCATATTTTACAAATTGAATGTTCACTCATAAGTTCTAGCTTCCTTTTATTATTCACAGGACATACTAACCAAAAACAAAACTTCACTCATACGTTCTACCTTCCTTTTCTTATTCGCAAGACACATTACCCAAAATGAAACTTCACTCATACGTTCTACCATTAGTTTCTCATGCACAAGACATATTTTACTGATTGAATTTTCATTCATAACTTCTAACTTCCTTTTATTATTCACAGGGCATACTACCCAAAAATGCAACTTCACTCATACTTTCTACCTTCCTTTTCTTATTCGCAAGACACATTACCCAAAATTGAAACTTTACTCACACGTTCTACCATTAGTTTCTCTTTCACGCGACATATTCTACAAATTGAATTTCCAGTCATAAGTTCTCGCTTCCTTTTATTATTCACAGGTCATACTACCCGAAAATCAAACTTAACACGTACGTCCTACCTTCCTTTTCTTATTCGCAAGACACATTACCCAAAATTGAAACTTCACTCATACGTTCTACCATTAATTTCTCATTCACAGGTTATATTTTACAAATTGAATTTTCACTCACAAGTTCTACCTTCCTTTTCTTATTCGCAGGACACATTACCCAAAATCGAAACTTCACTCATACGTTCTACCATTAGTTTCTCATTCACAGGGTATATTTTACAAATTGAATTTTCACTCATAAGTTCTAGCTTCCTTTTATTATTCACAGGACATACTAACCAAAAACGAAACTTCACTCATACGTTCTACCATCCTTTTCTTATTCGCAGGACACATTACCAAAAATTGAAACTTCAGTCATACGTTCTACAATTAGTTTCTCTTTCACGCGACATATTTTACAAATTGAATGTTCACTCATAAGTTCTAGCTTCCTTTTATTGTTCACAGGACATACTAACCAAAAACGAAACTTCACTCATACGTTCTACATTACATTTCTCATTCGCAGGACACATTACCCAAAATTGAAACTTCACTCATAAGTTCTACCATTAGTTTCTCATTCACAAGACATATTTTACAAATTGAATTTTCACTCATAAGTTCTAGCTTCCTTTTATTATTCACAGGACATACTACCCAAAAACGAAACTTCTGTCATACGTTCTACATTCCTTTTCACATTCGCAAGACACATTACCCAAAATTGAAACTTCACTCATACGTTCTACCATTAGTTTCTCTTTCACGCGACATATTTTACAAATTGAATTTTCACTCACAAGTTCTAACTTCCTTTGATTATTCACAGGGCATACTACCCAAAAATGCAACTTCACTCATACGTTCTACCTTCCTTTTCTTATTCGCAAGACACATTACCCAAAATTGAAACTTCACTCATACGTTCTACCATTAGTTTCTCATTCACAGGACATATTCTACAAATTGAATTTTCACTCATAAGTTCTAGCTTACTTTTGTTATTCACAGGGCATACGACCCAAAAATGAAACTTCACTCATACGTTCTACCTTCCTTTTCTTATTCGCAAGGCACATTACCCAAAATTGAAATTTCATTCATACGTTCTACCATTCGTTTCTGTTTCACGCGACATATTTTACAAATTGAATGTTCACTCATAAGTTCTAGCTTCCTTTTATTATTCACAGGACATACTAACCAAAAACGAAACTTCACTCATACGTTCTACCTTCCTTTTTTTATTCGCAGTACACATTACCCAAAATTGAAACTTCATTCATACGTTCTACCATTAGTTTCTCTTTCACGCGACATATTTTACAAATTGAATGTTCACTCATAAGTTCTAGCTACCTTTTATTATTCACAGGACATACTAGCCAAAAATGATATTTCATTCATAGGTTCTACATTCCTTTTCTCATTCGCAGGGCACATTACCCAAAATTGTAACTTCACTCATAAGTTCTACCATTAGTTTCTTATTCACTGGACATATTTTCCAAATTGAATTTCCAGTCATAAGTTCTAGCTTCCTTTTATTATTCACAGGACATACTACCCAAAAATGCAACTTCACTCATACATTCTACCTTCCTTTTCTTATTCACAGGACACATTACTCAAAATTGAAACTTCACTCATACGTTCTACCATTAGTTTCTCATGCACAAGACATATTTTACTGATTGAATTTTCACTCATAAGTTCTAACTTCCTTTTATTATTCACAGGGCATACTACCCAAAAATGCAACTTCACTCATACGTTCTACCTTCCTTTTCTTATTCGCAAGACACATTACCCAAAATTGAAACTTCACTCATACGTTCTACCATTAGTTTCTCTTTCCCGCGACATATTCTACAAACTAAATTTTCAGTCATAAGTTCTAGCTTCCTTTTATTATTCACAGGACATACTACCCAAAAATGATATTTCATTCATACGTTCTACATTCCTTTTCTCATTCGCAGGACACATTACCCAAAATTGAAACTTCACTCATAAGTTCTTCCATTAGTTTCTCATTCACTGGACATATTTTCCAATTTGAATTTCCAGTCATAAGTTCTCGCTTCCTTTTATTATTCACAGGTCATACTACCCGAAAATCAAACTTAACACGTACGTCCTACATTCCTTTTCTTATTCACAGGACACATTACTCAAAATTGAAACTCACACGTTCTACCATTAGTTTCTCATTCACAGGTTATATTTTACAAATTGAATTTTCACTCATAAGTTCTAACTTCCTTTTATTATTCACAGGGCATACTATCCAAAAATGCAACTTCACTCATACATTCTACCTTCCTTTTCTTATTCGCAAGACACATTACCCAAAATTGAAACTTCAGTCATACGTTATACCATTAGTTTCTCTTTCACGCGACATATTTTACAAATTGAATGTACACTCATAAATGCTAGCTTCCTTTTATTATTCACAGGACATACTATCCAAAAATTAAATTTCATTCATACGTTCTACCTTCCTTTTCTTATTCGCAAGAGACATTACCCAAAATTGAAACTTCACTCATAAGTTCTACCATTAGTTTCTCATTCACAAGACATATTTTACAAATTCAATTGTCAGTCATAAGTTCTAGCTTCATTTTATTATTCACAGGACATACTGCCTAAAAATGAAACTTCACTCATACGTACTACCTTCCTTTTCTTATTCGTAGGACACATTACCCAAAATTGAAACTTCACTCATACGTTCTACCATTAGGTTCTCTTTCACAGGTTATATTTTACAAATTGAATTTTCACTCATAAGTTATACCTTACTTTTCTTATTCGCAAGACACATTACCCAAAATCGAAACTTCACTCATACGTTCTACCATTAGTTTCTCATTCACAGGTTATATTTTACAAATTGAATTTTCACTCATAAGTTCTAGATTCCTTTTATTATTCACAGGACATATTACCCAAAAATTAAACTTCACTCATACGTTCTACCTTCATTTTCCTATTCGCAGGACACATTACCCAAAATTGAAACTTCACTCATAAGATCTACCATTAGTTTCTCATTAACAAGACATATTTTACAAATTGAATTTTCACTCATAAGTTCTAGCTTCCTTTTATTATTCACAGGACATACTAACCAAAAAGGAAACTTCAGTCATACATTCTACATTCCTTTTCTTATTCGAAAGACACATTACCCAAAATTGAAACTTCACTCATACGTTCTACCATTAGTTTCTCTTTCACGCGACATATTTTACAAATTGAATTTTCACTCATAAGTTCTAACTTCCTTTGATTATTCAAAGGGCATACTACCCAAAAATGCAACTTCACTCATACGTTCTACCTTCCTTTTCTTATTCGCAAGGCACATTACCCAAAATTGAAACTTCACTCATACGTTCTACCATTAGTTTCTCATTCACAGTACATATTCTACAAATTGAATTTTCACTCATAAGTTCTAGCTTCCTTTTATTATTCACAGGGCATACGACCCAAAAATGAAACTTCACTCATATGTTCTACCATCCTTTTCTTATTCGCAAGACACATTACCCAAAATTGAAATTTCATTCATACGTTCTACCATTAGTTTCTCTTTCACGCGACATATTTTCCAAATTGAATGTTCACTCATAAGTTCTAGCTTCCTTTTTTTATTCACAGGATATACTAACCAAGAACGAAACTTCACTCATACGTTCTACCTTCCTTTTCTCATTCGCAGGACACATTACCCAAAATTGAAACTTCACTCATAAGTTCTACCATTAGTTTCTCATTCACAAGACATATGTTACAAATTGAATTTTCACTCATAAGTTCTAGCTTCCTTTTATTATTCACAGGACATACTACCCAAAAACGAAACTTCAGTCATACGTTCTACATTCCTTTTCTCATTCGCAAGAGACATTACCCAAAATTGAAACTTCACTCATACGTTCTACCATTAGTTTCTCTTTCACGCGACATATTTTACAAATTGAATTTTCACTCACAAGTTCTAATTTCCTTTGATTATTTACAGGGTATACTACCCAAAAATGCAACTTCACTCATACGTTCTACCTTCCTTTTCTTATTCGCAAGGCACATTACCCAAAATGGAAATCTCATTCATACGTTCTACCATTAGTTTCTCTTTCACGCGAAATATTTTACAAATTGAATGTTCACTCATATATTCTAGCTTCCTTTTATTATTCACAGGACATACTAACCAAAAACGGAACTTCACTCATAAGTTCTACCTTCCTTTTCTTATTCGCAGGACACATTACCCAAATTGAAACTTCACTCATACGTTCTACCATTAGTTTCTCTTTCACGCGTCATATTTTACAAATTGAATGTTCACTCATAAGTTCTAGCTTCCTTTCATTATTCACAGGGCATACGACCCAAAAATGAAACTTCACTCATACGTTCTACCTTCCTTTTCTTATTCGTAAGACACATTACCCAAAATTGAAACTTCACTCTTACGTTCTACCAGTAGTTTCTCATTCACAGGTTATATTTTACAAATTGAATTTTCACTCATCAGTTCTAGCTTCCTTTTATTATTCACAGGTCATACTACCCAAAATTGAAACTTCACTCATACGTTCTACCATTAGTTTCTCTTTCACGCGTCATATTTTACAAATTGAATGTTCACTCATAAGTTCTAGCTTCCTTTTATTATTCACAGGACATACTAACCAAAAAGGAAACTTCACTCATACGTTCTACCATACTTTTCTCATTCGCAGGACACATTACCCAAAATTGGAACTTCACTCATAAGTTCTACAATTGGTTTCTCATTCGCAGGACATATTTTACAAATTGAATTTTCAGTCATAAGTTCTAGCTTCCTTTTATTATTCACAGGACATAGTGCCCAAAAATGAAACTTCACTCATACGTACCACCTTCCTTTTCTTATTCGCAGGACATATTACTCAAAATTGAAACTTCACTCGTACGTTCTACCGTTAGTTTCTCATTCATAGGGCATATATTACAAATTGAATTTTCGCTCATACGTTCTACCTTCCTTTTCTTATTCGCAGGACACATTACCCAAAATTGAAACTTCAGTCATACGTTCTACCTTCCTTTTCTTATTCGCAGGACACATTACCCAAAACTGAAACTTCACTCATACGTTCTACCATTTGTTTCTCATTCACAGGACATTTCGCTTCCCTCGACCACATAGGGAAAAAAAAAAGGAAGAAAAATATAATTTACTGTTTGGCAGCGTGGCTGTATGCAAAGTTTTTTTTCTTTCTCTTTCTTAGAGAAAAAAATTATAGCACTGTAACTGTATTAGTAAAAAAAAAAAAAAAAAAATTATCACCAGCCAGAGCTGAAAAGTATTAAAGTTAAGAATTACTTTTTATTTTATTTCCCCCACTTATAGAATGAAAATTGTCTAAATTCTGTTTTTTTCCTCTGAAAACACGTATTTGAAGACATTATGGAAGACTTTAAAGCAATCATTGTTCAGATGAAGAAGGCACAACTTGATCATCAACAGAAGACTGAGGAACGTATGTCACAGCAGCAACAGCAAATGGAAGAAAGACAACTACAGCAGCAACAAATGTGGGAAGAAAAATGCTTCTACAGCAAGAAGAAGAAGAAGAAGAAGAAGAAGAAGAAGAAGAAGAAGAAGAAGAAGAAGAAGAAGAAGAAGAACAACAACAACAACAACAGAACAGCAGAGAGAGAGCAACAACAGCTTTTCCTTGAATTACAAAAACAATAAGAAGAATTACTTTTAAAAACACTTTTAAAAATTACTTTTAAAAAGGAATTTAGTGAAAACGACACTTCATTTTCTCACAACACAATTTGGAATTTGATAGAGACATTCAATTATCTTCCTGGCGAAGATAAAACATTTGAAGCTTTTTATAGAAGATATGAAAATCTTTTTATGGTAGATTATCAGGATTGGACGAATGCTAAAAAGGTTCGTCTTCTTTTGAGAAATTTGGGAACAGCGGAACATAGTAAGTTCGTCGATTACATTCTTCCGAAGAAAACAAGTGAATTAGGGTTCGATGAAGCAATAAAACTTTTGTCTGAGTTATCTAACCCTAATACAACACTATTCCACAAAAGATGGAAGTGTTTTAATTTGTCAAAACGGGATGATGAGGATTATCGTCTATGTAAATAAGCAATGAGATGATTTTCGTTTGGCATAATTATCACCCGACGATTTCAAATGCTAAATATTTGCCTAAGGTTTAGTTTCCGAAAAAAAACAATCGGAGATAAGACGGAAACTCCTATCAAGACTAGAAAGTGAACCAGGTCTCACACGGCAAAAACTGGCTAAAGATTGCCAGCGCGTAATCAGTGTTAAAAGCGATTCCAAAAATATCGAGGAATCAGGCATATCAGGCAAAAAATTACTCCCATTCGAAAAGGTAGAGAAAGCGAAGAGTATGCCCATTCACAATCTAAAAGCAGACAACCCTTTCAGAAACAAAAATTTCAGGAACAAAAATTACCCACAAGCCCATGCGGACGTTGTGGTGGACTGCAATCGGCGGTAGACTGCTTCTGCCGAAACAAGACATGTAATAATTGTGGAAAAATTAGCCACAAAGGGGCGCACTGTAAAAACAAAAGGAACAGCAGAAACAGAGTCAGACAAACTAGATCAAATGAAAAAGTAGATAGGAATCTATGAAAATACGTCGTATTCAACATGTTAAACAAAACAGTTAAATTACAACTAGGTTTTGGCTCAGATCTCTCAATTATTAATCTTCACAATTGGAGGAAATTAAAAAAACAATGATAAAAAAGGCAAACAAAACATCCCGTGCAGTAACAAGAGACAAAATCAAATTTGAAGTTGATCTAACGCTACCTGTAACACTAAACGGCATCACAAAGAAACTAAAAGTTTTCATCCATAAAACCTCTGAGAATTTATTTGGAACCGATTGGATGGAGCGGTTCAAGTTGTGGGACCAACCAATCAACAATTTTTGCCAAAAGGTGGAAAATATAACAACGGATGCCCAAGACCTGAAAGATGAATTAAAAGAAAAATTCCCGATGTTTTCTCGGCGAGGTTAGGAAAATGTACTAAGACAAAAGCCCGATTCGAGCTGAAAGAAAACGTTCAACCCGTTTTGAAAAGTAAAAGAAAAGTGCCATCTGCGGCAGCAGAAAAAATAAACGAAGAATTGGACCGTCTAGAAAATGTCGGTATACTGTTCAAAGTGAGTTTTAGCGAATGGGCTGCCCCCGCTGTAGATGTAAGAAAAAAGTCCAACCAAATTCGCGTCTGTGCGGATTTCTAAACGGGCCTCAGTGTGGCTCTAAAAGATTACCCTAACCCACTTCCCACATTGGAGGAGGTATTTAATAAACTGAATGGTGGGGAAATATACTCCAAATTAGACTTGAGCGATGCTTACCTGCAAATCCCTGTTGAGAAGAAGTTCGCAAAACTTCTATGTATCAGCACCCACAGGGGTTTATACAAATTTGATAGATTGGCATTCGGAGTCAAGGATGAACCTGCAATATTCCAGCAGGTCATGAATACCATGTTGGGCGGTCTTGACTTCGCGTGTGCCTACCTGTATGACATTGTAATAGCAAGCAAATCTACTGAGGAAAATCGCAAACATATCCACAAGGTTTGTGAGAGAATTCAGGATTTCGGGTTTAAGATAAAAGAATCGAAATGCGATTTTCATATGAATGAAATAAGGTATCTCGGGTATATCATTGACAAGAATGGAAGACGGCCTGACCCACAGCGGGCAGAAGCTATCAAGAATATACCTTCTCCAAAAAATGTCAACGAACTCCAAGTTTTCTTGGACTTGCCAACTATGACCAAGTATTCACAAAAAATATGCACGATTTACGCGCTCCACTGAATGAATTGTTAAAAAAAGAAAAAATTGGAACTGGACAACTGAGTGTCAGTTAGCTTTTGAAAAAATAAAAACGATATTAGCATCAGAACTATTTCTGACTCATTTTAACCCCCAATTAGATATAATTGTGGTCTGCGATACTAGCTCATACGGTATCGGAGCGTGTATCCTACATCTTATGCCAGACGGTGCAAAACAAACCCATAGCACACGAGTCACGAACGTTGCTACCCACAGAAAAAGCGTACAGCCAAATTGAAAAATAAGCCCTCAGTATCATTTTTGCGGTCACCAAATTTCATAGATATCTGCATGGAAATTTTTCAAATTACAGACCGATCATAAGTTATTAACGATATTTGGCTCTAAAAAGGGATTACTGGTCTATACGGCAAATAGACATCCTTCTCAACTATGATTTTAAATTAGAGTATTTACCAACTAATAAAATTGGACATGCAGATGGTCTATCCAGACTAATCGCTAATCAAAGTCAATCATTTGAAAACTCAGTTACAGCAGCTCTTTGTTCAAACTGTGAAATAAAATTAATAATAGCGAATACCGCCCGGGATCTACATGTAACATTGTCGGAAATCAAAAACAAAGCTCTAGAAGATGACTTTATTCGCGAGATAAAACGTAAAATAGCAACAAAAGATAATAGTGTCTATTCACTATGTGACAATGTTTTATTATACAGCGAAAAAGTAGTAGTTCCCAAAAAATTGCAGAAGCGAATATTAAAAGACTTGCACGGGGGACACCTAGGCAAAGATCGCCTGAAGAGTCTCATGCAAAGTTATGTCTACAGGCCTGCGATAGACTAGGACATAATGGAAATGATTAACAGATGTTGAGGATGCGCATTGGCGGCCAAAGCACCACCCACCACTTTCAAGCCATGGCTAAAATCGGACCAGCTTTGGTTACGTATACATATTGATTTCCCTGGGCCGATTGACGATTATTATTATTATTTAATCATTGTTAACAGTTACTCCAAGTGGCCGGATGTCAGGACATATTATCCAAAATTGGAACTTCACTCATATGTTGTACCTCCCTTTTCGTATTAACAGGACATATTATCCAAAATTGGAAATTCATTCATACGTTGTAACTACCATTTCGCATTCACAGGACATATAATCCAAAATTGTAACTTCATTCATATGTTGTACCTTCCTTTCCGTATTCACAGGACATATTATCCAAAATTTGAACTTCATTCATACTTTGTACCGCCCTATCGAAATCACACGACATATTATCCAAAATTGGAATTTCATTCATATATTGTACATTCTGTTTCGTATTCACAAGAGATATTATCCAAAATTGGAACTTCATTCATACGTTGTACCTTCCATTTCGTATTCACAGGACATATTATCCAAAATTGGAAATTCATTCATACGTTGTAACTACCATTTCGTATTCACAGGACATATAATCCAAAATTGTAACTTCATTCATATGTTGTACCTTCCTTTCCGTATTCACAGGATATATTATCCAAAATTTGAACTTCATTCATACTTTGTACCGCCCTATCGAAATCACAGGACATATTATCCAAAATTGGAATTTCATTCATATATTGTACATTCTGTTTCGTATTCACACGTCATATTATCCAAAATTATAATTTCATTCATATGTTGTACCTTCCTTTTTGTATTCGCAGGACATATCCAAAATTTGAACTTCATTCAGATGTTGTACGTTCAATTTCGTATTCACAGGATATATTATCCAAAATTGGAAATTCATTCATATGTTGTACGTTCCTTTTCGTATTCACAGGACATATTATCCAAAATTTGAACTTCATTCATAAGTTGTAACTTCCATTCCGTATTCACAGGCCATATTATCCAAAATTGGAAATTCATGCATATGTTATACTTTTTTCGTATTCACAGGAAATATTATACAAAATTGGAACTTCATTCATATGTTGTACATTCCTATTCGTATTCACAGGACATATTATCCAAAATGGGAAATTCATTCATATGTTGTACCTTCCTTTCTGTATTCACAGGATATATTATCCAAAATTGGAACTTCATTCATAGGTCGTTCCTTCCTTTTCGTATTTACAGGACATATTATCCGAAATTTTAAATTCATTCATAAGTTGTACCTTCCTTTTAGTATTCACAGGACATATTATCCAAAATTGGAACTTCATTAATATGTTGTACCTACATTTCGTATTCACAGGACATATTATCCAAAATTGGAACTACATTCATAGGTTGTACCTTATTTTCGTATTCACAGTACATATTATCCAAAATTGGAACTTCATTCATATGTCGTACCTTCCTTTTCGTATTCACAGGATATATTATCCAAAATAGGAACTTCATTCATACCTTGCACAATCTATTTAGTATTCGCATGACATATTTTACAAAATTTGAACTTCATTCATACGTTCTACCTTCAATTTCGTATTCACAGGACATATTATCCAAAATTGGAATTTCATTCATATGTTGTACCGTCCTTTTCGTATTCACAGGACATATTATCCAAAATTGGAACTTCATTCATAAGTTCTACTTTCCATTTCGTATTCGTAGGATATATTATCCGAAATTTGAACTTCATTCACACGTCGCACCAACCATTTAGTATTCGCAGGACATATTATTCAAAATTTGAACTTCATTCGAATGTTCTACCTTCAGTTTCGTATTAACAGGACATATTATCCAAAATTGGAACGTCATTCATATGTTGTACCTACGATTTCGTATTCACAGGTCATATTATCCAAAATTGTAACTTCATTAATATGTTGTACCTTCCTTTTCAGATTCACAGGACATATTATCCAAAATATGAACTTCATTCATACGTTTTACCATCAATTACGTATTCACAGTATATTTTATCCAAAGCTGGAACTTCATTCATATGTTGTACATTCCTTTTCGTATTCACAGGACATATTATCCAAAATTTGAACTTCTTTCATACGTTGCACTTTCCTTTTCGTATGCAGAGGGCGTATTATCCAAATTTGGAACCTCATTGCTAAGTTGCACGTCCCCTTTCGTATTCGCAGGACATATTATCCAACATTTGAACTTCATTCATTTCGTATTCTCAAGACATATTAATAAAAATTTGAACTTCATTCATACGTTCTACCTTCAATTTTGCATTCACAGCACATATTATCCAAAATTGGAACTTCATTCATATGTTGTACCTTCCTTTTCCTATTCACAGGACATATTATATAAATTGGAACTTAATTCATAAATTGTACCTTCTTTTCGTATTCACAAGACATATTATCGAAAATTGAAGTTCTTTCATATGTTGCGCCTTCCTTTACGTATTCATAGAACATATTATCCAAAACTGGAACTTCTTTCATACGTAGCACATTCCTTTTCGTATTCACAGAACATATTATCCAAAAGTGGAAGTTCTTTCATACGTTGCACTTTCCTTTTCGAATTTAGAGTACATATTTTCCAAAATTGGAACTTCTTTCATACGGTGCACCTTCCTTTTCGTATTCACAGGATATATTATCCAAAATTAGAACTTCTTTCATGCATTGCACCTTCCTTTTCGTATTCACAGGACATATCATACACAATCGGAACATCTTTCATACGTTGGGCCTTCCTTTTGGTATTCACAGAACATATCCAAAATTGGACCTTCTTTCATACGTTGATCTTCCTTTTCGTATTCAAAGGACATATTATGAAAAATTGGGACTTCTTTCATAAGTGGCGCCTTCCTGTTCGTATTCACAGAACATATCAAAAATTGGAACTTCTTTCAAACGTTGCACTATCGTTTTCGTATTCACAGTGCATATTATCCAAAATTTGAACTTTTTTCATACATTGCTCCTTCCTTTTGGAATTCACAGTACATATTATCCAAATTTGAAACTTCTGTCATAAGTTGCACCTAACTTTTCGTATTCACAGGACATATTATCCAAAATTGGAACTTCTTTCATACGTTGCACATTTCTTTTCGCATTCTCGGTACATATTATCCAAAATTTGAACTTATTTCTTACGTTGCTCCTTCTTTCATGAGTTGCACTTTCTTTTTCGTGTTCACAGACCATATTATCCAAAAGGGGAACTTCTTTCATACGTGGCAACTTCCATTTCGTATTCACAGGATATATTATCCAAAATTGGAATTTCTTTCATACGTTGCGCCTTCGTTTTCTTATTCACAGAACATATTATCCAAAATTGGAACTTCTTTCATACGTTGCACCTTCCTTTTCGTATTCACAGGATATATTATCCAAAATTGGAACTTCTTTCATACGTTGCGCCTTCCTTTTCGTATTCACAGGATATATTATCCAAAATTGGAACTTCTTTCATACGTTGCACCTTCCTTTTCGTATTCACAGGACATATTATCCAAAATTGGAAGTTCTTTCGTACGTTTCACCTTCCTTTTCGTATTCACAGGACATATTATCCAAAATTGGAACTTCTTTCATAGGTTGCGTCTTCCTTTTCGTATTCACAGGACATATTATCCAAAATTGGAACTTCTTTCATATGTTGCACCTACCTTTTCGTATTCACAGTACATATTATCCAAAATTGGAAGTTCTTTCGTACGTTTCACCTTCCTTTTCGTATTCACAGGACATATTATCCAAAATTGGAACTTATTTCATAGGTTGCGTCTTCCTTTTCGTATTCACAGGACATATTATCCAAAATTGGAACTTCTTTCATATGTTGCACCTTCCTTTTCGTATTCACAGTACATATTATCCAAAATTGGAAGTTCTTTCGTACGTTTCACCTTCCTTTTCGTATTCACAGGACATATTATCCAAAATTGGAACTTATTTCATAGGTTGCGTCTTCCTTTTCGTATTCACAGGACATATTATCCAAAATTGGAACTTCTTTCATATGTTGCACCTTCCTTTTCGTATTCACAGTACATATTATCCAAAATTGGAAGTTCTTTCGTACGTTTCACCTTCCTTTTCGTATTCACAGGACATATTATCCAAAATTGGAACTTATTTCATAGGTTGCGTCTTCCTTTTCGTATTCACAGGACATATTATCCAAAATTGGAACTTCTTTCATATGTTGCACCTTCCTTTTCGTATTCACAGTACATATTATCCAAAATTGGAAGTTCTTTCGTACGTTTCACCTTCCTTTTCGTATTCACAGGACATATTATCCAAAATTGGAACTTATTTCATAGGTTGCGTCTTCCTTTTCGTATTCACAGGACATATTATCCAAAATTGGAACTTCTTTCATATGTTGCACCTTCCTTTTCGTATTCACAGTACATATTATCCAAAATTGGAAGTTCTTTCGTACGTTTCACCTTCCTTTCCGTATTCACAGGACATATTATCCAAAATTGGAACTTATTTCATAGGTTGCGTCTTCCTTTTCGTATTCACAGGACATATTATCCAAAATTGGAACTTATTTCATAGGTTGCGTCTTCCTTTTCGTATTCACAGTACATATTATCCAAAATTGGAAGTTCTTTCGTACGTTTCACCTTCCTTTTTGTATTCACAGGACATATTATCCAAAATTGGAACTTATTTCATAGGTTGCGTCTTCCTTTTCGTATTCACAGGACATATTATCCAAAATTGGAACTTCTTTCATATGTTGCACCTTCCTTTTCGTATTCACAGTACATATTATCCAAAATTGGAAGTTCTTTCGTACGTTTCACCTTCCTTTTCGTATTCACAGGACATATTATCCAAAATTGGAACTTATTTCATAGGTTGCGTCTTCCTTTTCGTATTCACAGGACATATTATCCAAAATTGGAACTTCTTTCATATGTTGCACCTTCCTTTTCGTATTCACAGTACATATTATCCTAAATTGGAAGTTCTTTCGTACGTTTCACCTTCCTTTTCGTATTCACAGGACATATTATCCAAAATTGGAACTTATTTCATAGGTTGCGTCTTCCTTTTCGTATTCACAGGACATATTATCCAAAATTGGAACTTCTTTCATATGTTGCACCTTCCTTTTCGTATTCACAGTACATATTATCCAAAATTGGAAGTTCTTTCGTACGTTTCACCTTCCTTTTCGTATTCACAGGACATATTATCCAAAATTGGAACTTATTTCATAGGTTGCGTCTTCCTTTTCGTATTCACAGGACATATTATCCAAAATTGGAACTTCTTTCATACCTTGCGCATTCCTTTTCGAATTCACATTACATATTATCCAAAATTGGAACTTCTTTTATACGTTGCACCTTCCTTTTCGTATTCACAGGACATATTATCCAAACTTGGAAATTCAATATGAGGAGATGTGTATATATCGGACACTTTAATACATTGATTCTGGAAAGGATTTAATCATAGAAAACGCCACCATATAAGATGACTACAGTGCTATCATCTTCAAAAGGTACGCCCATCAATTCTTCCTGAAACCCGGCACCTCTCTTAATGATTAAGGATGGACGACATAACGCTGTACTGTGATAAGAAATTAAGATCAATCTTCTTCTTCACTTTTACAAAAATTCAAAATGACGTGTGAAATCCTGCTTTTTCTCAAATAGAAAAAGGATTGACCATGTGCTTAAAGAAAAATTCGAAACCAGATTTCGCAAGGTGTTAAATTGATTCTTGACCAATGGGAGCGACTTGCATAACTTGAGGACTTAGCGATCCAGTGCGAAAATCTAAAATTACTATAAAAGGCTCCGGTCAGCGTCAGTCACAGTCAGATGGAAGGAGCGAGAAAGACAAAACTAAAATGTAACTTCAACTTCAAATCGACTCAATGATAAGGTCAGGTCGCATCTTGTTCTCTTTCTCCTTCTTTCTCGTGGATTGATTCATTCTACTTCTTCTTCTCTATTCAAAGACATTTCTACTGAATACATACATACATACATACGTACGCATATACTCTTTCAACAATTACTACTACGAACATTTTCTACAAATCTTGATACCCATAACTTTATCATTGAATACAAACTCTACCCTTAACTTCTTAATAATGTTTCTAATTGCACATTAACTTCTACAGCTTGTGTTATTCTTTCCTTTTAATAAATTTTTATTTTAACAAGAAAATATATATTTTATTATTACATTACAGTGGAACTGTTCTACAGCTTCAAGCCCAAATTGCCCGAGCAGCTATGGAAACTAGTTTGCTATACCAAACTCACAGTTTTAGATCACTTTCACAACACCTATGCTCATAAATTTGTCTAGCTATAAGTAGAAATTCAAAATCAGAATCTCAAAAAAAAAACAAAAAAAAACATTACGCAGATTCCTGTAACACTTGTGCCGAACACAATGGTATGACAGATATCCATATTGAACTACTAGTTATTGCAAATGGGGCATGAGGCCATTCAAATTGAATTTATCGGTTTCGTTGTCAATGCAAGCACTTAATCCTCATCATTTTGGACAACTTTGGTCTGCATTTACCATGTGTCAGAGACCGTGAGATAGGCTTCGCCCACGGGCTTTATCATTTTATAGAGAAAACTCTAAATTTCTTCCTGTCGCAGTACACGCTTTACTGGCGAGGTTTACGAATTTTTACCTATTTAAAATAATTTTAACTATCTCTGGAGACCACAAAGTTCTTGACATTGTACATGTAGTAGTATGAAATATTTTTTGTTATTTCTAGTGCGTTTTCATACATATTTAAAATATTAAAATTATGTAGTTATCAGTAATATTTTAAAAACTTAGCAGGGATAAGATTGTCAAATGTAAAAATAGCATGAAAAAAATTTAAAGCATATATATACTCATCTAATGTTCCTCCAATAATATTTTTCAAAGCGTATAATATTCCTCTCTCAACTAATACGAAAGCAACTCTCATATAAAAAGAGGAAGAAAAAAGAAAAGAATGAACAATTGCTACTAAACGGTATTTCGTTGGTCCGGTTAAACACTAGAATCTACCAAAATAAGAGAGGCTCCACGCATAATTTTCGCTATATAAAAAAAAAGAAAGAAAGAAAGAAAGAAAGAATTTTGATCGGTCAAAAGAACAAAGAGACTTTTAATGTTAGCCGAAACCAAGCTTCGCGCCTAGTAGACTGGAGTTTTTTCTTAAAAGAAACAACCATCTGATAATCAACCAAGCGTGCTAATTAGCGGTCTTCTGAATTTCACAGCTTTTTGAGGGCTAACAAAACACAGCATTTGGCGTCTGCAACATGTTTCCAAAATAACCACAGTCCCGACTAATACCAAAGTTTGACTTGTAAACTATCAACTACCCATCCGAACGAATGTTCGCCAACCTGTGCAAACCCGAATTACTAAGGACTTGCTTCAATCCAAGTTAAATAAACATATCTGAGAATATGGAGCTTAAATATAAAGCAGCACTAGAACGTTATGTTTACGAACCAGAGTTCGAATTCGCAAATTTAGAAATGTTTCCTATTCTTAGACGGCAATTTTTTGGTTAAAAAAGCCTAACCTGCATGAGGTAGAGGATCTTTTAGTCAGAATAGTAAATTTCTAGCCGTCATTAAGGAAAAAAAATGTATCAGCGATAACTTACAGAGTATTTGGGTCGCGAACCATTGGAGAAATTGAGTAAGGAAAGTTTTTTTTTTCATAGAAGAGGTGAGGTCGCTGTTTTAGCCAAGCATGTTGAGAAATCTTAAATTCAAGAAATACCTTATTTTAAGTTTTACAATTTGACACTTTTGCTTGTATAAAATTCAGTTTATTGCAAACGTATGAGAATATTGTCCGAAAATAAAGCTTAAGTATAGTGATACCTCGACTTACGTCAGTTTCAGAGTTACGTTGTTACTTTCGTTCAAAATACATCCGTTCAAATATATTGATTCGAAAATTTTTTGTGTACATAGGTTCGGGTTTGATATAGAAGTTACCTGATTTTGGTTGAATTCACGTCACACGTCTCGGAGGAGAAGAGTTCGTAAATTCTAAGCGTTTTGGTGATTTCTACCGTGCCCTGTAATAACGATTCGAAAAATTTTTTGCGTACATCAAAGGTTCATGTCATGATCGATAAGTGACCGGTCGTTTAAAAAATATAGCTATATTTGTTGCGCTTTGTCAAAGTGGATATTCAGGACAGATGGAGTCAAGCAGATCCATTAATAACATTTTCAGCTGTGAACGAGAAGAGGAATTTAAACTTTGCAACACTACCTGACCAACCAAAAACTGACAATTTGTTCTTTTGAAACTAAACTGATCAAGTAGATCAAGTTCTCCTCGAAGATACATCGTTACTATCATAATTCTTCACTCGGTACACCTTTTGTTCTACAACAGACGTTTTGTCACTAAGGGTGACCAATCGACTCTTAACAGTTCAGGACATTAACGACAAATATGAATATTCGCTGTATCTTTCTAACAATAACATTTTTCAAAAACTTTATCAGATAACATAATAGTCCCTACTTTCATATGAATATTTTTCTCTAAATATATTACTTTTTATTAGATGCTTAACATATTCTTTTGAGCAAGTCTTTACAAATGTTTCTTTTCATATAAATTTATTGCACATGAATATATTCTTTTTCCTTAATTTCACAGTAATTACACAGTGCAACACTTGAAAAGGTACAGGAGACCTGTACCCATTTTTTATATTTGCAATGTCATAGAAAATCCATTTCTTGACTTCTTTTTGTTGAGTTAGGTTGTTTTTGTGCAAATTTGTAACTTTTGAGAATTTTAGCAAAAAGGTCAAAACTGAATTTCTCACATCATTGCGCTTACATATTGTGTACATGTTATTGTGTACTTATATTAAATCGTGTTAATCACTAAATAAGTCATGACTAATGAATCTAGATTTAATATTTCTTTATTCTTTTGTAAAGGTTTTGACAATGACGTCAAGACAGTGTAAAAATGATCCAAATAGATTCTGCTATATATGTGGCAAATTAACATTTGCTAAGGAAAAGTGCAGCATTACAAGCCATATCAAGAAATTGTACAAAGTTTACTTTCATTGGGAAATAGGAGACCAAGACAAGCCATGGGCTCTTCATATCTGTTGCCTTACGTGTGTGAAGACATTGAGTACATGGTATGGAAGAAAAAAATGTTCACATGAAGTTTGGTGTGCCAATGATTTGACGTGAGCAGAAAGACCATTCTAATGATTTGCTATTTCTGTCAGCAAGACTATACGGGCTGTACTAAAGCAAAGAAAAAGAAACACATTGCTTACCCAAATTTGCAATCAGCAATGTGTCCAGTTGAGCACTCAAAAGATTTACCTGTACCAAAACCCCCAGATCAAGAAATGTGAAGTTCCAATAGTGAAGATGAACATTCCAGTGATGAAACAACAGAACTTTTTGATTCAGAAAGCAATGGTAAACCAATACCATTTTCTCAAGAGGCTTTAAATGACTTATGTAGAGATCTCTATTTAACGAAAGACAAAGACGAGCTTCTGGCATCAAGGCTTAAAGAGCGTAATCTTTTCAAAGAAGTGAAGATAACATTCTACAGAAAACGTGCACAAAAACTGCATGTTTTGTTTACAATAAAAGATGACTTATGCTTCTGTAATGAGACCCTAAACTTTTTGAACAATTGGAAATACCATATAATAATAACTGGCGACTTTTCTTAGATGCATCCAAAGAAAGCATCAAAGCTATTTTGTTACACAACGGTAACACTACCATCTGTTCCCATAGCTTACAGCACAACTATCAAACAGTCATATGAAAATTTTAAAACAATTTTAACAAGCATACAATATAGCCATAAATGGCATGTTTGCACAGATTTCAAGGTTATAGCCATGCTTACTGGCTTGCAGCTTGGTTATACTAAATTTTTCCTGTGTTTATGGGACTCCAGAGGGAGAACGGAACATTATGTATGCAAGGATTGGCCTGTTAGAGATGAAATTGAGCAAGGAAAGCATAATGTCAAGCACAAACCACTTCTGCAAAGTGATAGAATCCATTTGTCTCTTTTGCATATTAAACTTGGTTTGTTTAAGTAATTTGTGAAGCCCTAGATAAGGATACCTTTACATTTGCATATCTTTCAGAAAGGTTCCCTTCCCTAATTCAAGTTAAAAGAAGGTATCTTCATAGGTCCCCAAATTAAAAAAATTGTACTTGAAACTTTTAACAAACATCAAGAAAAAAGAAAAATTTGCCTTTGAGTCATTCAAGAAAGTTTGTGATAATTTCCTGGGAAAATATCGTTCAGATGACCATGTGCAAGTTGTGAATGATCTACTGCATCATTATCATGATATGGGATGTAACATGGTCTTTAAAAGTTTATGTTCTCCACTCTCATTTGGATGTTTTTGCAGAGAATCTTGGAGATGTGAGTGATGAACATGGCGAGAGATTCCATCAGGATAGTTCAGTGCTGGAGAAACGTTTTAAAAGGAAATGGAACCCCAGCATGTTGGCAGACTACTGCTGGAATATAAAAAGGGAGGACGACAATCTACACAAAAGGGTTAAGAGGACAAATGTTGTTTAAACTGACAATTCTGTGTTTTTCATCCATAACACAATGATTTATAGTACATGAAAACGCTTCCTAATCTAGAGAAATAAAGGTCAAATTTGGTATCAGGATACTTTTCTTAGAGCATGTACTTTTTAAAAACTTTGCAAAAATTGAAAAGCTTAATACAAAATCATCATGCTCTAGGATTTTAAAAATAATTAAAAAAAAACTATATGTATGAAACATGCTCATTTTGAAAGTATGGATAACCATACATGATATTATCAGAAAAATAAGATCAATGGCTATAGTAAATTTAAAGTTAACATTCCTAAAATTAGATTACGGAGAATATTTTCAACATTTCTAAGATTACTGAAAAAAGATTACTTAAAAATTATCAGTGCTTCTCAGGTGTTGAAAGATATGTAAATCACTACAATTGTTAATTTTAAAATCAATTTTCTTTTTTAAACTTATTACTAGTTTTAAATCAGCTAATTTAATGTATAATTAATCTAATATTTCTCAGTTTCAGAAAAGTATATTTTGTTTTTGGAAGATATTTTAATAAAGAAAATTACATTGCAATGAAAAACAGCTAAAAGGGGGCTAATCATATATAAAAAAAAAAATTTAAAAAGTGCAGTTTTAAGAATTACTGTATTAGAAGCATCACACACTGCAACAAATAAAAGTGAATGTATCACAGAGAGAGAGAGAGAGAGAGAGAGAGAGAGAGAGAGAGAGAGAGAGAGTACAGTCATTTAATATTTTTCATAGTAAAATTCTTGTTTTCTAGACATCTTGCAGTTGACCATTAATGATGCTATCTTTGCACAAAGGTATATGAAGGATATACTATTAGTAAACAAATGGTTGGGCACTTCACTCATCTGCAGCTTTTGCAAAGTACCAGGAATACCAGAATTTTTTTTTTTACAAGGTCATATATTCATTCAGCATGTTCAAACAAGATGAAACAGTATTATACATACAGAGTATTTGGGAAAGAAAAAAAAATAAATAAAAAAGGGGTTCTTATTGCATCACTGATCATGCAAAATCACTTTAGAATTCAACTAATACTGGATTTTAGAGAAATTACTGAAAATTTCCAAACAATTCATTGATTGTACAAATTTATCAACAGAGAAGCAACTGCCTATTATATTATACCACACATTAAAGCCATTTATCACATTTTTTTCAAAGGGAAGAAGAAAAGAGTGTTTGATAAGTTAGGTTCAACCTGTCAACATGGAAATCTTTAAATACTAGATTTAGCATTTACTTAGAAAAAAATTCTAGCAACATATCTTAATCCCAGGTTCAAGACTAATTTCCTTAACTGGTTAAAAAACATTTTGAGTATTCTAGTGAGCGCCGTTTGTAGCATTCTTCTTCTTCTTCTATGTGCCATGTCCCTTCAGGACGTAGGCGATCATGGATCTCCACGTCTCCCTATCCCTTGTGGCTCTTAGTATGTTTGCTCCTGTTGCTCCTGGCAACCCCCGTTCCGTCATCCACCTGATCAGACTGCAGATATGTTATCCGCTGCCTTCCTCTGTCTCTCTTTCCTTCTATCTGACCAGTCAGTATCAGGTTCTCCCAGGCTCTCCTTCCTCATTGCATGTCCCAGGAACTTCAGTTGTCTCTTCCTGATGCTCAGCATCAATTTCCTTTTTGTTGCCATTCTTTCTAACACTTCGTCGTTGCTTGTATGCTCAGTCCACGATATCCGTAGCATCCTTCTGTAGAACCACATTTCGGCCGCTTCCAGTTTTTTCCTCATTTTCGATGATATTGTCCAGCATTCACAGCCGTACTGAAGAACTGACATCACGTAGCAGTCTAGCACTCTTTTCTTCGTTTCTATTGAAATCTTCCTGTGTGTTAGTATTTTGCTCATCTTCTGGAACGCGTCCTTTGCCATGCCAATTCGCCTTCGGATCTCCGTGTCGCACTTTCCATCTCCTGTTAGAACACTTCCTAGGTACTTAAATTCTTGGACTTGTTTGATTCTGTTATCCCCCACCTGTATTTGGCATTTTGGGTTGTATCTTTTGCTGATGACCATGCACTCAGTTTTCTTAAAGTTTATTTGTAGTCCCTTCTTGTCACTCTCCACTGCTACTTTCTGTATGAGATCTTGCAGTTTCCTTTCCGTGTCCGCAATCAGTACTGTATCGTCCGCGTATAGCATTAGCTTACCTTTATAAATTTCTGAGTTCTAATGAACCTATCTACATGCTCACAGTCTAGTTGAAATTAATATCAAGATATGATTTTCTGTAAAATGTATGAAATTGAATAATAAATTGGCTTTATTTCAGTGATGCAAAGAGGAAGCTTCTCAATTAAGAATTAACCTATAAGATAAAAATCTCAAATTTAATTTATTCACTCCTAGTACTTACTTTATACTAAATTGATTGCTAGACCTATAGGGGTCATTTAATCATTACACAAACTATACCAATTCATTTGTTATGCATTTTTACTCTTGTCTCATTAAGAAATCTGCCAATTCTGACAAAGTAAACCCAGCTGCTGTCTTCTGTGATTGAATGGGTAGAAAATAGCTGCTTTCCTTTAACCAACAGAGAAACTTTCTTGCTTACCATCAGAATGGATGACAAGTATCCTAGAGAACAACACATCATGCCTACTTGGCTGGCATCAGTCTCTCAAATTATCTGAAATGAAATGACTACATTGAATCTGTAGCTGTATCTGCTACTAAGAATGTAGGGTCACTATGTTGGGCCAGGAAGTTTGTTTTTTTTTTTCGTCAGGATCCATTTGCACATTTATGAACCTACCATTTGTCTGTGTATAGAATATTGATGCCATATCTGCTCAAATGCTCTTGCTATTCATCTTGAGGTTCCTGACAAAATCCACAGCAATATAACTGATCCTGACTTGGCAACCCACCTTCATTGGTGTTTATGTCAGTGAACACCTCCCTCTAGCCAGGGTGATCTCTCTTGAGTCCCTAGATCATTCTTACATGTGTTTCCGTCTCTACTAAGCTCGGTTAGCTATCTTTTCTTTCTCTACCGCTCCCTTCATCTCCCCACTGTTCCGTACTTGACAGCATCCCCAATAATATTGATAAGGCCATTTCTTTTATCCGTTTGCCCATATATTTGTGTTTAGTGATTTAACGCCCACCACGCCAAGTGGCTGAAAAACTCTGTCACAGATCTTGCTGGTGTCCAAACCATGAATGTTTCAATCACTCAGTCCCTTACGCAAGTGGTGGAGTTCCCCACGCGTTTCTGTAATAACCCTAATGGACCTGACTCACTGCTAGATCTCTGTTTCACTTACATCACTGATTCTTGCAATGTCAAGCAACTCTACCCCCTCGAAAACTCTGACCATGCGGTGGTTCCTGTTAACATCTCCTTCCACTCCCACTCCACCCAAGAACTTCAGGCTAGCAGAATATCTTACTGCTACCAAAGAGCGGATTGGAACTCATTCCGCGATTTCCCGTGTAACGTCCCTTGGAACAAAGTTTTTAGTCTTCCCGTTGAAGACTGTGCGTCTGAATTCTCTTGGGTTAAGGCTAGCATAGATGCTTTCATCCCAGTTGCGACTTAAACCCTATTCGTCCCTCTGATTATCCCCTACTTGTTCGACCGCCATCGCCCACCGGAATCACTTCTTCCGGCTTTATATGAGTCACGCGTCGGATCATAACAGACGCCTTTTTGCCTCTGCTCGTAATGAGTGCAAGAAGATACTTAATGAAGCTAAGCTGATGTTTGTAGCAAGAAAGAAGCAGCGTAAGTTCGGCTCTAAAGTCTACTGGAGGCTCTGTAAAAGTTTACTAATTAACAATAAACCCTCAATCTCCCATCTACAATGAATTTGAGATCCTCAACTTTTTAGCGGACAAGGCTGAGTGCTTTGCTCGCAGATTCTTTACCAACTCGACACTTAGAACCGAGGTCCAACTGAATGACGTCCACATTAGCCCCTCGCTGTTCTTTAACATAATTTCAAAGCTTGAACTCCATAAAGCGAGCGGAGGTGACGGAATCTCAATCATTATCCTGAAGAAATGTGCTGCTTAACTCTTCTTTTCTTTCCAAACTTTATAACTACTGCTTCTTGCTTTCCTGTCTGCTGGAAGCCCTCCTCCGTGGTTCCTATATTTAAGAATACTGGAGAACCCTCTGACCCCTTTAATTATCGCCCTATCAGCCTCCTACTGATTTTTGGCAAAGTGTTCGAAGCTATTATCAACACCGAGGTGGTTCAACATCTCACAACCCATAGTCTCTTCTTTGACAAACAGTATGGTTTCCGCTTCACCAGGTCTACTGCTGATATGCTCACGACCATTACTGAGTATACCAGGCTCTCGACAAGAACGGAGAAGCTCGAACTGTTGCCCTGGGTATCTCAAAGTGTTTGAGAGAGTCTGGCATGCTATCCTTCTACGCGAGTTGCGAGGCTATGGTATAACTAGACAGTTGCTTGACCTAATTCAGTCATTACTTTCAAATCGCACAAATGAAGGTAGTATTGAACGGACATACCTCCCGATACTATCAGACAAACGTGAGTATCCCTCAAGGCTCTACTCTCGGTCCTACGCTTTTCCTGATTTTCATTAACGATCTCCCCGATGTAATCAGATCCCAAGTAGGTATATACGCTGACGAACGACACCACCTCGACCAAAAGTCTGAGAGGCTAACAAAGTGAACCTCGTTGCTGAGCTTGAAAAGGACCTGCACAGTGGTAAAAAAAAAAATGGTTCGTGAATTTTAATGCTTCCAAAACGAAGCTGCTATCTATTAATCATTACAGACAATCGCTCCTACTGCTACCATATCTAGTCGGGTGCCTCTGCTATCCACCTCAGAGTCCTTGACAAAATCCAGCAGAGAATCTGTAGCTCAGATGCAATCACTTTCTCACCGGCGTAATGTGGCTTCCATGTGCCTCTTCTACAAATACTTTCACAGCTTCTGCTCCGATGAACTTAGCAACTAGGTCCCACCCTTTTACAGTGAAACCCATAAAATGTAACTTCTCGCACTTCCTACCTGTGAAATCCTCTTCTGTATACTTGCTTCCCCTATAGCTACAATATCCAAGAATTTAAATGTAAGGCCAATAGTCATCTTCTATCTCACTAATTCGCATCTTTTCTCTCATGCTTTTTTTTTTTCGTCCACTCCACTCTCATCACACTAGTTTTCTCATCCTTCTCTTACCCACTTCTTTACACTCCCTATACCCGGTCTCTCTTTCTCATCACTTTCCTCTTATGTACCCCCTGCACACCACTGGCAGTAAAACTGCCTTGCTTGGGGTCAATTGATTAAAAAAATTTAACCATTCCAACTATAAAATGATGAGATCTAGCTGCCAATCTAGTAAGCGTTTAAATTCGTAAAGTGTAGGTAAAAGAAGAAAGCTTACCAGAACAATTATCATGAACGTATTTATAGAAAAGCAACAGGGAAGATAAATCAACACTTCACTCAATAAATCCCGGGCCTAACTAATAAAACAATTTTTTAGATAAAATTCGATTTTATTCATCAACATAGTCTCCTCCTAGGGCGATACACTGATTCTAACAAGTCGATGTCCTTTTATAGAACGATTTGTCTTTAGCCTCAGTTTCCGATATCACTTCTTTATTAGAGCCAAATCTCTTTCATTGGAGCATTCTTTTGAGGTCTGCAAAAAGCCAGTAATCGCTGGGGCCAGATCTGGAGAATAGGGTGGATGAGGAAGCAATTCGTGTAGTTTTGCCATCGTTGCGATCGATTTGACACGGTGCATTGAAAGCAGAATTCGCCAAAAACAAACACACCAATAATGCTATATATTCGCTATTGATGGTTCTTCCTTTCTCAAGGTAATTGATGAACAATTGCCTGCTGATGTTTGCGTCTTTGGACGGCTTTTACCGGATACTGTCCATTCAGTCGACTCTAGAGTGAAGTGGTGGATACATGTTTATTTACGCAGACATTGTGTGAAACAGTTGCAAACAATGCTTTGAATCGTCGACGCGTTGTTGTTTTAATCGACCGTGAGCAAGCGCGGCACCCA
This sequence comes from Ascarosepion bandense, assembly GCA_037127315.1. Taxonomy (NCBI): domain Eukaryota; kingdom Metazoa; phylum Mollusca; class Cephalopoda; order Sepiida; family Sepiidae; genus Ascarosepion; species Ascarosepion bandense. Next base: position 585,449 of record JBBBDQ010002170.1, on the reverse strand, counting down.
CTTTTGAACACAGCTTTCTCAATGACAAACGTTCATGCAAAATGGTGAATATACTGCCTTTTGATATGTTCAACTCCTCTGCCATCTCATGCAACTTCAATTTACGATCGGCCAAAACGAGTTTGTGGGTATTTTTGGTGTTTTCCGGGACAGCTGCCGATTTGGGGTGAACTGAGCGTTCAGCATTTCTGTATGTACGACCGCATTGAAATTCAGCATAGTCCCAATAAGCCATTGTTTTGCTTGAACAGTATTTTTCTCATCAGAAAGCGATGCTTCAACACACGAAATTAAGATTTTTCCATTTTGTACATTTGCAACAATAGCTTCACTTAAATAACTAATTTGTATACTAATAATCCGACTGAGCTCAATTTTTTTCACGTGTCATTTGAAGACTAGTACTACATAAAAATCACATGGATTTTTTTTTATTAGTGGTACCATGTATATATATATATATATATATATATATATATATTGAGTGATGTGTTACGGCAGTAAGAAAGTGACCAGAGCCGTGATGCCAAGTCAGAACCAATAACATTGCAGATTCTATTTTATTGTAAAAATACAATGCAACTCTTGCCCAAGCTTTTCGCCGACCAATAATTATCTCACGTTGAACTTCGGTTCTGGGAAAGAGTTCAATACATGCTCACAAGATGAAAGACGTTAGGAAATAATAAAGCGAAATCTGTTTCTGACTCTATAAAACAGATGTTTTATTCAGGGCTTTGCCTACCCACCCAGAGGGGCAGACAGATACTTGAGACAAATTCTGATGTTGGGCTAACAACTCAGCTCTTCCCCGCGACCAACTCCTAGCATCCTGATGTGGTGGCAGGACAGGAATCATAGGCGAATAAACCCGTTCCCACCAACAGCGAACCAGAATTCTCCGGAATTACAAGCATGACTTTATCCAGCACTGGCATAACCTATTTCCAGTTTTATTGCCACATCATCACCAAAAACGCATTACCCATTCCTTACTTCCTGTTCACCTTCGGTTAAAATGGATGCTGCTTAAAAAACGAGACTTCAAAATGGTCCCCTTGATGAATATTAAACAGAAACATCCGAGATGGCGATAAAAACCACCACTTATATTTCAATGTGGGTGTTCATAGTATCACATTAAAAATCTCTAAATACATAGCATAAGCACCAAACCGGATGCGACAGCAGTAGTCAATGCATGAACGAATAGTAAACTTATGTGCAGCACATATTCTGGCGGGAATTCTTAATAGATTAAATATAGGATTCCTACTTCATGTCGATGTAAAACGTTAGACAGAAAAAGGAGACACTTCCTTAGCAGTTAACTTCTAGTTATAGTTGATGCTAAGAAAATGGTTCTTTCAGGGAATATAAAGAAAGTTTCATTTTGGAGATATTAAATTAACAAGCTATTTCTTGCGCCAGTTAAGAGATTGTAGGTTAATTGTTTTTTTTATTTTTTTTTTAGATCAGATGTGAATTTGACTTTAGTGAACTGTTCAGACTTATCATTAAGAGGGAATAAATAATTGTGCATAAATATTGAGTTGAGAATTAAGGACATGGCTAAGGTCGTTGATGAAAATTAAGAACAATGTAGGTTCAAAAGATATTCCTGTGGGACTCCCACATTAATGCAAAAAGATCTAGAAGTGTTCATTTAAGACAACTTTCATTTTACAATTTGATAAGATTGAATCAGAAAAAGATTTGTCCAGAAATACTATAACTTTTCAACTTGTGAAAAACCAGCATGCCAAACCGTCAAATACTTTAAAGATATCCAAAGTAACAGCCAGAGCATCACCATTCTTATCTAAAGCTTGATAGACACTTTCAGCAATATCAGCAGATGATGTAGAGAAGCAAAAGCTATATTGTTTGTTTGAAAGAAGACCTTGTGAGATGAAATACTTAACCAATACAGAGTTGATTAGAGCATCTAGTACTTTGCTAGAAATAGGTAGAAGGCTAATAGACCAATAATTAGAAGGATCAGATGGTTCACTGGAGTTCTTGGCTGGAACTACAGAAGATTTCTAAGAAACAGCAAGACATTTATTGTAGAGTCTACAGTAAACAGGAATTAGTTCATGTGTATTTCTTAAGGACTATTACAGGGATCCCATGAAATTCACATGCTTTGTGGATGGGGGATCTATTTTAGAGAGGATAGCAGAAAGTATAGACGAAGTTATATGCATATCAAACTCAGGTTTAAGTATAAAGTTAGGGAAAGATACTTCAGATGAGTCAAGAGCAGAATTGGAAAAGAATTTATGAGCAAAACATTTATCAGTAGATAACACCTCAAATTGAGTGAAGAGAGGAGCAATAGAAGACATTCCTATTTAACATACTATTAAAGGTACCAGTAATTATGCTAGGAGATTATATGGTGTCTTATTCTGTCAGCCAACAAAGATTTAGCCTCTTTGAGGACAAGTTTATAATTATTCCAAGCAGGCACAAAGAGACATGTTTTGATTGGAACTATCCCATTGGTACAGCCAGAAAAGTGATTTCTGTGAGCTATAGTGGTCGTACAGGCAGGTGCAAACCAAAGATTGTAGTTTTATTTGATATTTATGTGAAGGCACCAAAGCCTCAGTAGCACAATTATTAATAGGATGACTAAATGTTTTATTCCAGTGAGTATCACAAAGAAAATCATGAAAAGCCTTGTTAATAGTAAGTTCTCATAAGTCAAAAGAAATATCAACAAATACTACAGCATGATCCAAATGGGCAAGAGGACAGGGTTGCAATGCTTAACTAGAGCCAGGAAATGATGCAAGGAATAAATCAAGTAAAAAAAAGTATGTCAAGTAAAATTATTAGTGAAGACCACTATTTGACTGAGAGACTAAGCAATGGAAAAATTGAAAGTATGAATACTGGCAACATTATGAATGATTAAACCACTTTACATGATATATCAACACCAAGCTCATGCATATGTACCCTAGAATCTTTTCAACAAAGAGGAAAGATTGCTTACAGAGAATTCATTGATAGCAAGAGTATAAATTAGTATTTTGTCAACATAAAAATGGGTGAAGGAAAAAAGTGAAAGATAACTTGACCAAAAAAAAAAAAAAAAAAAATTTCACCAATTATGTAATGTATCAAACTGTATCAATGTTGAACTTTTTCTAGAAAAAGTTGAATATTTAAAACAGACATATGTAAATCAAGAATAGATTTCAAGTGTGTCAAAGACTTTATAAAAGTCTTCCTTGGAAGATTGAAAAGCTCAATTTATGGAAAGGCATTTAGAAAGTTGTGTAAAAATAGATAGCCAAATTGAAGCACAGAAAATGGAACCAAAACCTAGACAGATGAATCAATTTGTACATTCAGGAAAAAATATTTTCTATGTTCACAGGATATAATTTTGTGCATATGAAGCAGGTGTAATAGAGAGATATGTAACAGCAGTCTTTTTTTTGATAACTGAATTGAATATAATGTTTTGGTAATTTGTTATTTTATATAGTTTATAATTTCTTGATTTTGACTAGTTTTCTTGTAGTTTTTCATCTACTGGATCAAATTTACTTCCAAGTTTCTGTCAGCTGGTTTTATGTCAGGTTGGTTATAAAATAAGTTTTTGGAGATTGAAAGGGACTGCATTTACTTTCAATTTTATGATTCTCTTATTGGTTTATAATAAGCACTTTTTGGTTTTATTACAATTTTTAGCAAGGATGATAATTGTAAGCATAATGTCAGCATATCCATCACAACACACTGTTGTGATGCCTTATAAAATTCTTTTTTTTTTAATATTGCTAACAACATTGTTCTTTATTAAATAAATTCAATTGTTGTTTTTATCTTAAATTTTTTTAGGTTTTCATTCTGTGAAATTAGCTTGTCAAACCAAATGACAGCGTTTCACATGTATTCTACAGTGGAAAATGAAGCAGAGAAAAAATTAAATAAAATTAGTAGCACAAGAACTGATATGTGTATCAAAAGTTATCTTAATGATTCTTACCTCCGTGTCTGGTGTGGCCAATCAGAAAAATTGCTTGGTGAATAAAGGCCATTGCTTTTTACTTATGAAGAATTGGATTTTTTGAAGCATGGTGAGCAAAAGTATCTTTGTGCTGTTGTGGGAGAAGATTGCATTTCTGTCTCTGTTTTTGTTACTATGTTGCTTGTTGGACTGTTCACAAGAGATTTGACTGAATATCTTATTGACATATGGATTTCTTACAAGCTATTTTGCTACCATGACAAATAGGACATTTGATGTCAAATTGATGCTTGAATTTGAGTGAAAATGGATCGAAAAAGCAGAATTTGTTTGTGGAATTAAGAAGGTTGAACAAATTGCCATTTACCAGCAGATAAGTGCAGAGTAAAAAGCAGATAAAACGAAGCAAGGACTAGCATGTGCATTTATAGCAGGTTTACTAGCACATGTCAAGCAATTACTGCACATGTCATGTTTTTCATCCTGGAATACAAGTCAACTGTTGGACCGAGCTAATGAGGGACCAAACAGAGGAAATAATTGCAACCAGTATTTAACCAAGTAGAGCTGATAAACTTCCAAATGTTAAACATCACGAGGGTATACAAAGCTATCAATGCTCTCAGTGGAATCACATTTCCTGGGACTGCTTGGTTTGATGAGAAGATGCCCATCAACCACGAAAAATCATGCACAATGACGCATTGCTTCCAGTGGTGTCAAGGATTAGGCCACATTGCTTTAGTGTGCATGGAAAAAAAAGGAAGGGGGACAAGATGTTAGTGCTGATCTCTTCCCCAAGCGAGTTGTGAATGAGTTGCTACCTGTCGTAAATGTTTATGCAAACAAAATTAAGAGAGTGGCACTGGCAGACATGTGCTGCTCATAGACACTTGCAAGTAAGTCAGCCTGTCAATCTTGATGAAAGATAAAGGTGGATGTAAACAAACATGATACCCTGAAATGCTGCAGAGTTAGACATATTAAGCTTGATGTGGACAATATGAACTCCTGTGATTTTGAAGTCTTAGTAGTGGATGGAGTGCTATTGAGTTTTGAAAGCTGGGTAGACTCCAAATAATGAAGGGTGGGGATGTACAGTTTCCCAAGTGTGAGATGGTCTGTTGAACCACTATTAAAATAGAAGAACCTGATTTCTGTGCTGAATTCGACCCAGACAAAAAAATAAGAGTTGAATCATGGCAGTGGTCAGATGGTCAATCACGAGAGAGTTTCTGAAACAGGATGCACAAGTACTGAATACCAAAACGTGTCAAAGAGGAATATGACTGTGCGCTGAAGGCCTGGCTTGATAACAGATGGCTGCAGCCTTATCCTGAAAAGGAACTTGGTCCTCCAAAAGGTTTAATTCTGTTGATGACAATGGTGCAGAAAGACAAAAATAAAGTGTGGCAAGTATCAAGATTATCGAGAGCTGAATGAATGTTTAGATGCTCACACAGCCAATACTGAGATGAGTTTGCACAGAAACAGAGAGTGGAGTAAAAAAAGGACCCGATGTTACAATCCTTGACCAGCAGCAAACTTATCTACAAGTGCAGATCCACAAGTCATTTTGGCTCTTTCAAACTGTAATTTTCAAAGGGTGAAGATATTGCTTGACATGAATGGGTTTCAGGTTGAAGGTTGCACCAACCATAATGAAAGCCATTGTGGACATCATATTATCAAGAAATGAATCAGCTCAACAGGTTACTTCATCATATATTGATAATATTTATGTTGATGAGAGCACGATTTCAGCAGATTGTGTAAAAAACACTTGGTTGCATTTAGTCTGACCTGGAACAGTTATGCAACAGCACTTGTGTGCTGGGTCTGTATGTTGAGCAGGATGACAACATATTAAAGTAGAAATGTGAAAATGACATTTCATCAGTTCCTGAGGTGCTAACATGACATATTACCTTCTTGGCAGTGTGGAAAACTGGTGGGTCCTGTTCCAGTGTATGACTGGATTCATTTGTTAAACATTGGATAATCAATAATGCATGGCAGGGACAATGAAGTGACAGATGCTCCTTAAGAACAAGATTGAGAATACAGCAGCAAGATTGCACCAGAATGACCCTGTACACAGTGAGTCTGGACACACTTGTGGTATAGGTTGACGAAAGTGTTGTTGAGGATGCATGATGGCTGTGAAGGATGCACAATATCAATTAATCAGAATTGAATGCTATCCTGAACAGACATCAATTTGGCACTACAGTGGGGTGACAAAGCTGCATCTCTTCACAGACTCTGCATGTGTGCCCTGATGGAGTATAAAACAGGCTCTCTGGAAAAGCCACAGTACAAACTAAGGTGGCAAGTAAGATACTGTTTCGGAGGTGTTTGAGTGCACTTGTAAAGCTAATCCAAGAGTATAATTTATTGATCACAATAGGTTTAGTAATGCCAAGTGAGAATCAAGCAGATAGGCTCACAAGAGTAATGCAACAATGATATGATGTGATCAAGGAGGTTGAACCAGCATGACCTATATGCACTTCACTGGTGAATGAATGAAACCTTTCCTGATGAGATACCATACATTGCTAGAGTGGGCATCCTGATGTCAGGTGGATGCTGTATTTTTTTAGACAAATTTATGATGTCTGCATCATGGAAATGATTGGACAATCACTGGAGAGTTTCCCCAAACAGGATGCATGAGTATCCAATAGCAAAAGGTATCAAGGAGGAATACATCCATGAATTGAAGATCAGGCTTGATAACAATTGGTTGCAACCTTATTCTGAAAAGAAACTTGATCCTCCAAAAGTAGTTGTCGGAAAATGCAAAGTATGCCAGTCAACTGACAGCCTCAAATTGTTGACCATGAGGCAATAAGTGTGACTGGAATATGGACCTGCTTGGGAATGGCTATTACGCATTATGGTGGGCAACATTACCTTATGTTGATTGACTGTCCTAAGTTGATTTGCAATATGGTGATGCTTGCCTAAACAAGACTCTAGAAGCACCATTTGACAGTTGGAAACTTTTTTTTTGAATGAGGCCCACCATTAGAAATCCTAACCAACAACGAAACTGCATTTTGCAGTAAGTCATTTAAAGATTTTTGATAACTGGGGAGTCCAAATTCATTTCTGTTGTACATATGTTTGTGCAGGAAACAATGTAGTGGAAAGATCTCATCAGAGCATAAAGAGAATTGCAACAAGAAAGCAGTGTTTGATAATGAAGGCAGTGTTCTGGCATATCATGCCAAAGGATGTGGCTTCCAATATGATTTACCATTACCAGCTAAAAGTGAAGGGAATTAATAAAACATTTCTTCCTGATCATTGTACGAATTACTTTAGATACAAAGTCAGGAACAAAGTGTGGGTGAAGGTTCCCACATAGCTGGTGTACCTCCAGGTATCAAGTGGGTTGTGCGACAGACATTGTAAGTCCAAAAACAATAATAGTTGACAGGATGTCGGCATGTAAATGAGCTTCATCTTTTTATTGATGAACACATTGACATGTGACTTCAATGATGATTCATTATCTGAAAGTGATTGAATAATTGAGATCTGACTTTCATGCTTCCACTGACGCAGAGATTCCAGAAAAGAGTATATACCTCTCCAATTAGTAATGAGATCAGGAGTAAGTATGGTGAAAAAATGGCAAATTACCTTATCAAACCAAATGATGGCATGCTGCATGTATTCTATAGTGGAAAATGTGGAAGAAAAAACTAAAAATTAGTAACGCAACAAAAACTGCTATGTGTATCAAATGTTATGCTAATGATTCTTGCTTTTGTGCCTAGTGTGACCAATTTTTTAAAAAAAGTGCTTGATAATAAAATGGCATTGCTTTTTTACTTATGGATAGTTAAATTTGTTGAAGCTTGGTGAGAGCAAAAATATGTTTCTGCTGTTGCAAAGGGAAGATTGGATTTCTGTCAACATTTTTTTTTTTTACTACGCTGCTGGCTGAACTGTTCACAAGCAACTTGCAACTGAATTTCTTCCACTTTAGGTTGGCAATTTTTCTTGTTGGTTAGTTATTAAACTTCCCTGTTGCGTTATATAAACTGTATTCTTACCATAATATGCTAGTGCAGCAAAATAGTGACATTATACTCCTTAAACCAGACAAAATATTTAAAATATGTATGGTAACAAACAAGCTTGCACATAAACACACTAATAAATTTTCATGGAAAAATAATTTTGAAGGCAGATGGGTGAATAATTGACATTAAAAAGGTAATAAGTAGACAAAAATATTAATAGAAAAAACAAAAAAAACAAAGAGGCACCTTCTACATCATTCCATGAGCCTGCACTGTCAGGAGCATATTGTGAATCATAGGAATTTAGACTGTAGTGAGTACCAAATGATACAGTCAAGTTGCTTTCCAGATAGAGGAAGTTTTAGGGGAATACAGTGTTATACTAAACACATTCTTATACATGGTAGAAAGTACTCATTGAGGTCCTCAATTGTGGTACTTATTTCATGGATAAATGTAACATTAATACCGACTTTAAAAGAAAAGTTTAAATTAACTGGAAAATTACTAAAAATATTTCCTTTAGGAATGAGACTATGGAACAGCATCAATAATACATTTATTGACAAAAGCCAATAGAAAATGAAGTAAGGTGTCAATGCCAATAAATGAATAGATGACACTGTTTGGAACGGTGCTAGTAAATTGTTAAAAAAAAAAAAAACACTAATTTTTGATAGACTGAAGATATACCAATGATTGAAGAGAAACAGAAACAAATGGTAATTAGGTTTTATTTGTACTGTCAGCGGTAAAGCAAATGGAACATCTGGTTTTGGTTAAGACTGAGATTAATTGATAGCATATTCTAAGGACCTCCTAGAAGGAAACAATATTTTTTATGATCATTGATAACAAGTAGCCAGTTTAGATAAAAAAATTTATGACCATTATATGTGGAGCAGACACTTGGCACAAAATTTTGTTGATTGATGAGAGCTGACAGACTTACAAACTAAAATGGGAAAGAATTTTTTTATCTGTAAAATGTGATATGTCTCAAATCAAGGGATTTTTTTTTTTTTGGTCACTTGTTGGCCAAAGGGTTGAAATGATGAATCTTAGGTGCTAAAATGACCACATACAAGAGCACGACGAGTGAATTTTGGAGTGATAATTAAAATTTGGCTGTTTGGGATAGACCATGCCTATTCCCTTGGGGTGGGTTTGATTAGAGAAAGCCAAGAGGAATTTCAGGAAAATCAGAAAAGTGTTCCACAGACCTCAAGAAGAGAGGAAGAATGCCTCTGTATTTGAACAATTGCAGGTAGTGCCCTGATTGGTTGTTTAGGGAACACTGGCATTCATCATGTCCACCTTTTAGCCCTTGTACAGGGTGGGGGGGATAAAAAGAACAGAACACAGAGCAGAATCAGTTTGGCCAGCTAGGAGAGAATGATAAGTGCAGAGTCTGAAGACCAGAAAATAGCATATGCAGACTGGTGAGACAACACTGCAGACAGCAGAAAAGAGAAACATACTGGAGAGACCCAGTAAAGACCTGACAACAAAAGAGTAGAGAGAATAGTCAATATATACCAGAGGATAGAAGCAGACTGAAGAGAGATAAAACTGCTACTCTGACATCCTGAAGAAAAATCAAGTCAACAAATGCTGTGTCATTATAATCAAGAAGAGTCAGTAGTTATTACATGGAGAATACAGACCTGTTTGAGCCATCAATAACTGTACTAACAACTTTGTATCCAGGAATTGCATATAAATGCTTTTCTTTCAACCAATATTATTTCATGTAACTTCACTTTGATGGGACCAAACTAAGTCATTGATTCCAGTCTATTATTTGGTCAAGGTAATCAATACAATGAGGGGTGAGACAAGGCTTGGGCTGAAGTGATCACAAATTGAAATACAAGATTAACCATAGAAAAGAACATATGTAAAATATGAACAGCCAAAACCAACTTTAAATTAGGTACCTCCATTACATCACAAAAAATCCAGCAAGCATAGTATGATTTAAAAAGGTTCAAAACTTAATAAAATGAACTTTTTCTATCAAAATGTTTATAATATTATTAAGAGGAAAGATCAAAGTAATTTTTATTCATTTTATAAAATTTTTTAATCTCTTAACATGTTCAAAATTTTAGCAGAAAATTGTTTTGATTTGAGTTAGCATTGCAAAAAATCTGAGAAAATATTACGACTGTTTACAATTGCTTGCGTAACTTTTTTTTTTTTACATAACTCACCTTTTCGGTGACAAACACATTAATTTAGAAATTCTCGCAAAAATCAAATAATTGTCAGATTTTAATGAAACTTTCAGTACCCATTCACAAATGAATAAAATTATTGAAATTATTTTAAAAATATTGATGAAAAAAATTTTTTTTTTACTGTTATTTATTCTGGATGAATAGTCTCTCAAGAGTAGTTTATAATTTAATTAATTTAAGGGAAAGAAAATAATTTAGACAAGTTTTTTTAAGATATGAAATACCCAAAGGAAATTTGTATAACAATTGCTAAGTTACTTAGGTATAGTGAAAATGAATTTAAACCTAGAAAACCTCTAGAAATATTTTTTGTGGAAAGTGGCATAGCTAAATAATAAATTGTATTGAATTTGAAAAGTTCTTTTCATCCTGTTTATTATAGTTAGAGAGAAAAAAAAAAAAAAAAAAAAAAAAAAAAACCAATAAAAGGACTGATAATCAACTAAATGCTGAAGGACTGAAACCTCTGAAGAAAAAAAAAAAAAAAAGGAGACTAAAACCTTATTTTTGTTTACATTTGTAAATCATTTTTATTTCAGTAATTTTTCATTTATCGATTTTGTCTAATGTATTTAAATTAAAAGATTTTCTTTACATGAATTATCAGTTTCATGGGAAGAAACATTATCACAATTGTATTGTTTTTATGCATCTCAAAAAATTCAATGGAAATATGCAATTAGATATCAGAGTCAAGTTTTACTTCTGGTCTACTACACAAGAGAATATAACAAAATATTTAATAGTCATTCTGGTTTAAATCAAATACACATGTGTACATTAATAAAAGAAACTATGAAACAGAACTTTCACTATCAAGATATTACCAAAAATATCAATTTTTAGACAAAATTTGCTATTTTAAAATAACATGCAAGTTTTCAAAAATTATGGAAGTTAAAGTGATGTAAAAAAAAATATTTAAATGAACATGTATGAGATACAACTGATCTATTTAAATAAAGCTAATCATATAGAAAATAAGAAATGTAGAGTAACACATAAGACATTCTAAAAACTCAGTACAAATTTTAAATAGGCCTTTCTGTTTTGTTTTTTTTTTTTTTTTTTTACTTTCAATAGAATATTTAAAGCAGCAAGATACCAACGAGTTTTTAAGGATACTAATCTTTGATATGTTAAACTAAGCTACAATATTTTATTCGATCAAATATTGCGAAGCAGATACTTAAATTTTCAGTCAGAGAGAACTTAAAAAAATTAATATTGTGATTTAACACCTGAAGTATTAAGAGAACACTTTCTAGTTATGCTTAAAAAAAAAAAAAAAGTTTGCAAATGGTTAATTTAATAGAATATCTCAGAAGGGTAATACCAATATTGGCTAGGTTGTTTACTAACCAATAATATATTATTGTTCTGGGGAGATGCTTCTAATTTAGCAAGGTTCAGTGATAGATATAATTCCTTTATTGTACCATTTAAGTTTGCTTTTTAAATAAAATTCATTAGTAACAAGTTTTTATTTTACAAATTAATCTATAAACTGTAAATGACTGCAATTACTGTCATTAAAGTCCTATAGATCAAATGCAAGTTAAAGTTTTGGCTAGAAGCTTTACTAGAGACATTTTATTTAGTAATTACTCAGAATTTTTCTAAAAAGAATTTATTTTTTTTAAATACTTCACACTTAGAAAATCTGGAAAAGAAATTTAGTACAGGAATATTAATAGCCAGAAGTTGAGAACAGTTAAATAACCAAATAAATTTTGACTGTCACTTTTATTAGCCATGGGAAACAATTACAGGTTTTATTCTTGTTAATTGCTTAGAAATTTTAAAAAATTTACAGGAAAAATATTTCTAGCACATGACACTATTCAATTTTTTCATTTGTTAATTTTTTTTTTTAAAGTGGAGAAAAAGTGTTGTGAGTGAAAGAGGGAGAGGATGGGAGGTCAACAAATGATCACTGCTTGAATTGCAACAGTTGATAAAAAAAAAAAAAAAAAAAAAAAAGTTGAAAAAGAAAATTGCTTTGATGTTTTCTTAAACATTTTAATAGTAAATAATTAAATTACATCCCCCTCCTATAAAAGAGTTGTACGGAGGGGGGAAAAAAAAAAGTTTATAGCAATTTAAATTTTTATAAGTTTATTGTAACAATGTAAAAGTAAAAGAAAAAAAGGGGGTGGGGGGAGATTTTTTTTTTTTTTTTTTTTTTTTTTAACCCATGTTAGAAAAATTAAGTTATTACAAAAAAAAAAAAAAAAAAAAGGAAAAGAAATTAGGCAGTGGTCAGTTTGTAGCAAGCAAGGTGGCATGGGTGTTTGGGAAGATTTTATATATATATATATATATATATATATATAAGCTACCAATGCTAAATTTGTTGGGTTTGGAGCTTGGGTAAACAGTTGGTATCAGCAGACAAACCAGCTTTTTTTTCTTCTAATTACTAACACTTCAAAATGCACATCATTTGATATAGAAATATTTATTTTTCTATCCATTTTAGCAGGGAAGGAGGCCACTTAGAGTGTATAAGTGTAATGCACATTCAGAGACTTCATTCTACCACTGCCTATATAATATCTCTAGTGGCAGCACAGAATTTAATCTTCAAGGAATGTTTTAAATATGAAGGTCAACATTTTCTCAGTAATTTTTTTGCTATGTGGCCATGATGAAAAAAAAAAAAAGTTTTGTTCAAGCAGACCCCAAAACTTAATAGTTGTTTGAAATGTACATTCATGCTAGACAACAAACTTGACCTTAATAGATGACCAATACTCACCAAGTAAAAAGGAGGGTTACAAATTCCAGATTTAACAAATTTACATTCCAATTAGGAAACCCTCCAACCTCAGTACTTTCATTCAAGCTATACAAGTTGAGGAGATAGACTTGGCATTCCTTGATGTCCCAGTAATCCTTCAGGCAAGCAGAATCTTCTCACAGCAGTTTTTCTTTTCAAAATGTAACCATGTGCCAGTAGTACTATATAGTATTTTCATAATTATATGGGAACAACTGATTCATCACCTGCTGTAAAATGATGTGCTAGTAGTTTTGTCTCATACATGCACACACATACACACAAAAGCCCAAAGTTTTGACAAATTATATAGAATAAAGGAATTTGATGTTTAAGATTTGTATATGCATACTTGCATGTCTGATAAATAATGCAATGGTGAAGGGTGAAAAAAAAAAAAAAAAACAAAACCCACTACTTTATTCACCAACATGTTAGCTGATAAATCCGCAATGCAAACAGACTAAAACAAACCGAGGATCAGGAATAGTATTATTCACAAGTCCAAGATTAGTGTCTTGATTTTGTCATGCAGACATTAAGACAGACTTCTAAAACGGGCACTAACAAAATAGTAGACCATAAGAAGCCAAAGTATGAAAGATTATAGGTAACCATTTTATTTTTTCCAAGTATTTTAAGAATGCAGATAATTCTGAAGCCATCAAAAGTAGTCATTTATATTTAGACAATCTGTTGATGTACTGGGAACGTAACAGCACTTCATATACCCAAGAAGAATAATTCCTTACAGTATCTGGTCCCATCCATTGCACAAGATATGCTATTAAGTTGTTCTATTAATTTAGAAACTTAAGTTGCAAGGAGAGAAGGGGGGGAAAAAAAAAAAAAAGTTTCTTCAGTAACACTTAAGTTCAATGAGTTTTATTTTCATAACATCGATGTCAGCTGAAACTTACTTAACAATTATGCACCGTCAAATACAGCCATGAAAAATTTAGGGAAATCATTGAATCCTCTTAACAGGGAGAAGAGAAAAACTTAAATGTTGCACATTGATAAGTTCACAAAAGGAACTAATTTGTGCTTATATATATATAGCTCTTTATTAGTGGACTGCCTTAAAAATTTACTAGAATTATTGTTGACCACATATTGTGTATGACTAGATGCATTCATAATATGCAGTTTATCTTTGCCCATGTGAGAAGTGGCATAAAAAAAAAAACAAAACAAACAAACATGCTTCACTACTGAACAGAAATGTACTAGATAATTGTAAGAATAGAATATTAATAAAAAAAAGTAATGCATGGAACGGGTCATCATAATAAGCCACAACAGTTTGTATACAGCAACAATAATCTGTGCTTTCAAAAAAAATAAAAATAAAAAAGTCTGCCAGGAAATTCCCTTAATACTCCAACTGAAATTAACAAGAAAAAAAGAAAAAAATTCATTAAATTATTTAATATTCTTAAAAAAAGAAGCTGTAAATAATTAAGAAATCTTACCACTTGGTAGAGATGAGAGAGGAAAGAAAAATTCAGAAATTACATCTTAAAAAAAAAAAAAAAAAAAAAAATTAATATATAACTTAGGAAAACAGCAGAATGAGTAGAGGAAAGCCAGATGAAAATTTGCTGGATCCTTATTTGGGTAAACTTTGATGATGATATAGCGAAAGCTTTGCAGAAATCTAACTAAACAGGCACTTTCGACAGACATTCCAAATTTGAATGAAAAAGTCAATTCTCCATAACCATTGTGGCATAATATGATAAAAAAAAAAAAAAAAAAAAAAATCAAAGAAATAAAAGAGAGAGAGAGATATAGATAGGTAAGGTCCCTGTTGCTGTGATGATTTACATCAAGTCCTCCCAGCTATGTAGAAATTTACAATGATCGTTTTCTTCTTAGCTTGTTGCTCAATCGATTGAAATCCCAAAATTAATATTCGTCTCTTTTGTTGCTTACTCTAGTTTCTTGAATGATATCAGCACTCAGCAGCAGCCCCCAGAGGTCTGCTTCACCGGGGTACTGCTATTTATTTTCACATTAGGTTTACTGTCCGAGGTAGCTGTCACCGGACCCATCCGGTTCTTGATTTCAGCGGCCATAGTCATGAATGCCTGCTCCACATTGGTTGCATTCTTTGCACTGGTCTCCAGGAATGGAACTCCAAGTGAATCTGCATATTCCTGAACAAACAAATGAAGGAATTAAAAAAAAAAACTAACAGTAAGATTGGAAAAATGAATATAAACAAAATAGGTAGGGAGAAGAAAAATCAAGTATTTTGCTTAAACCAACAAGCTAGATGATGAAAATCATGTGTTGAAATATTTTTTCATAGAAAGGCAAACTATACATTTGTTGGATAACCAACCACTTAAAACAAAATGCCTCAATGAAAAAGTAATTAAGAAACTTGGTTTTATTCTAGCCAATTAATAACTCTTTATCATTAGTTAAATGTAGTGAATTAAGTACCAATAATTGTTGCAGTACTTACTTTTGCAGTAGTATAATCAACCACTTTCTTAGTTGTCTGGTCACACTTATTTCCCACCAGCAGCTTATTTACATTTTCACTGGCATAACGATCAATTTCACTCAACCATTGCCTTACATTATTAAATGATTCCTGAAATGACAAAATTTAATTAATCTGAAGAAAGCTAGAAGCAAAATATAATTACTCCATAAAGTGGAGAAATTGTGTGCACTTTTTATTTTATTAGCTTTGTTTATAAAGAAAAAAGTTTTAGAAGACAAAAGGTGACATTTTTAATTTCCTAATATATTTTCAGTTATTCTTTGAAACATTCAAACTATAAAAGAATGAAACAAATATTCAACATGTTTTTTGCAACACTTTAAATGTGTTGCATTTTCCCTACTCTATGGTATTTTGTAAAAAAAAAAAAAAAAAAAAAAAAAAGACAGAACCTATATCAGAAAGAGATTGTCAAAGATTTTTTAAAAAACAGACCCCTACATAGAGCAGCATGAGGGATGGAGGGAAAGAGGAAAAAATCCAGAAATTATCAACCTTTAAAAAAAATCTTTAGCTTTTCTCATTGGAGTCATTAAATTTGTAACATTCCTTAAACATTAAAGAGCAATACATTAAAGTTCAATATATTTGCTCATAGGATATGCAAAGATCAAAAATGTAGGCTTAGAAAAAAAAAAAAAAAAAAAAAAAGCAATGAATCAAAATTCATTTACAAGAGAGAAAAATAATTTTGTCAGTCATAGATAAAAGATTCAAAAGAGACTACATAAATTCATTTAAATGCATTTTTTCTGAAAGGTTAAATTTTATTATTACTGCTTATGAGAAAATTAATTTACCTGGTCAGTGACATCATAGACTACAATAATTCCATGGGCACCTCTATAATAGCTGGACGTAATAGTTCTAAATCGTTCTTGACCAGCTGTATCCCACTGAAAAACAAAATTAGTATGTTCAAATAAACAGGATCTTTAAACATTCTTGTTTAAATGTTAACACAAACTAAAATAACATTCTCTCAATCATTTGTGTTTTAGTAAATTTAAAATATTAGAAATATACAGTACCATTTGAAAAGATAAAGACACCTTGAAGGAATCTAGAACAGGGGCATATTCTCATTTAAGTGAAATTATACCAATTTTGTTTCCACATGTAGACATGAGCCTAGACTAGAATAACTACATTAATAAAATAAAAATCTTTTCAGTAAAGATTTATAGCTACAATGAGTAAATGAAATGAAAAACAAACTCACTATTTGTAACTTTATTGTTTTACCATCAAGTTCTATGGTTCGGATTTTCTGCAATTAAAAAGTAAAGGAATGAAAATATGCATCAAAATAACAGTAACAGTAATAAAAACCTATTCTACCAAGAATAGTTAAATTTATTGGGAGGGGGAAGTGGTACACAAATGTTTCTCAATGTAATACTAAACTTGGTTAAGTGCCATACTTGATACACGCTTGGACGATCAGGTCTTGAAAGAGACTGACTGGGCAGAAGATTATTCCGTAATAGGTTGCCATTAATTTCTGCAGTAGACTGGTTGCCAGCCAAGGTTATAGAACCCAATCTGACCTGTTATTTAACTCATAACTAGAGGGAAGAGATGGATTAATATCTTTCCCAAGGATACTTGCATGTAAGTGAATGCAATGAATTCAACTTGAATTTGAAGACTACTCCCCGATTTCTTGTTCTGAGCCGATATCCATTGCACCATGAGACACAATACAAAACTACTAAATAAAAATTCATGATATGTTCATATTTATTAAACTCTGGTTAGAACTAAATACAAAGGTTTATTTTGGGACAACTATTTAAAAAAGTTATAGACAACTTTCCAGCTCCATTTTAGTTTCCTAACTGCCATGCAAATGCAACTTCTTTTACAGAAGAATACTTGGTTACACTGTGCATTAAATATCTTATATAAGAACATTAAAATTCACAGTAAGTACTTACAAAATCAACTCCAATGGTGCTGATGTAACTTTCTGTATAAGTATCGTCCTGAAAAAAAAAAAAAAAAAGAAAAAGAAAAAAGCTTTTCATATGTAAGCTTCAATTTGTGCCAAGAAATAAACCACATCAAAATTATATATATATATATATATATATATATATATAAGTAAAACAATGAATATGCAGTTTCCACTTATAAACCAAAATGTAAGTTTTCTTTTTACCTAAAAATTATTTTCCAAATGTTTTTTTCCTTTTGTTTTTGATCCGAAAAAGTTCGTGAAAGGATTTTTCTCAAGCATCATAAAATAATCAAAATGTGTTACAATCACTTTAAAAACATATTCCTAAATATATTTTAACGTTCATTTATTGGGTTAAAGTTCTATTGCACAACATCTAAAACATTCCTGTCCACCTTCATAATGTAGGAATGTGACAACACAATGAAAATAAAAGCTTCAAATTCTCAAAAGCCCTCCCATGTCAAAAGCAACCAACACTCAAAATTTATTGCAAGTCTAGCAACAATATGCTGAAGTGCATATAACATTTAATGCCATTTTCCATATTACCAATTTCTGTCAGCTCCTTTATATTGGGATGTTTGTTTTGCAAAAAAAATCCAATAGCCACAACAGATTTTTTTATTATAACAGAGTGCATTCACATTTGTTTACCAAAATGCAGATTTTATCAGTTAATAAGTGTCTTTGTAATTTTCCCTATGAGGACGATCTTGTAGACCAAAAGTACTTCGGCAAAAAAAATATAGCATTTTCCTTGAAAAATTTCATCTTAACACCAAGAAACTGATTAAAGAACTGGATAGGATCATTATAGAAATAAACAAATATATCCATATTATTCAATGAAAGATATGCTGCCTATAAATGGATTTTAAAACTTTTGGCATTCATGTAAAAGTATATTTTTCTCAAACTTATTTACATTCTTTAATAATAAATCTAAAAAAAAAAAAAAAACAAAAAAAAAAACAAAAAAAACAAAAAAAAAAAAATTGTATTTTGTTCAAACTGTCACCTAAACAGAATTCATAAAAAAGATAAACTAGATTAGTTAAAGTTTCATACTAAAGTCCGTCTGTAAAAATATTGATTTTTAAAGTGCCAATCCATTTATGTTTGTTGCTGGCAATATTTTTTCATTCTCAGGATTTGCAGATTAAATTGTAAATTTTCTAAAAAAAAAAAAAAAAAAAAAAAAAAAAAAGGGGGGGGGGGGGGTATGTGCTTTACATGCCAGAAAGCCTACCTGTGTGTTTAATAAAATTAAAATTTAATCTTTTCAGTAGATGAATAACTCAATGCCCTAAGACCCAAAATTTTGTGCAATATATACTGATAATGTTAAAAAACTGATGAAGGAAATAGAATTTCACTGAAATTTTAATGTAACTATATCCACCTCTAAATGAACAAAGGAAGAAAAGGTACTGTAACTGAGTTCCAAACAACTCTAGCATCTGTTTGAAACTACTTCAAATGACTTTCCGCTTTGTAAAGGCCAATGGGTTGGAGTATACTATTACTAACTTTGACAATCTCATTGATATTACATCTCTGCTGTGCTGTAATTAAAATTTTACTTCCAACCAAAAGCAGAAATAATTATTTTTCATGGTCTTGTTGGATGATATTGCACAATTGATATCAACATTTAGGGGCATGTAACATTTCAAGAATATTGGCTCTTAGCAGAGGCTTATAAATTCTAACTGCATAGCAACAACAGAAGAAATACAGGATCATCACCCCCAGAAAGCCTATCAGCTCTAATATATTCTTATCCATTCTCAATTTCTGAAGGTGAATTTAAATCATTACAATAAGTATCAGTTTGAAAGATTGACCAATGATTCATTTCCTAAACAAATTTATAAGTTTTGTAAACTGTTTTTGAAAAGGAAATATAGAAAAATAGAATTCTTTATCCCAAAAATTACTAGTTTCATACATGTAGCCCCAATGGTTACTTTTTTTTCCTGGCAAGTTTACAATGGAGATGTTTTTGACTTGTTCTTGCCCTACTGTTAAATTGTGCTTCCGAATTTTTAAAGTGTAAATATTTTTTTTCCAGTAGTACCTGTTTATTATCATTAAAAAAAAAAAAAAAAAAAAAAAAAGAGCTTCGTTGTGCAATGAAGCATAGCAAGAAGCTGCAAGGAATCAGGTGTTGAAATGAACAGCCAACTTTTATTTTTTTTAATACTCCTTGTAATATAAAAAGGGACCAAATTGTAGTTATAGTCCATCTCAAAATTGACTTCCATGACTTGTATTTCCCTAAAAATTAGTCAATTTCGATGATATGCAATGCAGTGTTTAATTTTAGTAATCAAGATTAGATATTGCTTGTTCAGTATTGAATTTATTATATTCTACCAGACCATAGAGGTTGCATACTATTATTTAATAAAAATTGAAACTGCTTTACCAAATGTGTGACATCTGCTGTAGTATGGTAATTTCAAACATACATGATTTGACAAAATATATGTTTATAATTTAGCTAAATATGTTTACTTTGTGTATGCTAAGAATTTGAAAAATCTCTCTTGATAAGCAAAAATCTTATCTGAATATAAATACCTATGCTTAATGAAAAATTACCAAGAGAATTAAATATATAGATAACAAAAGCACAGGTAAATTATTTTGGGTTTTGTGCAGTAATTATTACTGGGAGGGAAGTAAACAATTTGTATTAAGTATACAAAAAAAACTTGAAGCAGTGGAAATGTGGTTCATGTGGTTCTACAGAAGGATGCTGCGGATATCATGGACTGAGCACGTGAGCAATGATGAGGTGTTGCAAAGAATGGCAAAATAGTGAGCATTAGGAAGAGACAACTGAAGTTCCTAGGACATGCAATGAGGAAGAAGGGCTTGGAGAACCTGATACTGACAGGCCAGATAGAAAAAGAGAGGAAGGCAGCAGATAACATATTTGAAGAGCCTGATCAGGTGGATGATGGAATGGGGGTCGCGAGGTGTAATAAGAGAAAGCATACTAAGAGCCACCAGGGATAGGGGACGTGGAAAGCCATAATCGCCTACATCCTGAAGGGACAGGGCACATAGAAGATGCAAAACAGTAATTGTAAATTAAATGAAGCAAAAAGCAAAATTGTAACTAGTGTAAATCTTAACTGTTGGCAAATGATCATGCTAATAAACATAAGAAAATCTTTTCATAAGGTTGATTACATTAGAAATCTTGAAAACTGAGCTTCTATTATCTAAGGTCAGTGGAAATGTATAAGCAGTACCCAATTTTTATACTTATCTGACATTGTGCAAAGTTCTTTTAGAATTGGATAACAATTCTAAAAGAACTTTGCACAATTTGTCAATTATGCAGGATAGAATTTATTAAAATAGTCATTTTTTTAATATATAAATAACATTTGCAGAAAGTGATTTTAAGGCATCCAATATATCAAGAGTTGAAAAAAAAAAAAAAAACTTTCCCAGAATATCTGAAAGTATTTGGAAAAAAATTTGACTTTGTTCAAATCATGATATTTTACATAATATTAAAGATGATTCTTTCCAATTTCTCTTTGGATTCATTATTTACCCTATCAGTAAAAACCTAATCAGCTAATATAAGTAGGTAATTTCTTGGGAGTCAAAAATTGTTAAGCATTCAATGTACTTACTGCAAATCGAAGCAATAAACAGGATTTTCCAACACCAGAGTCACCAATCAAAAGAAGTTTGAACAAATAATCACTGAAATAAAAAATAAAACAAGTGCCATAAGACAACCATTTTCATTGCAACATATGTAATGCTACTCAAACATTTACTACAATCCAGGTTTTGTAGAAAAAAAGAAAAAAAAATTTTTTTAAAAAAACTGAAAGGTTTTGTTTATAGGCCACAGTGACCTATAATGAAATGGGTCATAATTACATAACAGAAAAATAGAACAAATTCATTTCTAACGAAAAATTAAAGAGGAGCAATAAAGCACTTTTCAGTTTTATTTGGAAGAAAACTACAATTAAAAATTGTTAACATTGACTTCACATTTGAAGAATATTTACAAACATTTTGAAATTTAGTTTAAAAAAAAAAAAACTTAATTTTAGTTAAAAACTTAATATTCTACCAAATGCTTCATATGAAAAAGGATAGCATTTCAAATATTTTAATGTATAAATGTAAAAAATTTCATTCATCACTAAATATGAAAATAAGCTACAGTGACCCATTTTTGTAAAGACTTAAATTTGTATGACATTTTTATATATAAATAAAAACTAGACAAATAATCACAGTATACAAAAATTCAGTTAATACAAATATTTTTATATACACTTTTCATGCTTTTTGTTCAGTAAATTAAAATAAAAAAGCAAAATACTAAAAAATGTTGGAAAATATCCACATAGAAAAAAAGTAATGATAGTATGGCAAGGTATAAATATACAACTTATTTGTTGATAAGAATGAAAACTTTAAAATTCTTTTTAAGTGATATTTTATAAAAATTTTTATATCACTGGTATTTAACCTATCATTAGATGAGTCAAATGAATTTTCATTATAAAAAAAAAAAAAAAAAAAAAACCTTTTTTATGACTTAGATGATTTAGAGTTCAATTTATCAAGGCAGATTGTCAATTTAAATTTCAATACCTCAAATTGTTAAGGTTATTTTTCCTCACTACAATAAGCAGCTTTTTTTTTTTTTAAATGGAAATTCACAGAAAGTCAAAACTTATGTTTAATATATTGTCCAAATTATTTAATTATATATATTGATTAGAAGTTTAAGATTTTTCCTAACATCCAACTAATTTCACATATAGTTAGTCCCAAATTAAATTTGATTGTGGGTGGATGGGAGGGGGAAGGAGAGGCATTTCTGGGATCAGTTCATAAAAGTAAACAAGATGCATAAAAAAAATAAACAAATAATAGGCAAGTGTTCTATTTCAAATTATATGTTTTAATTACAGTACTATTTCAGACTTAACCACTTTTCAATATCATTCCCAAGATGTATAGCCTTTTCTTAAAAAAAAAAAAAAAAAAAAAAAAAAAAAAAAAAAAAGGAAATATGTAGCCTACTCTATGCATAGACTGCAATTTCTTCCAGTTTCTCTTTATCATTACATATTATTCTACTGATGGGGATCTTTCATTTTCAAGTATTTTGGTGTACTATATATATATATATATATATATATATGTATTTTATAGTTGCATAGCAATGTTTTATGTCAACAACAAAAAATCTTTGGTGATATCTTTGTTAACATCCCTGAAACCACTCTGAAGATGGCTCATGTGAGCCAAAAGCTTAGAACTAGTATAATAAAACAATCTTCAAATGTTGGACAATTAAACCAAAATACGATGTTTAGAACGGCTCATGATTAAGCATAATAGATAGGCCTTCATTGCCTGTTCACAACCGAGTTTCATGCATTTCAGCAATCTTTGAGTGGTTAACATATACTGGCTTATTTTTTATTTGAATAATTAGTTCCCTTCTTAAAGCTCATTATGGAGAAAATTTAATGTAGTGTTCACACACACACACACACACACAATATTAAAAAAAGAAAAAAATGCCCTGGATATTTTTTCCAATATTTGTTCCTGAAAGACTTGTTCCTTTCCCAAGCCAATGACTATGAAAACAGTTAAAATCATAACCTTTTATTTAAAATATATAATACTTAAATTAATCCCAAAATAAAAAAAGTCACCCTCTTTTTTAAATTTTAGATATTAAATTACAAAAATTCCAAATGCTCCCTATTTTCAGTTAGCCAGTTAAAATTTTCAATTTCTTCATTGTTTATTAATACTTGATGCAAAATGAAATCCTTTCAATTGCCTTGATAAATTCAATCAGATGTATATCATTCAACCACAGCATTATTCCTAAGTTTGACATTGAGTGAATGTAGGCAGCTTTCAAGCTTCACCACTAACTTAGTTCTCAACCAAATTTCAAACAGTCTACAGAATTACATAGGGCACTTCCTTAGCTATTAGTTTTGTTTTTTTTTAAATTTTGGTTCAATAGAAAAAAGTTAATCAAAAATATGTGAAGTCTGAAAAGGGAGACTAACCACATAAGTACATGAGGGAGTGAGTAACTAACACTTCAATAAATCTTATTCTTTATAACTTTTTTGTTTAATATTTTTGCATGCAGTTTTCAACATTTAAATTCTGATGTCTTGTTTTTATCAATCAAACTTTGCTTATCACTTATTTTGATCAGAATTATAATTATTTGTTTTTTTAATCAATAGCATATAAATTTTTTTCTTTTTAATATTTTTAAATGGGGTTTTCAGCATTAAATTTATGTCAATAGCAATGCCTGGAGAGAAAAAAAAAAAAAAAAAAAGATTACATGGGAAAATGTGTGCACGAAAAATAATATCAAGATTATATTAAATCTGGAAAAAACAGGACTAATATATTTTTCTAAAGGAAAAATAGGATTTCTTAAAATATCGCTGGTAAAAAAAAAAAAAAAAAAAAAAAAAAAAAGAAATTCTGAAGTTTTTTTTTCTTTTACTTCTAGAATATTGTTCTCTACTTTTCCAGGTTTAATATAATCTTAATATTACTTTTCATGTTTGCATTTTTCCATGCAATATAGATATATTTTAATATCTACTACTAGTAGGACTTTTCCATGCAATATAGATATATTTTAATATCTACTACTAGTAGGACTTTTCCATGCAATATAGATATATTTTAATATCTACTACTAGTAGGACTTTTCCATGCAATATAGATATATTTTAATATCTACTACTAGTAGGACTTTTCCATGCAATATAGATATATTTTAATATCTACTACTAGTAGGACTTTTCCATGCAATATAGATATATTTTAATATCTACTACTAGTAGGACTTTTCCATGCAATATAGATATATTTTAATATCTACTACTAGTAGGACTTTTCCATACAATATAGATATATTTTAATATCTACTACTAGTAGGACTTTTCCATGCAATATAGATATATTTTAATATCTACTACTAGTAGGACTTTTCCATGCAATATAGATATATTTTAATATCTACTACTAGTAGGACTTTTCCATACAATATAGATATATTTTAATATCTACTACTAGTAGGACTTTTCCATGCAATATAGATATATTTAATATCTACTACTAAGTAGGACTTTTCCATGCAATATAGATATATTTTAATATCTACTACTAGTAGGAACTTTCCATGCAATATAGATATATTTTAATATCTACTACTAGTAGGACTTTTCCATGCAATATAGATATATTTTAATATCTACTACTAGTAGGACTTTTCCATGCAATATAGATATATTTTAATATCTACTACTAGTAGGACTTTTCCATGCAATATAGATATATTTTAATATCTACTACTAGTAGGACTTTTCCATGCAATATAGATATATTTTAATATCTACTACTAGTAGGACTTTTCCATGCAATATAGATATATTTTAATATCTACTACTATTGAGACTTTTCCATGCAATATAGATATATTTTAATATCTACTACTAGTAGGACTTTTCCATGCAATATAGATATATTTTAATATCTACTACTAGTAGGACTTTTCCATGCAATATAGATATATTTTAATATCTACTACTAGTAGGACTTTTCCATGCAATATAGATATATTTTAATATCTACTACTAGTAGGACTTTTCCATGCAATATAGATATATTTTAATATCTACTACTAGTAGGACTTTTCCATGCAATATAGATATATTTTAATATCTACTACTAGTAGGACTTTTCCATGCAATATAGATATATTTTAATATCTACTACTAGTAGGACTTTCCATGCAATATAGATATATTTTAATATCTACTACTAGTAGGACTTTTCCATGCAATATAGATATATTTTAATATCTATTACTAGTATGACGACAAGAAAAAGCTTATCATACTAGAGACTAAAATTCTTAAATGAAACATGCTTTATGGACACAACTTCAATAAGATTTTTAAAAAATCTATGCTGGTAGATGCAACATTTAAGCTCTAACAGTTGTTTTAAAAAACTTAATGGGAAGTGAGGGGACATTTAAATAACTGATACTGAAAACTGAATTTTAATTGAGTATTTAATTTTTTTTTTAAAGTAAATTATAACTACAGAAAGATACAAATAAAAAGAAAAGTACATTAATTTCAGATATTTTCAATGTTATCTTAGAATAAAATAAAAATTTAAGAACCTGGCACCTACATTTAAATTTGAAATAGGTATTCATTAAGTATTACTAGAGGAGCTAATAACATGTTGATTGGAGTGGTAGCACATAGAATATAAGTTAACCCACAAATATAAATGGAAGGTGAACAGAGAACAAGTTTTCAGCAAGTTATTTGATAACTCATCAGTATTATAAATTGGTGCAAGTTTAACATTTTAAGCTCTTTTTTTCAATTAAGAAAATGCTATTTCATTAAGTTTTGTACATAACCCAAGTAACCCTTTTATTTTTAATTAGCTTCAATAATTTTGAACATTTCACTTCTAATGTTATTCTGCTTAAGGGCAATTTTAGAACAAATTGAAGCATTTGAAAGCAAAGGAGGCTAATTATAGCAAAATCAATTGTAACCAAGAAAAATCCAATATTCTACTTAACAGAAACCAATCTATTTGAACTATCATACATTCAGATAGTAATTTTAGTTATTCATATATAGTAAATCTTTTCATTAAAATTGTATTTTCACTAGAACTTATAATCTAAGGAAATTTATACAGCAATAAAACATTTTTAATGGGTTAAAATTTCCTGAACACACAGAAAGTAAAAATAGTGAAAGATAATTATGAGTGCAATAGAAATGCTACAGTAATTTAAAGATTGTAATTAAATGTAATCAACATAAGACATTTAAAATGTGTACCTAATATTATTTAATCATAGAAAACAAAAATATCTGCAGTAGTCAATTTTCAAATGGCATTAAATAATTGACTGAAGGTAATGAAATAATTGAAAAAAGTAAAAATTACAAAAATGAAAGACTGTCTGTGTGAATAGTAAGTCTTATCAAACCAAGTCTGATAAGCCATTAGTAATTAGAAAAATCTTGAATCAATTTAAAAGGTATGAAGAAGCAACAAGATTACTAAAAGCACTTTCCTGTCTCAAACAACCAATTTTATAAAACAAGTTACAAAAAAGATTTTAATGAAGCTTTCCGGGTTTATTTAATAATGAATAAAATTATTCCTAAAATAAGCTTTCCTAGAAAAGCTTTTGTAAAAATTTATTTTGTCCTACCCATATCATTTTATGAAATGGCAGAAATTTTTGTAGCACAAAATGCTTATATTTGCCACAAGGGTAAGTCCTTCAAGAATTTAAGTAATGTTTTTCCGTACTTAAAAAAAAAAACAAAAAAAACAAAACATTTAAAGACTATTTGCTAGTATACCTGCATAAAAAATGATTGGAAAGTTTTAACAGCAAGATGCAATGAAAGAAGTTGTGTAACTGTGTTGAGATAAAGTGGAGATAAAAAATTTGCAACTAAAAATAGAAGTCAATTCATTAGCTTCAATTTATTTAGATGTTCAGTGGTATCTATCGTTCATAGATTCCCCCGGTTTTATATAAATTGTTGTTTTGCTCAATATCTTCAGGTTAAAATTTTGTGTTCAATATAACAGTGAAATGGAAATCTCAGAAGATTAGCAACAAAGCCTATTTCAAGACCAAGTTGCTTATGTAATAGACAAAGGTACCTAAGTGATTCACATG
Organism: Ascarosepion bandense; assembly: GCA_037127315.1. NCBI lineage: Eukaryota > Metazoa > Mollusca > Cephalopoda > Sepiida > Sepiidae > Ascarosepion > Ascarosepion bandense. Next base: position 558,116 of record JBBBDQ010002170.1, on the reverse strand, counting down.
AAAAACTTAAATAAATAAGACAGCTATCTAAAAAACAAAAAACGTAGGTGTAAAGGAATTGATTTATTAAATTGTTCATTTTGCTCAAGAACTATCCATAAATTTACTAACTTGATTTACCTCCCTTTCAATGATAGACATAAGAAATAAAATTGAAAATTAGTTTGATTTTTGAAAATTTTGATTTTTTAGAAGTCAAGCAGTATCGCTATAAAATTAAAACTGTATTTACAAAATAGTAATTATCCCAGTATTAAAAAAAAAATTCTTGTGTTAAACCTGTCGATTAATTGTAATTATTGTCATCCATACATGACAGAAAAAATTGGTTTAAGGATTGCTCCCCTTAGAAATCATTTTTCTTTAAAAACTCATTTTCCATTTAAGTAAATATTTGCATAAAATTTTAGATATATAAAGATTTCATACACTAATCTAAGAACTGAAATATAATACTATAAAAAGAGCAATACCTATAAGAAATTGGTAATTTTGCTAATCATTTTTTTCAACAAGTGCAATAAAGCCAAAGTACCAAAATTCAATTTCTTTTCTAATGTTACTCTGTAGCACAAATAAAACTCTTGTAGTTGACAACTAGTTTCATAAAATCAATTATGTGAGTAGTTAATGTTAGTTTTATCACCCCTCAATCAAGCCGTAAAAAAAAAAAAAAAAAAAAAAATCACTGAATATGTTAGAAAAAACAGCCTTTCAGTGCTGCTAAGATAAATTAGGTTTCTATTATATTTTAAGCTAAAAGTAATATTTACTTAAAATCTAATTATAATTAAAGTAATTATAATTAATTAAACTTATAACCAGCTAATTTTCCTCAAATGATATTTTGGAAAAGTATATTTTATTTCTTAAATATTTATAGAGGGGAAAAAAAAAAAAAAAAAAAAAAAAAAAATTGTGCTGACAGATCTGTCAATATGGACAAATTTACAAATAGAAAAATCCCAATTAATCTAAAATTCAGTTTGAAGCATTTTTCTCATTGGGAAAAATACATTTTAATTCATTAGCTTGGAATTAAAAGTAAAATTAACACTTTAAAATTTATAAATGCAAATTAAACTAATTCAGAATAGATATATTTTTCAATATTTCTCTATGTACAAAGTACTGTAAGAATTTTAGTTTTATACATTTATTGTCTGCCAAAATTTTTCACTGAATTCCAAAGCAAGTCTAAAAGTATATATGTAATTCATAGTTATTGTTATACGGATTTTAATGAAAAGTGATTTTTTTGGATACAAGAGTGGTGTCTACAAGACAGTTTGATAAAAAGATTGACCAAATGTTTATTTAGCTATTATCAAAATGATAAACATGTAGAATGTATGAAGCAATTTGCTAGCTACTGTTGAATTGGATACAATTACACAGACAACTAAAAGATAAAACACTTAAATATTTTTTACAGTTCTCATTCAACAACATTTTTTAAAACATGAAGCTAAGTTTTAGTTTTGTCTCCAACACACGAACACATAAGCAACAGCTGTTTCAAGTTGAGGCAGCTGCCGTTTTTCAGGACTTGGAAGAATTAAGTAATATTTCCTATTATAGGCTAGAGAAGTGGATGAAAGCAATATGATTAAAAACTTATGACCAAAGACATATTTTAGGACCAGATAAAAAAAAAAAAAAAAAAAGAAAAAAAAAAAGCAAAATTACAAACCTCTAATTGCCCTGGAGAATGTTAATAGCTAAAGTTCTAAAGAGCTAATAAGCATTCATACAAATGTTAGTGACAGTGAACATCTTCACAGACAAAAAAACAAACAATGAAAACAGAAGGAACACTCAAATTAGAAATTTCAAACTAATTTAAAATTAGTTACGTTTCCAAAGTTTTTCTACAAGTTCAGTTTTATTCAGAACAGAAAATAATCTATGATTATAAATTTTGTAAAATCAAGTAATTGTAATCTCACAGTGGCAAGTACTTATTTTTAAAAGTAATAATACTCGAGTTGTCACCCCCTGTATGACCAGGTGACTGGAATAAAGACAAATTTTACAGAAGAATCTAAAAAGATCACAGAAAAATAGAGATGCGTAATGAGTAGGAAATAGCTATTAACATTTCAAATCAGAAAAGATTTGAATTTAAAACTAAATCTAAGCAACAAAATATCTTAAAATCTACGGAGTACAAAAAGATTGTCAGGAAAGTAGAGGGGCGTGTTCAGAAAGAAAAAAAGAAAACACTTCATTCATTTAGCCTATTCAAGTAAACTCACGCGGCGACTGACAGAGTGTTACATGTGTGTGCGCTCGTGCGTGAGACACACACACACACACACGTAAAACGAAATTAACAATGATAGTTAAAAGAATGGGGACCTAGATGTAAACGAAAGTAATTATATTTGGGCATTTTAATATGCTTCTTATTCAGAATAGAGAAAAATAGTTGAATTGATATATGGCCGTACCCCATAGTTTTGTTAAGTGACAATGTAAAAGCTATTTTTTTTCTTTCTTAGTAACAGTAAACTAAAGTTATAACATGGTAACAATAAAATTCTTTTGGGATATTTCGTAATGCCTTCCATATAACAAAAAAAAAAAGAAAAAAAAGTAAAACTTTTCCGTTATGATTATGGTTAATTATATACAAATAATAGAGTAGTAGTGGTCATGCTACTAGCAGTAGTAGTAGTACTTCTGTTACCGCTGCAGCAATCAGTTGTCATGGTGGGAGGTGTCTGGCTTACGTTGTAAGCAGCAAAAACTGACAACAATACAAACTGTTGAGTCCTAAACACTTGTTATTTAAGTACATTTCTAAAAGATTCCAGCAACCATATTAACAGTTAGCTGTCCATAAAGAAAAGGGAAAGTATATTGTCTAAGTTAACCGATTTTTAAAAATTTGGTCAGCAAATAAAATTTGTCATATTTAATTTCAAGAAACTCGGGTCATAAATCCAACGAGACTATTCACTAAAGATATTTTGTTGATTATGAAGGGAAAAGTTAAACAGTGAAAATACTTTACAAAGCAATTACTAATCAAGTGAACAGAAAAAACAAAACATTTTGATTCGTTGTATACGTTCAGGTTCAGAATAGTGGGCCCGGTAAACGGTAGTCAAGCCAAACAGACATTAGGAACAGAGAACGAAAATTTAAAATAAAATAAAACTTCTTTTGGATACAACCAAAGACTGGCGTTAAATGTTCATCTTGTCAGCACTTAACACTAAAATTTCATATGATAAAAAAAAAAAGATGAGATTTAGAGAAAGTTCGAGAGAATAAAAGAATTTAACAACTATAGAAAAAAAAAAAACCTTAAAAATCTCAACCCAGTCAACAATTTAACTTAACAAGTGAACGAGAACCAATGGCGGTGGAAGGAATGATAAAGGATCGCTTTTTTTAAAAGTTTAATTTCTATAATTAAAAAGAGGAAATAAATACAAGAAAAACTGACATAAGACAACATAAACAAGTTACACAAAGGATGTAATTATGTAATTTAAATAATCGTTATAATTTATCCAAACATTACGTTCAAGACTAAAAAAAAAAATCGACATTTTCTAAAATGAGGGATTGCTTCTTGAATTGATAAGTTAAATTTAAATGTCCATAGTTTTTACAGATTATGCATTATTAGTGACTTGTAAAGACTAAGATATAGGACTAATGTGTTATTTTCGATAGTGATGAAAATATGGATAAAAAAAATTAAAAAGAAGAAATTAAAAAAAGAAATAAAAGGAAAGAAAAACCTTGACATTATTTACGGAAGAATTTTATGACTACCAAACATGGAGAAAATACGTAATCAAAGTTAATTATACAAAATCTTATTAAAGTAATAAAGAATTTTAAGTTGGTTTGTGTATGTAACAAAACATACAACAGAGAATGGATGCATTTAACAGTAATAAGAGATTTATAATTGTTCATTTATGACTAATATTAAATTGTGTATGTAGGGATGGTCCCCGATTTCGTGTCCAGTGTATACTGGTGACGTTGTCATCTTACCTGCTCATTTTCAGACACCTTAAATATAGGCTTTATTTTCAACAATTCGAAAAAAATTAAATAGGTTAGCTTTTACATAGTCATCTTAAGCTTTAACATTATATGAAGACATAAATAATAACAGATTAAAAAGAGATATGAAAATTCACAGCATTTAAATTAAGAATATAAAAATTCACAAGTGTAGAAAACATATGCACAGAAAGGCAATCTTGTGGGGAACGGATATGGAGACCATATAAAATAGCACTTCTTAAGGAATACAAATAATCATATACTCACTACTCTGGATTCATTGTAGACATTTTCTACTAACAGCCAACCTTTCAACTGCGTTTTTCCCCCTTCTACTAGCTCGGTGTTTTGGACAAACTATGTGAGAAAGACTCAAAGAAACTGTGTAGCCTCTGTAAGTATGGTGGTGGCTGCAGCTACTACTACTACTATTACTACTACCACTACTTCTAAAGACGTGGTAGCAGTAGTCAGCAATATTGTTTACTACTGATACTTCTCCTCTTATTACGACAGTATCTAGTCCGGGCTCAGAGGGTAATTATTAATATTATTTACAACATCATCATCATCATCAGCTAGTTTATATAATATTATAAAGGGTGGATATATATATATATATATATATATATATATATATATATAAATAAATATATATATGTATATAAATTCCTTCATATAAACATTTACATAAAAATAAAAAAAATATCTTGTGGGTGTTAGAGAGAGAAAATGAGTGATCTCACTCTACGCTGGTGTCACCTGTGTCGTGTGTGTAGGTATATGTGAATTGTTGTAGTGAGTATGTATACAACTGCGTCATTTTTTAAAAATTTGAATGTATTTCTATTGCTATCAAGTTTATTTTATTATTTGTAGTAGTAGTAATAGTAAATATTGTGTGGCTGCTGCTGATGTGCAACAAACAGTTGAACTGAAAAACAAAGATGGCTTCCCATCCTAGCGATGAAATAATCTAGGCTATGACGTCATCGCACGACGTGGCATCACGAGATGTTTCACATAGAAAAATCTATATAAGTATGTCAATGGAAGGTAGGGAGAATCAATAGATGAGAGAATGATCTAAAGAAAGGAAAAAAAGGAGCAGCGAGAGCGCCCAGCAATAAAAAGGAGAGAGTGTCTCTATATGTCTAGAGAGAGAGGGAGAGTAAAAGTGTCAAAGTGTTTTTGTCTTTCATTAACTTTGTGTAAAATTGTAGAAAGAACAAAAAACGTGAGAAAACAGAAAGAAAACCAGATGAACAGGAAAATCTAAATCTATAGTATACACTCTTTTTTTAATATATTTAGTACCAAAATAAAATGAGAGGGTGTGTCTACTAACTTCTGTTTTCAAATAAATGATCCACATTAATTTCGTTTCTTGAAAAAGAAATTAGGAAGTGGAATTTTGATTCTTAGAACTGTTACTCAACTGTCAAGAAGTAATTTAACATTAAAAAACTTGCAACAGTAGTGAATATTTTATGATTTAAAAGCACAACGTAAGATATTTTTTGATCCAATGAAACTTTCTTTACAAAACTTTTTAAAGTAAATTAGCAAGTAAATAAATACATGAAACGAAAATTAATAATACTGGTTCAGCAAGTGTAGTAGAAACTCTTAGTCTTCCTTGCATGTTGTTGAGTGATAGTAAAAAAGAATTACAAAAAAGGTTTGTTTCTTCTTTCATTCAAATTGATGAATAAAAGTTTCTACAACACTTTTTAGAACATTCATTTCATTTTCCTATTCTATTTTCATAACTAATTAATTAAATCTCTATCCATTTTCTCATAACATATACACACACATGCTCTCTCTCTCTCTCTCTCTCTCTCTCTCTCTATCTATCTATCTATCTATATATATATATATATATATATATATATTACGGAAATTAACAAAGATTAACGAAATTGGTTATAAACAACCAACAATTTAAAATTATTTGTTTGAACATTATTTTCGATTGATACTCGTATTTAAGTAGATATTCTGTTTATGATCAAACAGTATTATACATTTATTTCTACTGGCCTGATTATTTACAATACATTTTTGTTATGAAAATGTACCTGTATGTGTCAATGGATTTGAACCTGCGGCCCCTATCCATATAGGGGAAGCCACCAATTGATCTGGCCCATCTTAGACCTCTCGACCACGAATGACCAACAGTCTAAATGAAGTCAAATCAAGCCTATATAACACAATTTTCGATTCATCATAATATCCATGTCTGCTCTGAAATGTATCGTAATGCTACCAAATATAAACATATTATGGAAATTAATGAAGATTAATGAAATTGGTTATAAACAACCAACAATTTGAAATTATTTGTCATTCGAGAGATCTAAGACACGCCAGATCAGTTGGTGGCTTCCTCTATATGTATAGGGGTCACAGGTTTGACACACATTTTCATAACAAAAATTTATCATAAATAATCATGCCGGTAGAAATGAATATATAATACTACTTGATTATAAACAGAATATCTTCTTTCTTTTTTTTTTTAATCATTTCACCCCAAGCAAGGCATTCCACTGCCACTGTTGCGCATGGGGCTACATAGGGGAAGGTAAAGAGAAGGAGTGGTTAGACATAGGGAATGTCAGGAGGAAGGTGACAGATGAGTAAGGATAGGGAGGATGAGGGTTGGGCAGATGGGAAGAGTGTTTGATAGAATGGGAGCAGGTTAGTGTGTTAGGAGGTGTCTATTGACCTTACATTTAAACTCCTGGAGATTGTAGCTGTTGGGGAAGCAATCGTGTGGAAGGGAATTCCACAGTCGGGAAGTGTGAGGAAAGAAACTGTTGGAGTAGAAGTTGCGGTTGCATTTTATCGGTTTCACTGTAAAAGGGTGGGATCTAGTTGCTAATCTAGTATCTCATGCAAATTCGTATCTAGGGGGCACCAGTGATCTAAGTTCATCGGAGCAGAAGCCGTGAAAGTATTTATAGAAGAGACACAGGGAAGCCACGTCGCGCCTGTGGGAGAGAGACTGCAGGCGGTCTGCCAAGTCGGTATCTATCACATTAAAGACCCTCCTCTGAACCTTATTGAGAAGCCCGAGGAGAATAGCAGGGGCACCTGACCAGATATGACAGCAATATTCAATGCACGGGCAGATGGTAGATTTATATATGTGCAGGATAGATTTAGATGGAAAAAATTCTGGGCCCTACACAGAGAACCGACTTTCATAGCAGCGGATTTAGCAATGGATTCGATATAGTCATTTTATTTGAGGTCCGCTGAAAGTGTGAGACCAAGGAGACGTAGTGTTTTACTCTCTGGGAGGCAAGCCTGGTCCATGCTAATGGGAGGTAGGTGAGATTGTCGATGATGGTTAATTGAGAGTAGCTTCGTTTTAGAAGCATTAAAATTAACTAGCCATTTCTTACCCCAGTCCAATATGGATTGGAGGTCTTTTTCAATCTCGGCTGCGAGGTTAGCTTTGACGCCTACACCAGATTTTTGGTCGAGATGAGAGTAAACTGTGGTGTCATTGGCGTACAAACTTACTTGGGCTCTTATGAATCAGGGAGATCATTAATGTATATCAGGAAGAGTGTAGGACCTAAGATGGAGCCTTGGGGGACACCTGCGTTTGTATGGTAGTTCTGGGAGGCATGTCCGTTTAATATCACCTTCATTGTGCGGTTAGAGAGGAATGACTGGATTAGTTCAAACAAATGTCCAGTTATACCATAGCTCTGCAGTTTACATAGAAGGCCAGCATGCCAAACTCTGTCGAACGCCTTAGATACATCCAATGCAACGGTTTGGGCTTTGCCATTCCTGTCGAGTGCCTGGTATATGTACTCGGTGATGGTCGTTAGCATATCAGCAGTAGACCTGGTGAAGCGGAAATCATATTGCTTGTCCGAGAGGAGCCTGTGTGCTGTGAGATGCTGAACCACCTCAGCGTTGATAATGGCTTCGAACACTTTGCCAAAGATCGGAAGAAGGCTGATAGGGCGGTAATTTGCAGGGTCCGAAGGTTCTCCAGTGTTTTTAAATATAGGAACTACAGAGGAAGATTTCCAACAGGCAGGAAAGCAGGAAGCAGATAGGCAGAGGTTGTAGAGCTTAGAAAGGACAGAGGAGTGTTCAGGGGCACATTTCTTTAAGACTATAGTTGGGATTCCGTCCCCACCGCTCGCTTTGTGAGGGTCAAGTTTTAAGATTATCTTAGAGACAAGCGAAGGTGTAATGTGGATATCATTCAGTTGTGCCTCGGTTCTAGGTGAGAAGTCGGGTGTAAAAACTCCAGATGAGTCCAGACTTGAATTGTTCGAGAATCTGTGGGCAAAGCATTCAACTTTATCTGCTGGGGAGGTGAGGACCTCAAATTTGTTGATTAGCGGGGGTATTGTGGACTTGCTCTTGTTAAGTACTCTTTTACAGAGTCGCCAGTAATCTTTGGCGCTGAATTTAGAGCATGCTATGCGTTGCTTCATTCTGGCAGCAAACAACATCTTAGCTTTGTTAAGTATCTTTTTACACTTATTATGAGCTGAACTGAAAAGGCGCCTGTTTTGGTCTGACGCGTAGTTACAATAGAGTCGGAAGAAATGATTCTGGTGGGCAATGGCAGCCAAGCAAGCGGGTGAGAACCATGGAAACGAATGAGATTTAAGCTGGAATTTCCTAGCAAGGATGAAGGCATCGATGCCAGCCTTAACCCAGGAGGAGGCCTCGGATGCACATTCTTCGATGGGAAGACTAAAAACGTTGTTCCAAGGGATGTCACAGAGGAAGTCTCAGAACGAATCCCAGTTTGCTCTTTGATAGCAGTAGGATATTCTACTTGTCTGGGTTTCATGGGTCAGGCGGGAGTGGAGTGAAATATTGATGGACACTACAGTGTGGTCAGAGTTTCTGAGTGGGCAGAGTTATCTGGTAGTGCAAGAGTCTGGGATGGAAGTGAAGCAGAGGTCTAGAAGTGAGTCCCTTCTGTTAGGGTTGTCGGAGAAATGTGTGGGGAAGTCCACTACTTGCGTAAGGGATTGGGTGATTGAAAAATTCATGGTGTGGACACCAGCAGGGTCGGTGACAGCGTTCTCCAGCCATTTGGTGTGGTGGGCGTTAAAGTCACCAAACACAAATACATGGGCAGAGGGATGGGAAGAAATGGCTTTGTCGATATTGTCAGAAATGATGTCAAGTAACGAACAGTCAGGGGAGGAAGGAGTGTGGTAGAGAAAGAAAAGATAGCTAATCGAGCTGAGAAGTGAGAGGCGGAAGCACATGAAAGAATGATCTGGGGATTCAAAAGATGACACCCTAGCTAAGGGAAGGTGTTCACTGACATAGACACCAAGCCCATGCATATGAACATTGGAGTCCTTCCTGAAGAGGGAAAGGTAGCCAGGAATGTAGAACTCAGATGAGGGGATAGAAGGGTTAAGATTAGTTTCACATAGGGCTAATATATCAGGTGAGTTATGGAGGAATGAATCTATTCTGAGGAAGTTGGTGCAGATGCCATGTATGTTAGTGAAAGAGATGCAGACAGGTATCTACTTAAATATGAGCATCGAGCAAAAATAATGTTCAAACAAATCATTTCATTTATGTAAGTGTAACACACACACGCATATAAGTGTAATGCTGGGTCAGTTTGTATTATCCTAGTAAATATAATTAGACTTAAACAATTGTCATTATTGTAAAATAACAAAATTCAATTACTGGATTGTTTAAAATTATGATAATACAAACTGATTTAATTATGATAATACAAACTGATTCAGTAATTTGCTTTCATTTTTAAGCAATTGTCAATATATGTTTTATTATTTTGAATGAATTTTCTCATCTTGGTTGTTAAATGTGTAATTATAGACACAGCATTTTTGCTATGTACTCTCTTGGACATCACCAGATGTCCATTTCTTTGCTGATATGGGATGTTTGTTGATTGTTGCATTGTTTTATCTGTCAGTTATTGTTTGTTCCCGTTGAACCAGTGTCTTGTTACTTGAACTAGTGATTGAACTCACGGCAATTAGATGGTAGAAATATGTGCTATAAACTGACAATTAGATGATAGTAACATATGTTGCAACACCTATACCCACTGCACCACTGTCACAAAGGACATCAGCAGTGTGTTTTGGGAGTCTTTATATTGAATGTTTTATGGTTTCAACATTTGGTTATCATGGTAGATTTGAGCCTCTTTTTAAAAATGTTATATCTGAGATTGTCAGTATCCTTTTTATTATTTCAAACTATTGTTCTTATCTTGGTTTTTATAGGTGTTATTATAGATACAATGTAACTGACAAAAATATTCAACTTTATAGTCTCATATTTTCAGATAAGGGACAGTTTATTGAGGTAGAGTTTCATAGAAATATATAGAAATATGAAAAACATTAATGGTATTGATTAAAATTATGCATCATTAAGCAATTTGATGTTTGTGCTTTTTCTAAGTTCTAACCTTGCTTTTTTTAAAAAAAAATCAATTCATCTCATGAAAGGCACTAAAACAAGAGTTATTAAGAAGCAAGACAGTAGATAACAATTGACAATTACACTTAAATTTTTGAAGGTCAAAGTTGGCTGGGAACCTTAGAGCTGAGATAGTTTTCTACAAGAAAGAAGTGCAAGAAAAAAAAAACGTTAGTATAGAACTTATGTTTGATTGATGAGGACTTGTTACTAATTTAGTCAGTCAGTTAAGTGCCATACATAATACATGCTTGGGCGATCATGTCTCAAAACAGATATGATTGACTGGGCAGAAGATTATCCCGCAGTAGGTTGCCATTGCTTTCTGCGGTAGACTGGTTGCCGACCAGGGCTATAGAACCCAATCTGTCCTGTTATTTAACCCATAACTGGAAGGAAGAAACAGATTAATACCTTTCTCAAGGGTATCTGTGCATAAATGAATGCAATGAATTCAACTGGAATTTGAACTTGGCTTCCTGATTTCTCATTCTGAGCCGATTCCACTGCACCACAACGCACATACTAATCTAGTACTGTGCTAAAATTCATGAAGTTTAGGTACCATAGCAAAGAGATCCAAACAATTTCCATAAAAGTATTTATAGAAGAGGCACTGGGAAGCAACTTTATGGTCGTGGGAAAGTGACTGAACTTGAGATACCAGATCAGGACCAACAATATTGCTGATTCTTCTTTGGAGTGGATCAAAAATCTCTAAATATATAACAAAAGCACTGGCCTATATGTGGCAACAATATTCTAAGCATTGATGAATGATAGATTTGTAGATATGTAAGATAGATTCTGGAGAGAAAAATTGTCTAGTATGATACAGTGAACTAACTTTCTTAGCAGTGGACATAGCAATTGATTCAGTATAATAATTCCATGTTAACTAGAGAAGGCACAACAAGTCAGCATCAGCTATGCTGATGGAAGGTTGAAAGAGATCTCTCAGATGATAAATAGAAAGCAGTTTTGTTTTGGATGTGTTAAAATTTACAAACCATTCTTTGCTCTAGTTAACTACAGACTATATTTATTCTTTGATATCAGCTGTCAACTTGACCTTATTGAACTGATCAGATTTACTTTCAAGAAAGGAGTAAAGGGCTGTGACATCAGCAAAGATACCAAGCTGATAGTCAATGCCATTAGGAACGTCACTGATGAAAATTATGAACAAAGTAGAACCAAGGATAAAGCCCCAGGGTACACATACATTACTACAAAAGGATCTAGAAAAGTGGCCATTCAGGATAACTTTCATTTTTGCAATTAGATAAGAAAGACTAAATCAGTTCAAAAGTTAATTTGGGGACACCATAACCTTTTAACTAGTGAAGAAAACCTGCATGACCACTTTTTGGCTAAATATTTGAGGCTCTTATTAATGCTGAAGTAGTTAAGCATTTCACTTCTTGTGACCTCCTCTCTTACAAATAATATAGCTTCCATTTCATCAGGTCTACTGCTCTAGAGCTATGCTATTTCTGTACAATTGTTTAATTTAATCCAATCATTCCTATCAAATCATTAAATGAGGATAGTTTTGAACGGGCAAGCTTCCAGATCATCTCACATGAACATGGGCATCTCTCAAGGCTGTATCCTAGGCCTTATGCTGTTTCTGATTTTTATCAATGATCTTCCTGCTGTAATCAGTTCCCAAGTAGGCAGTAGTTTTTTTCCCATGAACCCCTACTTTGTCGAATTGACTCTCAAAAATGATGCTTCCCTGACCACTACAATCTTAATCTCTTCAAATTTAGGGTTAACCATTATCTTTCCAACATAACCTTATAAACTGCATTTCTTACTCTTATTGCACAAAACTAACTCCTTCAGTAACCTTCTACATGGAGTGGTTCTTGCACCTTGCATAAGTTTGCCATATCTGGTCTGGTGCTCCTGCTATTCATCTCCAGGTTCTCAACAAAATCCAAAGAAGGATCTGCAATATAATAGGTCCTGACTTGACATCTCAACTTCAGTCACTTTCTCAGCAATGTGACATGGTTTCCCTTTGTCTTTTCTCCAAATATTTTCATGGCAACTGCTTTGATGTGTTTTTTACCTGGTGTCCTGCCCACATGAATTTAAGTGTGTTACTAGATTGGCATCTAGGTACATCCTCTTGCTGTTTAAATAATTAAATGTAACAGCCACTTCTATTCGAACAATTTCTTTTCTCACACTTCCTACCTGTTCAAATACCTTTTGTTTACTTGCTTCCCTGGTAGCTACAATATCCAAAAATTTAAAGTCAACATCAACATCTAATATTTTCAATCTCATTCATCTTTTATCTTTTCTTCAATACTCCTTATACCCTGTACCCATTCTTTTCTTTCACTGTAACCCCCTGTGCACTAGTGGCAGTCCCATCTTGCTTGAGTCAAAATGATTAAAACAAAAAAAAAAAACTGTAAATAAAATATATGTGAAAAGACAGTATAAATAAAGACAAAAGGAACATTTTTCTTTCCCAATGCACTATTTTTTACCAATGCCTTTCATCCCCAAGGAACTTTATCAAGGTAAAGTTCTTCAGGGAATGAAATGTGTCTGTAAAGAAAAAAATTCATTTGTCTTTATTCATATATATATGTATATAATTAGATTTGTTTTTTATTTAAAATTAGTTTAATTTACATTTGACACTGAAATTTCTATGTTTCAAGATTTTACCTTGTCATCAGGCAATGTTGACTTATTGTTGTGAAAATGTTTTTGTAGTGAAACTGGCAAATTAAGATGCCTAATTTTCATAAGTGCAAGAGAGAGCCTAAATAACTTGTCACTGAGAATAAGTATGGACAAGCTTAGCGGCTGATTAGTGCTAAACTTCACTTCACATCAATGGTGTCATCGATAGGATCCCATTTGTCTAGAAGATCCAGATTTTGTAGATGCATGGATTCATTGTTTTTCTGCCAGTGTGAGAAGTAAAAAGCTGAGAGACAACAAGGAGATGGGAGGCGAAAATGAAATTACGGATTTATTTTTGGCTACAGTGGGATGTGAGGTGATAATGAAAGTCTCCACCATGGCATATCCCACAAATTTGGAAGACCTAACTTTCAAAGAAATAAGTTAGATTATAAGGAGAAATATGAGACCCAAGAAAAGACTGGTAGTGGTAGAAAGAATGAAATTCATGTCATTGATGCAAGAAATTGATGAACCAATTATAAAATATCTACACAGTCTACAAAATACAAGTAGATATTGTGAATTTGAAAAACTCGGACAAGACGGACAAGCTATTGAAGAGGACTTGATTCATTTAAGGTTAATTGAAGGTATGTGCAATGCATCACACCGATATAAAATAATGGAACAACTACAAATAGGAAATATGTCTTTATACAGCAACAAGAATTAATACAGAAATACAACCATCATTAAAGTCAACCCAGCGAACAAATATCCCCTGAGACGTACATGGTAAAAAAGATAAGAAAATGTTTGTATTATAAACAGGATCACAAAATAAAAAAGAAAAAATGCCCAGCATTTGGAAAAACTTGTAAAAATTGCTTAAAAAAGAATCACTATCAAGCAGTATGCAAAGTAAAAAAGAAAAATGTTGAAAGAGTTGAAGAAAACGAAACCAATATGGAGGTCTTTACATTAAAAAATAAGAAAATAGAAAAAATTAAATGAAAGAAAAAAGACATTATATTAAAGGTAAAAATTAACAACTGCAATTTAGATATGCAAATGGATACTAGGAGTGAAGTAACGCTGATACCAAAAAATTTTTGGGAACGCATTGGAAAGCCAGCCTTACAAAAGAGCAGTTTACAACTCCACCAATTTAATGGGTTGGCCATAAAAACTTTAGGATACTTTGAAGGTTCCTTGGAGTTAGAAGGTAAACTTGAAGTAATACCTATAATTGTCACAAGTTGTAAAAAGAACCACAGATTACTTGGAAATGACGTGCTTAACATAAATTCTACTAAAGTAATTAATGAGATAAAAATGGAAAAAACTGGAAAGTTAAAAAACTATAAAGTGTGTTTAAAATTAAAAGAAAATGTCCCCTTCCCCTTATTATGAGGCACAAAAAGTACCAGTACATTTGTTGCCATTAGTAGTAACAAAACTACGAAAATTAATAGAACAATACCTTCTTGAACATGTTCCCCCTGGGGGTAGCAAGTGGGCATCACCCATTGTAGTGTTGAGGAAGACAGATGGTGATTTATGTATTTACAAAATAGGTGTAAATCATAAAATCTGTTCGGATTCGTATCTCATACCGAATGTTGAAGTTGCATTGCATGCATTGGCAGGAATGAGCATTTTTGCAAAAATAGATTTAAAAAGGGCATACCACCAAGTACTGATAGACGATAACTTCAAAGAAGTAACCACAATAAATATGCCAATAGGGTTACTAAGATGGAAAAAGATGACATATGGAATAAGAACCGCAAGTGCCATATTTCAAAGGGCCATCGAACAGGTTTTAGGAAATATGAAAAATATGATTTGTTACCAAGATGATATATGCTTAGGAGCCACTAATGAAATGGGATTAAAAAAGAAAACTGACATAATCTTGAACCAATTAAAAAAATGCTGGAATGACAATAAATGAAAAAAAATGTGTAAACAATTGTAGTAACATATCTTTTTAGGTTATATCACTAGACCAAGCCTTGATAGAAAAAATATTAAAAGTAGCTACACCTACAAATAAGAAAGAACTGAAGTCTTTTTTGGGATTGGTAAATTTTTACAGGCAATATTTACCAAAATACATGGACTTGACTGAACCGTTTGCAAATTTAAGAAAAAGAATGTTGAATTTATTTGGTGAGAAGAACAACAAAAAGTTTTTGACAGATTAAAAATAATTATGGCAAAAAAACCAGTAGTGAAAATGTTTGATCCAAAAAAGGATGTGACATTAACCACAGATGCAAGTGAACATTCAATATCGGGAATATTATCACAAGAAGGACATCCAATAATGTATTTATCAAGAAGACTAATGAACACTGAATTTAATTATTCAAATATAGAGAAGAAAGCATTAACCATCGTGTGGACAACTACTAGAGACTGATGTTTTGTCTTTAGATAGAATGGCTGTGGAAACTAGACATTATCCAGTTCTAAGTAGGATATTATTGAGAATAAGAAAATCTCATGAGGAAATTGTTCTAGGGTGGAAAGACCCCACAAAGAAATAAGACAGAAATTAACGATAGAACATAGAGTGGTTTGTAATAGAGATCTGGTAGTTTCCTCAGAAATACAAAGAAAATTGCTAATAAAAAGTGTACATGACGATGTACATTGTGGAGTAGTGGCCACACAAAAAAGGATAAAATTAGAAGCATGGTGGCTTGGATATTCAAGAGATGTTGAAGAATATATAAAAATGTAAAGAATTAAGAAATTTTACACAGACTACTTTACATTTGTGGCCCAGAGAAGTGTAGCCATGGAGTAGGGTGTATATGGATCATGCGTATATTAATGGAGTGGGACTCTTATTAATTCTAGTAGACTCTTTTTCAGGCTGGT
Organism: Ascarosepion bandense; assembly: GCA_037127315.1. Taxonomy (NCBI): domain Eukaryota; kingdom Metazoa; phylum Mollusca; class Cephalopoda; order Sepiida; family Sepiidae; genus Ascarosepion; species Ascarosepion bandense. Next base: position 542,051 of record JBBBDQ010002170.1, on the reverse strand, counting down.
CTGAAATAATCCAGGTGCCAGACAAGAAAGATTCTATGATAAAACAGATTCTAAGGGTCATATTTTCCAGAAATGGCATACCAAAAACCCTGGTATTTGACAATGCACCAGAATTTTGTGATGATGATCTTAATTTATGATTAGAAAAAATAGGATGTAAACCATATAAGACACCTCCATATCACCCTAAGTTGAACGGGTTAGCAGGAAGAATGGTGCAGAAGGGACTAAAAGCATGCTCTCAGCAAAAAGAAAAAGTAGAAGTTTTTCTACCGAGGCTGCTTTTAAGCTATTGCACAATATCACATGCTGGAAAACTAGAAAGCCCATCAGCTTTAATGGGAAGGCAAATTAGAGCTCCGCTAATGATGTTGCATTCCACAAATGAAAAAATGTGGTACAAAAAGAACAAAGAAGCTAATCTGGAAAGGGCAGAATTTATCATGCAAAAAGGCCACAATACAGCTATAATAAATAGAGAAAACAGCAACAGTATATTGCATATAGTATATTGGTCCATGCAGATCGAATAAAGACCCAGGTTGAATATGAAGAGAAAAATGAGGAAGAAATGGATACGATTCTGTCTGGTAATGATTCATTAGAATAACTGTTATAGAATGAAACATCAGAAGATGAAGTAATGCAGGATCAAGTGGGTAAGAATGAGTTGAAAAGTTCAGATAAAGATCAAATAGTGCAAGACAATGCAGATGATTACAGTTGGGTGCAGGACAGATCTAGGTCTCCCAGAGAAAGAAATACGAGAGAGAGGGAAGTAGAGCAAAGTAATGAAACTATCATGAGAAGAAGTACAAGAACTACTAGAGGTATAAAACCTGTACGTTTCAGGGAGATGTAGTGACACTGGTAAATTAATATGCCTAATTTGCCTAAGTGCAAGAGAGAGCCTATATAACTTGTCACTGAGAATAAGTATGGACAAGCTTAGCGGCTGATTAGTGTTAAACTTCACTTTACATCAGATTTACATTTGAATGTATAAAACAATATGCTTGTTATTTAAAGAGTTGATATGGATGGGGAAGGCAGAAAAAATTATGTGTGTGTTTAATTTAACTATTAAGAATGAAGTTCAACTTTTAAATTTGAAAATATAGGTTATATGTTTGGGGAATACAGGTTTTCTTTTCTCGATCTTAACGAGAAAGTGTCAATATATTGAGCCAATGTCTAGATTGCTTTCTTCCAGTACAATGTATCCATTTTTATTACAAGATTATTGTGTTAACTTTCCCAGCATTTTTAAAAAACAAAAATGAAAGAAAGAAAACATTTTATATTTTTGATCTGACTTAAATGGACCTTTAATTATGATTATACTATTTCAGTTCAGAGTGCATTTTTTTCCAATTTTTTCATAAACTCTTTATTTGTAGAAATTTTAATATCTATTTAGTTAATATTATATTATAATACAAAACAAATTATCAATATATGTAAGCTAATAGATATTTTTTATGAAGAAGTTTTTAACCATATTCTAAGATGAACATTTTACAATGTTTACATATGGCATTTCATTATGTTTATTTAATATTCTTAAAAAAATTAATAATATATAGTTTTTCATAGAGACACAAGTGGAATATTCTAGCTTTTTAAAAATTTTCTGTTTTATTGTGGGAGTTTTATTTGTTTCTTTTAGGTACCAAAAATGTTTTGATAAGGATGTTTTATTTCTGTACATATTATTATTAAATGAAGAAGTGTGTTGATAAAATCATTTTTTCTGTGAATTCTTAGTACTACCAATGTAAATCTTTACTCAGGTTTTCCATAGAAGAAATAGTACATTGATAAACTATGGATTCTGTAAGGCACCTGTTTTCCAAAGGATATGCTATAGGGTTTATACAATTACATTTATTACTGTCTAAATTATTGATTTCAGTTTTTAGATGATTCTCATTTTCAGTTAGGCTTAAATCTTTATTTAAAATATTATTATTATGATTTTTATAATTTTTTCCAGATTATCCATACAACTATAACTTAATTTTAGAGTATTTTTATTGAAAATCTTAATAATTGAATTACTATGCACAAAATGTTTCTTAATCAAAGCAAGGAATTTTTTGTCTAATTTACTAATAATCTTTCTATTTCCATTTTTTCTTCTTCAGGGGTATATCTTCTCTTTTACATTTTAATATTTGGGTTTTTATATTCTCTATTTTTTAAGGCAGTATTATAAAAATTACGATAAACAGCAGCAAAGATTAGATGACTTGGTTGTTGTTGGTTGGAAATGCAATCTGATACAGCTGTGCAGCCTCATGTCCATTATTATTTGCACAGCGTTAGTTAAAATCATATCTGCCTGCTCATTATATGAATATCTTGCTATTGCTAAATGGAACACTTCTCAGTTAACTCACATGTTAAACATTGAAGACAGACTAACCACAAATGTACACGAATAACAAATGTAACCTTGTCTACATGGCAACTCAGTGCCATCTACTGTAAACTTTCTTTAAAATGAATAACTCAAAAGCAAAAGATTTTGTTCAAAATCACTTTGTATCTTGCATTGTGCATAATATTTTGCCTGTTCCAGCAGCAACAAAGCACATTCCTGCTGCCATGTTTAACTTTTGGCAACAAATTCTTTTCTTCAAAACTGTACTAGAAGTTTACCAGACATACCTCATATCATTCCTTGCAAAAAACTCTATTTTGGTCTCATTCGACCATAAAATCTTCTGCCAGAGCATTTCTAGCTCATTAATATGAGTTTTGACAGTTGAGCCAAGCTTGTTTGTACTTTTTTTGTAAGCAGTGGCTTTTTTCTAGGCATTCTACCGTGAAGACTGCATCATTCAGATTTTGTTTCACTATAGACTTATGCACATTGATTCTGACATTGACCAGGGAAACTTGAAGAAGTGCAGATATCTCAGCAGGATTTGATTGGGCTCTCTGGACTAGATATCTACATGTTCTTGCAGTTATTTTTTTTTTTGTGGATAGCCACATTTTGATTGAAATGCTGTCATACTAAAGTCCTCTATTTATAAATAATTTGTCATATGGTGAAGACATGCACTCCAAATCATTTGATATCTTCTTTTAGCTTTCTCCATCATTATAGGCTCAAAACTATATGATTTTTTTAAAGCTTTAGGAAGTTCTTTCAATCTTGATATATATTATTTTTTTAAAGTCAGTCTCAAAATGCACTCTTTTGCATATGCAATGAGTTGTATTGGTTGACTGCATTATACATAGCTTACCAAAAAATGAAAACACGTTATTGTGATTTTTCCTCATGCACAAAAATGATTTGCACTGGCAACCATGTAAAACAAAGATACAGAGTGTAAATGTAAGGGTTCACTTGCTTTTTTACATCTTAATTTTTAATTAATATTTTTATTTCAGTTTGATAAAATATTTTGAAAGTGATTGTAATTCATTTAATAAATGTTTTTCTTAATGAATATATAGTTTTATTAAGATTTGTTGATTATCTGGAAAAGAGACAAATTTAAAATAAAATATATTAGTGATTCACTTACTTCTGCACAGCACTATATATATATATATATATATATATATATTTAGGAAATGAACTAAGTCTGACATATTTTTAAAAAATTTGTTTAAATGTTATTTTTAAAGGATACTCATATTTGAGTAATCATCAAAAATAATGTTTATATATATATATATATATATATATGTGTGTGTGTGTGTGTGTGTGTGTGTGTGTGTGCGTGTGTGTGTGTGTGGGAGTGGCACAAAGCCTGAATAAAAGAGTAGCCCTGCACAGAAGTAACATTAAACTAGCCAATGACAGGAAATTGTATGTTTCCCAACACTTACACCAATATAGTGGAGGTAAATTCAGAGTAATGCCTATCTATCTACCAAAATGCAGGCTATGACATACTCATGATGCAGGAAGAAATATTTATAAAAAAATACAAACCTTCCCTTAACAAAACAACATGAAAAAACTCACACACACACACACACACACACACACACACACACACACACACACACACACACACACACACACACACACACGCTACATTCAAATTCAAATGCGATCTAAATTTAAAAAAAGAATTCACAAGTCATTGCAAAAATAGTAATTCTGGATTCCAAAAACAACAAACAGAACTTCATGACTCCTATCATATTTCTTATCACTAAAAAATAAAATTGCATATATACGAAATTGAATCAAAATTGCTGAAAACAATTTTGAAGAAAAAAGACAAAATCAAATTTTGTGAGTCAGTATAAAAAAAAATTTCTGGCCAATGAAAAGTGAATGATTCTCAAAACTTAAAAAAATATTATTATCAGGAATATGAAGTAAGATGGGCTATTGCTAAACCTTAATTTTTGGGGTCTAAATAAATAAACCAAGACAAACTCTACAGTCTCTGTTGGATTATCAATTATGGTAAACATAGGATAGATTCATAGTTAAACAATTATGTAAATTATCATTTAAAAAATGAATGTAGCATATCATAACATCAATATTTCATTATCATAATTAATCTTTAAAGTGGTTAGATAGTTAAAACATAGATTAATAGGCATAAACACATTTAAAGTTAAAGTAGACTGTGATTTATTTTTCTTAAAGGTAAGAAGCTCTGGTATGGTCAAATTACTAAATCCCTTATATAAATTAATTGATACCATATGTACTCATCTATAAGCCAACTTCTTGTACTCTGTGAGCCTTGAATTTTTCTGTATGAATTTTAAGCCCGCTAGAAAAAAAATTCCCTGTGTATAGTGCAAACAATCACTGATTATTAACCACTTCAAAAAAATTACTAATGTATAGTACAAGCACCTACTTTTTGTGTAAAAAAAGATCATAAAAAGTTGCATTATTCCTTAATATATGTGGTAATAATACATAAGTCAAGGCAAACTAATTTATTGTTGACATAGTTGAGAAATCCTATGATAGCATATAATTCAACATTGTTTTAAATAAATTATCAGATAAAAATATATGGGTTAATACAAAATTTTTAATTTGCATTTTATTATTAAGTATTAAGATGTTCAGATTGAACATATATATAGGTGGAAATTAATAAATATACATATGAGGTGTACATATGTATAGTATTATTATTCAAGTGTTATAAAACAGTGCTCAATGTTACAACCACATGTGGTATTTAAACAACAGTAAATACAGCAAAATTACTGCATTATCCATACATTATTGGAAATTAAAAAACAACAGTACGAACACAATTATTACCTGGAATATTGTAGCTAAATCCAAACGTTACAATGGAAAAGGAGATAAATGTAATCTATGCCTTTTAAAAAAACTTATCATCTTAAACCATATCAAGAATCCAGATTTGCTTAATAAAAAAAAAAATGAGTTAATGACCACATACTCTCATAGAAAAAATACTGACTTAAATTCTTAGACCCAGATTGATATAGATCCCTCCTTATGTTTGCCTATTTCTATCTCCCCCCCCCACAATATTACTTTTAACAATTATAAATTAAACCTCTTTTATTTTTGCTCCTTACATTTTTAATTCTTAATTCTAAATTTTACCTCTTAATTTTTCTTTTCATTTTCTTTTATTTTTATTTAAAATTTTAATTTTCCCTACATTTTTATATATTTGAATATAAATATTCAAATATATAAAAATGTAGGGAAAATTAAAATTTTAAATAAAAATAAAAGAAAATGAAAAGAAAAATTAAGAGGTAAAATTTAGAATTTTTAAGACTCATGATTTAGGCCCCTTTGATTTCTTCTCACTGCATTTTATTTATTTTAATTTTAATTTTAATTTCAAATTTAAATTTTAAAGTTTTATTTGCATGTAACCATAGAATATTTAAATTTTTAATCTTGTTATTAAAAAAGCAGTAACTTAACTTTATAAGAGTTAATTCCCATGAACATTGAGCAAACATATTACATACTGACTGCTGGTGTTAATAAGATGCAATATATCAGAACTATGAATTATATATCAATAAATATAGATTTTTTTCTCACCAGCAACATGACTTGGAGTTTTGTGCACAATGCTATCTTTAGGTGCCGAACTGTTACATAATTTAAATTTTGTTAAATATATCAGGTTATCGCAATAAGGCAGCTCATATTTTATATGGGGGATTTTTTTAAATGTTGTATTTAAGATACAAAAAAAAAATCATGAATTTTGTATATAAAATAAACAGATCCTCTGTAATGAAAACAGAAGCCAGGTAAGATTTATTCTACTTTGTTGGTACTTGTAGTTACACATGGTATAATAGTCCACTTCCTTATATAGGGCTAGGTGAATATTGTTTATTACTACTATTCCATTTCATAACAAAGGGGTGAGATTGGTATTGAGTACTCTTGATAGTACATTGTCCTCCACCAACCTACTTATTCATAGTGAATAAAATCTTCCAATTGATCTGGCATTCTGTGAGGGCATCTTTATGGTTTGTTCTTGGCATTCATTTCCATCCTAGGCTCTTCTGGATCTGACAATGTTTTGGAACTGTCTTGTTTGGCTGGTTCCTGGCTAAAAGATCTTGCCCCAAAATGCTGTTGTTTTCTTCAGTGCTTTGGTCATTTGGTGTCTGAAGATTGGGAATATATGTCTCAGGAGTTTGATGAAACTGCTTTTGTGGTACTGATTGGTCATCAGAACTAGAGTCAGATTAGACTCTGTAGGAATATTCAGATTCATTTTGTAGGGACTCTGGACTTGATGTACATGGCACATGATCACCTAGTTGGGTCAGACTGGTTCTGTGAACTGGGAGATTATGTCCCTCTGAGATAGTTATGGCTACAGGACAACTGGATTGCAGGCATCTATCTCAACTACTAGAGGAATAGAAGGGCCCATCGCAAAAATGGCAGAATTAGCAATGTCCCTTTCCATGCTTTGAAATGCTTTGATGGTGGAACAGGACAAAGGAAAAGTAGGTACTTGTGTCAATGGGTATATATTTTTTGAAAAAGACACAAACCCATTGGAAAGTAGTGGGCAAACATACTGAGGGTTTGTTGTAAGGCTGACATGTTTCCAAGATTGGTAATTCCATTAGGAGTTAAAGTTACTCTGAATCTGGCATCATAGTGCCATTTTTGACAATGTATTCAATAGTTTTCCAAGTTGTAGGACCATTTTTCACTGTTCAAGATCAGATTGTATTTCTTGATGGCAGCCTTGAATTGTTTAAGGTTGTGGTCATGGTCAGCTTGGTTATGGCCACATACTGTAACATTATCTATATAGGCAACAGTGCCCTTCAATTTTTTATTGAAAATGATTTAATCTATAACCCTTTGGAAGCTAGCCACCCTGTTTGTCACCCCAAAAAAAGATTTGCCAGTACTGGTATAAGCGACCGCAGGCCTCAAATGTAGGGCTTATTCTCTGGCTTGATAGGTACCTGATGGTACGGACTCCTGAGGACTAGAGTACTAATAATGTGGTATTTAGAAATGTTAGAAATCATTTTGTTGATACAAGGCAATGCATAGGCATCAAGTAATATGTATCTGTTAATAGTTTGGGAGTATTTAATGATCATCCTTTTCTTGTGATTTTCAGAGCCTATTATGGGCTCTCCATGGAGATTCACTTAGCTCTTTAATTCCTTCTTTAAGCAGTTTACTTCTGCTGCTATGAACTGTTTGTGCTCTTGTGAATAGTTTCTTGATTTTACTACTATTTATTTGTAGTCAGAAGTCAAGTCTGCAAAAGGTGATAGGTATTGCACTTTGACAGCTGCCAGTTTGCATACTCTTAGAATTGATTTGGAGCCACCAAAATTGATTTCAACACAAGAATGTTGGTTTAGGTAATTGTAACCCAAAATCAAATTGCAGCAGAGGTTTTTCATCACAGATAATTTGATCCCTTGATAGAAATTTCCCTTTAGATTAATCATTTAGTATCCAATTACATGAGAGGAAAAGATAAATTTGCCATTGATATTTGGTTGGAACAAAGAAAGATTTTCCATTTGTTCACTTTCATGATACTGGCATCAATAAAATTTTCAGACCTACTAATGTCATCATTGAGCATGGATAGTCAATCCATTTAGTTTAACCTTCACAATTGTTTTTGACAAGGAAAGCAGCTGCTACTGTAAGTGATGATATGGTAATAGTTGAACATTTTTTTTGTGAAGAAGCTGATTGCCAAACATCAAAAAATGTTCCCACTTATCACTTGTAGCATTTAACATCTTGAGCTGGCCAAGATGAACAAGAATGTATATGAAGGCCACAACAGTAGCATTTGGGCCCAACTGAGGTGGCATTACTTAGGTTGTTCATGATTGGAGGGAGTGTGGTAGTATCTTGGAACAATGAGAGAATTTTGAACTTGAAGAGGAGAGGCAGAAATAGCAGTCCCTAAAGTCTTGGGATGTAAATAAAAGACAGATTGCTTCTGTGCCATATCTAATATTAGGGCTCGTTTATACACTGTTGATAAGTCTAGATTTTTATTTACTAGTGGTCCTTGTATTACTTGGTTAGATTATATTCCATTAATGAATGTGTCCCTGATGAAAACATTTCCCACTTGGTTTGCAGGTAAGGCTGTAAATCTATACTCATGACTTAATGTCTTTAGAATCTGAAGGTACTACTCAAGGCTTTCCTCTTGCTGTTGATATCTGGTAGCAAGTAAGTTTCTAGCAAAAATGGTATTCTTTTTCTTGATGAACATGGCCTCTAAAATATCTATAGTAGTTTTGTAATACTCACATTCAGGCAAATTTCTATAAATTGGAGTGGAAACAGTGCAATAGAAGAGTAAGTTTTTCAGTACCTGTTAAAGTCATGTTTGAAGACAACTGCAGCACTGTAAGGAATCCTTCAAATATTTTCCTCTAATGATGCCATTTGTCAGGAGAATCTGAATCAGATGTATTGGGGTCCACACGGTTAGAATGTTCCATAATGAAGTAAAATAAATTATAATGAAAACAGAAGCCAGAATAAGGTAAGCTTTATTCTACTTTGTTGTGTAGTTACACTTGGTATAATAATCCACTTGCTTATATAGGCTAGATAAATGTTGTCTATTATGACTATTTCATAACAAAGGAGTGAGATTGGTATCAAGTACTCATGATACTACATTGTCTCCACTCACATACATAAAAATTACTTATTTTTAATTATAAGGGTAGAATTATAATCTAAATATAAATATTCACATATAATTGATGCTATAATGGAATATCCTAGCACCCTCTATGAACACTATGGTGTACTAAGTCTATTATAAATGAGCAAGAGCATTTTCATTAGTGATCCTTGCTTATGGATTGTGGCTTGCTGCTTGCTCATAAGACCACATTTTGACCTTTTTTTTTGTTGCAGCCCTGACTAGTTTTTGAATTACTAGTTTTTTTGATTACCAGTGTTTGGATAAAGTTGATTAATTTTCTTTCGTTTTCATTAATTTGATATTTATTTAATTTTATTTTGTGTTTTTCTTTTTTTCTTTTTTTCTTTTCAGTCTTTTTTAACTTTTTTTGGTCGGTTTTGACTGTCATATTTTGTTTTATTTTTGATGTGAGTCTTACCATTTCATTGTTTTGTTCCCTTTTATTTTTGTTTAAATTAATCTTTAATTTTTGACAGAGAGAGAGAGAGAGAGAGAGAGAGAGAGAGAGAGAGAGAGAGAGAGAGAGAGAGCATTTTTTAATGAAGACACTATTTCTTTTTTGAATTTGTTTATTTTTATTTTTCTTGCCAGTTTTTTCTTGGTCTTGGCTGATTTTTATTTTTCTTTATTTAACATTCATTTCTTCTAGGCATTTTTTTGTTTTCTTTGTAATTCTTTTTTTCTTATTTGTATTTATTTGAATTTCATATTTGGGTGGGCTTTATTTTTTTTTTTAATATTTTTTTCATTTAAATCTTATTTAATTTTTTTCCCCCCAAAGGCGAACTTTATATTTTAGTTTTCGTCTTCAGACAAACCTTATTTTTTTTGTCTGCAAGTGTAGTTTATTTTAGTTTTTTGTCTTTGTCCATTTTTCTAGATGAACTTTATTTGCATTTTTTGTAGTCTTTGTCTTTTTGACAAACTTTTATTTAGGTAAAGTTTAATTTTATTTTTGGCCGTATTTATATATTTTTATTTAAACTTTATTCTTTGTTTAATTTTTGTTGTTTGTCTTTGAATGTATCTTATTCTTTATTTATTTTTTAGTTGTTCATCTTTGGACGTATTTTATTCTTTATTTTTTCAGTTTTTTGTCTTTGGATGAATTTTTTATTCACTTTTGATTTTTAGTTTGCTATCTTTGGCAAACTTTTTATACTTTTAGTTTTTCACCTTTAAGTGAATCTTTCTTTATAATTGTTTAGTTTTTTCGTCCTTGCATGAATTTTTCTTTATTTATTAATTTTTGTCTTTGTGTGACTTGTATTTTTGCCCGTCTTTTGATGAATTCTTTATTATTGTTATTGCCTTATATATTTATTTTCTTTCCTTTTCCCCTCCCTCCAAATAATAAAAGAGCCATGCTTTTTCATCTGGGACGTACTGCTGCTCACACCAGAAGATTGTATGGAAATAGCAAGCAAGGAGCTGATCACGAAAGACCTTATAATAATAATGGACTATGAGTTCCAAAGGGAGATCAATGTAGCAGTATAAAAGGTCCCACCTCAGGTTACTGGGGAGCATCTGGCTTTGTTTTTTAAAAGTTATGGCCAAATACTGGCTACCTCCTCTGACAACCTGAACAGGGGATGGACTTTCAATATAATGATAGATCAGGTGGCTTTCATTCCCATCCCCAACTGAATATTGTGGCTGGAAAATAGTGACCAGCTGAAAACCAACTTGTTGGAAGTGCAAAGAGACTGGTTCTTCCTGCTCAGAGAAGGACTCTGGTGCTCTGGTTACTGTTGACCAAAATGCCCCTAAGCCTGATACCAGTAGTTCTGTAGCACCTGTAATGGGTCGAACAGTGACACAGTCCAGTGACAATAAAACCCTGGATGACTCTCAGCTCCCATCCTCTCAGATTCCAAAACCTACCGCAAGTGTGGATAAGGACAAAGATGAGGGAGAATGGTGCTTAATTGTTAGAGGTAAAGGTGCAGTGGTGCCTCAGTCCATTGAAGCCCCCACAGTTAATGACACTTACAACCCCATTTCCTCTATCAGCTCTAAGGGTGACGTACCGGCAGTCTGTCAAGACTCTCTCCTTACTGAGATGCAAAAACAAGCAGAATCCAACTGGGACCAGATTCAACAGCTCAGAAAATTAAAGAAAGATTTGGATGCCAAGAAAGCAACTGAAAAGAAAAGAAAACAAGCAGCGACATCATGCTCTTTGGTCTCTGCCTCATCTTCTCCTTCCTGGAAAAAAACTCATGGCCCTTCCACCAATGTCAAGATCTCTAACCCCCATCTCTTTCAAAATGACCATATTGAAGAAAGCATCTCCATCTCCTTCTCCAGTCCCTTATCCTTTGTCTCTCCTACCCCTACACCAACACCTACACCTTCTCAGTCCCCTCAAGAGCATGACACAAAGAGGCAAAGAAGCCCACATGTGGTTAGTGGGGGGGGGAGAAAAGGAAAAAAGCAAAGCCACCACATAACCTTGGTGAAGATGTTTGCTGCATCTCTGAAAAGGTGAGTGCTCCTTCTATCGTGAATGTTGGATAGCTCTGAAATGACTCCTGTGGGTGGTGTAAGGCCTCTCCATTGTCCTGGTGTTGTTTTGTAAGGCATTATATCATGGATGATTTGATTGGTGAGCTCAGTCTTATGAAGCAGGAGGCTCACTCAATATGGCCTTGATGCCTGGGTTGAAATGCCTCACTAATGATGAGGCATCACTCACCTGGCTAGTGATTCGTAGGGCCCTCTGGGTTGGCAAAATACTTTGTGCAGTGGGCTTGGAGAAGACTCCAAACTGCATACACTGTACTGGGGTGGTGGAGGCTCTGGATTGCACCTTCTTTCAGTGCAGGGTCGTAGTACTGCTGTGAAAATTTGTTGAAGGCATCATAGTTTGCATGCTTTGCAGAAAGTTCTTTGTCCTCAAGGCCACTTCTGTCTGTACCAATGTGGGGCTGCCATTGATGAAGGCTGAACACTGTGTTCTTTTGCTTGCTGGGAGTTATGAGAGTTGTGATTTGGAAGATGTGTCAGAAGAATCTTGTACTTTAGGCATCAGCTTAAAGTCAAGATTAGGATGGAAAGGCATCGGCTCCCCTATTAGAGTTTGGCAAAAGGTAGGTGAGTCTTGTGTGTTTGTGCCAAGTGAGAGGAGCCAACTTGGAGTCACATTTTGATGCCAGTTAGGCATTAGGACATTGTTCTAGCTGTCTTGAACCTTGCTCCACCCCAGCCCAGATGTAGACTAGATTAGGCTTGTTTTTTGTCTTTAGTTTTCTTTTCTGATTTACTTATGTTACAAGGATACATTTATAGATAAAAATAATATTAATAATGTCTAAAAAGTTGTAGTAAGGGATTCATTTGAGTCCTACTTGTTATTACAAAAAAGTTTTAATTCATGTAGTAGTCATAAAAATAAGGAAATTAGAAATAGAGCGTTTGGAAGATGCTAGAATGTCTGAGAAAATTTGAGTAAAATCTAGAGAATTCTAAAGGATTCTAGAATATGCAAATTAGGTGTTAACCCCTATAAAAATAGGTTTTGGGAAGAGAGCAATCAGTTGTTGAAAGGGTTTGCTGACATTATCAACTCCAGCTTTGATTCAAGGATTTATATCCAGTTGAAAGAATCTCTAAGAAAAGTTGCCAACCAACTAAAATTTGAAAGAGAACCTCCTGGAACAAAAAGGGTAAATAGATATTTTTGACTTTTTCATTGACCATACTGGAATTTATTCTTTATATACACATTTAAAGATTTCCAAAAAGTATAGCACTTTAACTACTTCGTTAACTTAACTGAGTAAAGATAGTGACCCTTCCTTCCCCTTCATAGAACTTTGCCTGCCAGTAGTAAACTCTGTTTTTCTTTTTAAATACAAACACTGTATATTTGTAAAAATTTTTATTTAATGTTTTGGTAAATTAAATATTTGTTTGTGATTTATCTCTGAGTTTTGGTTAATCAAATTTTTTTTTCTTTTGTTACACTTAACACGTCACACTTAGCTGGGGTTAGTATAGTCATCGGCCTGTTATATTTCTGTTTCAACTTTCTTTGTTTAATTCCCCTCCCTTCCCCCTGTTTAGGTGACCGGATATGTCAGTTATTTGGTGGGTGCGGGACACCTTTTGTATTTCGGGTGTAAATTTCGTATTTATTTTTGTGTTTGAATGTGTGTATGCTTGTGTGAGTGGTTGAATGAATGAACGGTTTATATAATTAAATCCCACATTGATTTCATCCAGTTAACTGATATATCTTTTACAAGTTAGAATTTGTTGGGGGTTTCATTATTAACACAGTTTTATTTAGTTTCTCGTACATAGTTTGTTTTCCACGTAAAAAATCATTGGGGTGTTTTTAAATTGTTATTCCACTCCCTCCAGAGATAAAATTGTACATATGGGGTTATTAGTTAGGACTTTATGGAGACACTGGGGTATTATAGTGGACATTGTAAGAAAGGTATGTAAGAAAGCGTTGTTTTAGCGTAAGAAACACTGCAGAAAGCTTGGGTCAGTGATTATGTCTAGCTAAGTTTAATTATAAGACAGATGAAGACCAGCCTTCTCCATCTCCATTTTTGCCCTTGTGCCATATTTTTTGTGTAACCCTATTTCCACATGGGTATATTTCTTTTTTTTTGGTTTAATACAACAGAGTGGAAGAAATTGATATTAGTGATATTGTTAGTCGTGTTTTATTGTAATCTGCAATGTGAGCTTACTGAAAAAAAGATATTTTTAATACTATTATGTACTTGTAAAATCCAGGGAATAAAGAAATTGGTTGATAATTGAGAAAAAAGAGAAAAATATAGTTTTTCTTCTTTTTTTGTATTTGAAACGAATTGTTTTGGGCCAGTGGGAGTTGAAAATGGCCATAGCCATAACAAAATGTCATGATTTCCTTGATGAGGTCAGGTATGGTTAAATCCTCAGGACTATTCCTGAGAACAGATTCTAAAATAAAAAAAATAGATGATGTAATTGAAAGGAAGAGGACAGAAAGACATTACATCATGTGAGGTGTTGATATTTCATTTGTTGAGCCATAAATCGTGTGAGTAGAAAATAATCTCATTGGTCAAAGCTTTGAGATCCCCCAAGAGAATTGGGAACGACTATAAAAATCCAAACTTAGTGCAAAAAATCAGTTGGTTGAGTGGTTTTTGAAATTGCAATCAAGATGTAATGACTGAGGGAAAAGTGTTCCCAACTGGGAGCCATGACCCAGAGACTGGTCACCTACCATAGAACTCATGGCTGAAGATATAAAGAAACTTAGAAAAGCCAGTCACCAATTAATTTAAAGAGTTAATGTCGAATAATGTGCCTCTGATAGAGTCCTAGCTAAGGTTGTAAAGAAACAGAATGAATCAAGAAATAGTTAAGTTAGTTGGTGAGAGAGATTTCCGAGCGGCAAAGAAAAACAACCCTCACCATTCTCGCCAACTTGTTCGCTCTAGTTTGGTAAATTCTGTTAAGTTCCGACAAGAACCTGAAAGAACTTTGTTGTTTTAAAAGTTATCTGAAGAATTGACAGCTCTGATTATTTTGAACATTTGAAAGCTTTGATTATTTTTAATGGGACTTCGAAAGGACTTATTTTTATTTGGAATATTTTAAAAGCTCTGATTGCTTTTAATGAAACTTTGAAAGGACTACTTTTTATTTGAAAATTGAAAGCTCTGGTATTTTTAAACAAATCTTCTCTCCGTTGTAATCTTGAATTTTGACAATTGTATTTTCTGCTTTTACAATTAATTATTTTTTTTTTATATAAAGACTTTCTTTCATAACTCATCCAGGCGTCTTTGAACTTATTCATTTATTTATTTTTTTTTTGGTGCTGTATTTATTTTTTTTAACCAAAGTGTACACAAGTGTCTGGTCTGATTTGACATGGTAGAAATATGGCTACCAGGCTTTTCAACGTGACTTTCTGAGATCAAATGAACACAACGTGGGCAAAGAGTTCGTTGTTGTAATAGACATTTTTAGGATCAGCTACTGTGACGACTAGCGACCCAAAAGCGTCATCATTTTGACATCATCCTCGCAGCAGACTCCGGACCAGGGGCAGTGAACCAGTCTGTCAGCAGACGTGTTGCATTTGTATAAAAATACAAAAATAAATATTGTCTTGCTTCTGTATTGAGTTGTGATCATTCTTGATCAGGCTCTCTCTTGTTATGCTCCTTTTTGTCAATCTCTCTGCTTCTGAGCAGAGAGGGACTCAAATGAGGCTCTGCCAAAGGGTAGAGTCTCGTTTGGGATGAAAAACAAGAGCTTGACCCAGCCTTAAACTGTGTTTACGAAATATTTTTGGCTGAGTATAAGAGCTCATAATCCTCACATTAATTGACCTTGTGACACATCCGCCTTCATGTATAGCAGTAAATACTGTGTTGTTTACGGATTAGAACCTGGTAGTACTATTCTTGTCTCTAATAATTCTTATGCTTTTATTCTATGACACCTAAATTGGTAATATTTCCACTCAAATTTCCACCTTATTACGGTTTATAAAATAGTGAGTGTTCTAAAAATAGAAAAAGATAGACACACTGACGCCAAGAATTCAAAATTGGGCGGCAAAATAAGGAACTGTTTCTTTTGGTAGGAGTAGGAGTAAGAGTAGGAGTAAGAAGTAGGAGTTAAGGACAGTAGTTTTGTGTAGGAGATTTGAAAAGAGGAAGACGCTACAGTTGACCACTAGAGTTCAGAAGGGATAGGCTCGTTTACTACTAGCATTCCACAGTGAAGAGAATTTAGCTAGTTTGCTCCTGTATCCACACAAAATTTAAGGGTTGTAACTTGATGTAAAAACCTAAAGTTTTATAGTATACCAAAAATAAACATCATTAATTCAAGTTTGTGTTATCTTCTAATCATACCAAAACGAAGCAACACAACAGTGGTGATCCCGACGTACAAACAGAAAGTAACCTCATATACAAAATATATTTATACACATATAAAAGGATAAATGGAGCAGACAGGAGATGAAACGACTCATCAAGTCAATATCAAGACACCAGAATTCATGGAAACTGCTGTAAATGGATGGTTTACGATATTAGAAGCCCAGTCTCACTTGCGAAATGGGACAGCGTCGAAAACAAAGTTTTATACAGTAATATTGTCGTTACCAGCTGAAGAAGTGGGTAAACTACCAAATGCTACCCTCGCATCATAAGACTACGAGGAATTAAAACGGACTCTGATAGAAGCTCATGAACAAACAAAACCGGAGCTTCTAGAAAAATTAATGTCGGCTACGACTATTTCAGGACGACCGTCAACATATTTGCACGAAATGCTATCCTTAGCTAAACGGATAGGTATTAGCGACGACATTGTGAGACACAAATTCCTGCAGGCATTACCGTCAACAATAGCTCCAGTAATAGCCTCGCAAAAAGATTTAAACCATACCCAACTTGGCAGGTTAGCAGATGAACTGATGCCATTATTGAATAACGATAAGGCATTTGTTGTTCAGCGACCCTTATCTACTAAGAATAACTCACAAACAAATTATAAAGGAAAATACAGCCAAGACACTTCAGTGCCACTAAATGTCAGCCCGTATCGGAATAACCAACGAACAAAAATTTGCAGAGCACATCTTTATTTTGCCAATGAAGCAAGAACATGTAAACTTTGGTGTAAATGGCCCAAAAAGAACAATCTACAAATGTTGCCTAGTTCCCGACCAGCAACACCTACGGGAAGTGATTCGGAAAACTAATAGGGCGAAAAAGTTCAGTCCCACGAGATTCGCCACTATTAGAAATTACCGCAAAATTAGGGGCTCCCAAATTAAAATTTGTTGTAGATACTGGTGCAAGTATCTCAATATTACCAACTTCTGCAGTAAATGGTATTGCATTAAAACAGACTCCCATATCACTATCCACTGCAAATGTGGAGAAAATAAAATGCTATGGACAAGCAAGTTTGGAAATTGAAATACCCAGTTTAAGGAGATCTTTTACTTGGACATTCGTGAACGCTGATATCACCAACCCACTCCTTGGACTGGATTTCCTCAACAAGTTTGGTCTAATAGTAGACTGCAGTAACAAAACCATTTACGATCCTAAAACAACCCAGAGAAAGAGTTTAAAAATATCTGCATCAGCGGTGAATCTAGTTGTAAATGAAACGGAGCCCCCGTCATTCATACGGAACATGATTAAAGAAAAATATCTGAACTTAATCACACCACATAAGAACAGTATCAAAAAACACTGTGGCGTCTACCACAGAATTGAGACAGGAAGCCATACGCCAGTATTTGCAAAACCCAGGAGGCTTAATGTAGAAAAACTGGAAGCCGCGCGTAGCGAATTTAAAACCCTACAAAAAGACGGAGTGATCTCCCTTTCCAAAAGCGAGTGGTCTAGCCCACTACATATAGTATCTAAACAAAGCGGAGGATTTATGTTGTGGAGAATATCGTTTTCTCAATAGCATAACCAAGACTGACAGGTACCCTATACCAAATCTAAACTCTTTTTCAGCAAAACTTGCGAACAAACGACAATTCTCCAAAATCGATTTGATTTCAGCCTACCACCAAATTAAAATGCATCCGGACGATGTAGCAAAAACTGCTCTCCCCACCCCATTTGGTTTTTATGAATATAATTATATGCCGTTTGGATTAAAAAATACGTTAGCTACATTTCAACGGTATATGGACAATATATTTGAAGACATTGATTGTGTTTGATCAAATTAAAATCCATTTTAGCCTAAAATTTTTACTAGGGCCCTTTTTTCTTTTTTTTTTTTTGTCGCCTTTTTGGGAGTCAATTTCAAAAGTTCTTCACTATGCGGTTTAATCTTTAAACAAAGAAACATACTTATTTTTAGAATTAAAGAAAGCGTATTAAAATGATCATTGAGAAAAAAAACAAAAACTGTCTTTTTTAACACTGACTTTTATTTTAGTTTTTTTTGTTGTTGGCTGTCCTAAGCTATCAAACTTTATTGACGGAGTGCTCAATTCTTTTAAAAGATTTTCGATTACACTCATCATCGTAAACTTTTTCCTTTGTGAAATAAAATACAAAGATTATGATAACTAAATTAAAATACCCCACATCCACAAATTTAGATATTCACAGGGCTTTTTAAAATAATCCTTAAAGGTACTTTTTTTTTTCGAACACGTTAAAACTTCTCTAACCGTCAACTTCACAGAAACACTTCTTTTTTAAACCATATTTGATGCTGTTAAGTGTTAATCTTACTCTTAGTCTTCTTATATGTTGCATATCTCTACCCAATTTTGCCTACTATTCAACTGTAAATATTTTTTGTTTATCGAAAACTACACAATCGACAAAAGATTGTTTTAAAACTTCTATAATTTTCTAAGCATGTAGAAAGTGAAAGTGAATGATTAAAAGTTTCAACTCTTCGTTTTGATTTTTAAATTGTACAACAGAATCGTATTATCAGTAAAAAAAAAAAGTTAATTTTAAAAAACACGAAATGTGCAATTTACTGAGCTAAATCACTTGCTAAATGGCCATTGTAGTGAAAAAAAGGTTTTACTTACACTAAAATACTGGTGGTTGGAGAACAAATATGCATCTCATTTTTTTACTTTGGCAAAAATGCTGTTCACAGAATGACATTGAAAAAAGTTGGTTAGTATCTGTCTTTATTTATTAAAGCAGTTAAAAGCTCATCAAATTAAATATCATAGTTCTATTGCATTTATATTTTCTATTGGGAACAGATTGTAGGAATTAAAAGGTAAAATATTAAAAAAATAGAATTAGATGATTGACATTCCCCAATGAGTCCTGCGTTTAATAAGGCCAATTTTCCCAATAAAATTTTATTTTTTTAAATTTCATGAATTTTACGTAGAGGTGGGATAACAGATGAAAAAAAAATATCAATATTTTTAAAAAAAAATAATTTAATTCATTTGTGAATAAGTCCTGAAAGTTTCATTAAAATCCGACCATTATTTGATTTTTGCAAGAATTTCCAAAATAAATAATGTTTGTCATCGAAAAAAATAAACGGAGTTGTAATTAATACATTTTCCATTGTAAACTCTCATAACGATCTGGTTACCCGCTAATTAAAAATAAAATCGAAACATTTTTTACCAAAAAGGAATTTAAAAAAAATTAAAATAATTTTTTTTATCTTTCCTCTTAAATAATAACAAACTGTTATGTTTGTTACAAACATTTTGATGGAAAAAGTTCGTTTTTAAATTTAGGGCTTTTTTTTTTTTTTTTTTCATCGATTTAGTGGAGGTACCTTAACTGATGAAAAGTAAAATATTTAGATTTTATTGAATGAAACAAGTTGAATATCTTTTTAATGTGTTCGCTTTTAAGTTATTTTGAAGAGATGAGTTTTTTATTTGAAAATTTTTTTACAAACTTTTTGAGAGATAAAAAGGGTGGGTATTTGTTTTATTTTCCGATTTCCTGTGATTTATTTAAAATTAGAAAATCAATTGAAGGTGTAACAAGCTTTGCTTTTCACAAGATAGCTGTTTTTACACAGTACTGTTCTTAAACAACTTTTACAATAAAAATGTCAACAATTAACAAATTGGGTGCATATACTCAAAATTCTGATTGTTTTTCCTTTTGATTTAAAAAAAATGGTTGAAATATTTTCACACTCTCTAGTTTAAAACGGAAAGTCTCAATATATATATATTTCTTATTTCTTTCTCTTTTCCAATCTTTTCACTCTTTTCTTTTCTTTTTTTCAATTGGAGTAGATAGACTAAACTATCGCCGGTTCACACTCCACCCACGTCTATTGAACAGGTGAAGAGGCTCATCCCTTGTTCCTTGTTTAGGATGTGGTTTCCGGCTTTCTCTTTTCCAATCTTTTCACTCCTACGTAACCCCCTGCGCTTCAGTGGCGTTACCGCCTTGCTCGGGGTGATATGATTAAAAAAAAAAAAAAAAATATGGACAAAATTTTTGAAGACATTGATTGTGTTTTTATATATATTGATGACATTTCAATTTTCAGCAATGATGAGATTTCTCATAAAAAAGACATTGAAACTATTTTTAATATTTTAAATGAACACAATTTAAAAATTTCAGCCACAAAATCTGTTTTCAATGTGACTTCCCTAGATTTCTTAGGCTTTCATATTAGCGTAGATGGCATTAAACATACAACTAGTAAAATAGAAGAATTAAAATTTTTTCCTTACAATAAGGACGAAAAAGGGTTATGCAGATTTCTTGTAATGGAAGGATTTTATAGAAAATTAATACCAAAATTTTCAGAGATAGTCTTACCCCTATCTGAGAGAATGAGGTTATACCCTAAAGGCTCGTTCACATTAGATGAATCTGAATGACAATCTTTCAATTCTGTAATTAAGGAACTTAATGATACATCCTCATTAGCTCACTCTGAATCTAACTGTACAAATTATCAATTAGTCACTGACAGCAGTAATTATGCTGTCGGTGTGGCATTGCACCAAATGATGGAAGGAAATTCAATACCAATCGGATTTTTCTCTAAAAAATTAACACAAACATAAATGATATATTCTACATTCGATCGCGAACTTTTATCAGCTTATTTGTCAGTGCTGCACTTCCGTCATCTCATAGAACGTCGCCAAGTGCTACTTTTAACTGACCATAAGCCATTGTGTGGTGCATTTTATAGTTTAAACCCCACTAAATCAGACAGACAACAACGACAATTAGCTATCCTGACATCAGTGGCATTACTGCTTTGCTCGGGATGATACGATTAAAAAAAAAAGTTTCTCTGGACAGGTTGAAACCATATATAGAAGTACAAAAACAAATAGTAGAGAAACAAGTAGAAGAAAAGATGAATAAAAACAAAACGCTTAGTGAGTCAGAACAAGAAATAAATACAAGAAATAAAAAAAGAAGATTCTCCCATGATAAATACAAAACCTTGTTCAAGTCAAAAAGTTTCCTGGAAGAAATATAACGAGTACTATTATTATTAGTACACTCTGTTCTAAAGGGGGAACAAATAATTATCAACAAAGATGGAAGTCGACCAAATCCAGAAAGGGATGAAGCTATCAAGAGCATACCAAGACCAACTAACATTAATAATTTACAGGTGTTCTTGGGTTTAGCCAATTACTATGGCATATATATTCCTAATATGTATGACTTGAGAGCCCCTTGGAATGAATTATTGAAAAAAGACGTAAAATGGAATAGGTTAGGAAGATGCGAAGATGCATTTCAAAAAATTAAAAAATACTTATTATCTGACTTATTGGCATATTATGCCACCTCAAAAGAAATAACTGTAGCTTCAGATGCCAGTAATTATGGCATTGGAGCCGTAATTCTCCACAAATTTAAAGATGGGTCAACCAAGCTAATAGGTAACGTTATTACCTGCAGAAAATGATTACAGTCAGATTGAAAAAGAAAGCTTGGCGATAATTATGCAGTGAAGAAAAGGAAGGAAATTGTATTACAAGTTGACTATAGGCCGTTATTGATGGTTTTGGGCTCTAAAAAGTATACTCACGCATACAACAACTATAGCAATGGAGAGTAATTTTAAAATGTAGTTTTTGCCCTTGAAAAAATTAACCCATGCTGACGGACTATCTAGATTAATCCTGAAGTGTGCTGAACCACTAGAAGACACAGTGATTGCTGCGTTACGGGAGGAAAATGAACTATTCATGTTACATTGTAATATGATTCGTGAATTACCAGTGACATTGGAGGATATACAGGAAGCAGTGGAAAAAAGATGAGTTTATAAGAAAAACGGAAAACAACTATGGTTAGACAGAAGTAACAAAAAAGGGATAAAAATATTATCGTTTTCAATTTACAAACAAGTACTTCTCTTTATGGATATAATTGTTATACCCTAAACTTTGCAGAGAAAAATTCTGAAAGAATTCCATGTTGGACATTGAGGCATATCCAAATTGAAATCTCTGATGCATGGTTTCCCATATTAGCCAAAAATAGACCAAAACATTGAGCGAACAGTGAAAGAATGTAGAGGTTGCCAACTCGCGGCAAAACCACCAGCTATAAAAATACAGCCATGACCAAAAAACAGACATCCCATGTTCATTTGAACTACACTGTACCCATAAATGGTCATTGTTATTTAGTAATTGTGGACAGTTTTTCTTACTGGCCTGAAGTAATTAAATGCATACATCAACTGCCATAAATATGATTAATGCATTAAATGAATACTTTTGTCATTTTGGAGTGCCTGAAAAGCTAGTCAACAATTTACAGGCAAAGATTTTAAGGACATTTGTACTGCTTACAATCTTGGTACACCATCCTAGATCAAATGGTCAGGCTGAGAAGTTTGTAGACACATTCAAGAAAGCCTTGATGAAAAACCAAGGTATAGACACAGATGAGAGAAGCATACTAACATTTCTAGCAGTCTATAGGATTACTCCTAACTCAAATACAGACCCAGGGCTTTCACCAGCAGAACTCATGTTCACAAAAAAATAATAGTTTTACACCAATAACATGCTACATTTACAATTGTAAATTATTATGGATGTATATGTATAGATATGGATGCATGTGAGTAACCAGACCACCAAAAAAACTAAATTGAGTTACAAGCACAATTACATAAAATACTAAAATTAATATCCAATTCTATGTTTGATACAATATTTATATTAAGAAAACACACACACACACACACACACATCTAAACAAATTAAATTATTTATTACTAGTAACAAAAGTGGAATTATAATTGAAATAGAAATATACACTCTTAAATATTAAAAAAATATATATAATACAGAGTTATTTTTCTATACTACTGAGATGAGGTAGTATTGTCCTTATCTTTATTGCCATTCTTATGAGATTTTGGCTGTTGTACGCTCCAACATTCTTCAGGTGCTAGGAATTTTGACCCAAACTGTTTATTGCGACCACTGGGGTATATGATTCTAATTCTATGTACTCATATAGTTATCTCTCTTTAACTTAGCTCTCTAAGTTATTTGTTCACCTGGAGCCTGGTATTGAACTCACAACTCTTTGGGTCAAGTCACTAACCAGCATCTATATCCACTGGTCCATGTGTCCCTGCAGACATCAGCATGTGAATTTCTGAGAA
This sequence comes from Ascarosepion bandense, assembly GCA_037127315.1. Taxonomy (NCBI): domain Eukaryota; kingdom Metazoa; phylum Mollusca; class Cephalopoda; order Sepiida; family Sepiidae; genus Ascarosepion; species Ascarosepion bandense. Next base: position 518,727 of record JBBBDQ010002170.1, on the reverse strand, counting down.
TTATAAAGCTAATGTCTCAGTAACTATTTTATTAGAGCTTATATTGCAGTCTATGATGATAATGATTTTTTTTACATTTTTTTACCAGAGCTCATATTGCAATCTTTTGACACTAATAATTTTCTCTAGCACTCTGTATTACTGGTTCCCATATTATATTCATTTCTATTCTTGGTAGGCTTAGGAGATTTTGTGGCCTAGCATATGTACTGATTCCCTAAGTTTACATAGTTTCCAGTGGTGCTCTCTATTAATTATTTCAACTTCATCCTATAGAGGGTGGTGATCCCTTTTCTCCCTCCATATGTGGTCAGCTATACTTGATGTTTTATCTCTCTTTGTGTTATGTCCATGCGATGTTCTTGTAGCCTTACCTTAAAGGGATGGCCTGTTTCTCTTCACAACTACATAGAATAGTGTACACACAGTCCTTAGTAATGTTCTTCTCTACTGGGGGGGGGGTCTTACTTAGGAGAGGTATATGCGAAGTGTGGAACAACTTTTGAAGGTTATTCTGATGTTATATAGACCACAGGTCCTTTGTATTTTCTCTGACAACCACTTCATATAGGTTAGACAGACCGAGGCTGTTTTCTGAGAGTTATTATCCTCATGCACCCTCCCTTCTGTGTTTGTTGGAGCTGTTGTCATGTACCCTGCATAACTGTTATGTTGTAGGGTACTGCTTATACTGACCATTTCCTGTTAGTATGTCTCTAGGTTGCTGCTTATGACTTTTGCTTGATGTTGCCGGCAGGGGACAATCCCTTTTTTTACATCATTTAGGTGGTGGGCACTGAAGTTGAAGTATTGTCTGGTGAATGTTGGTTTGTGGTATACGAATGTCTTGAACCACTCTCTGTTTGAGATATCAGTACATCCAGGAATGCTAATTTGTTGTCCTCTTTTTCAATTGAGAACTGTATCAATGATCTTATTGAGTTCAGTGGATATAGATGTCAGTTAGTTCCAATGATTTGACCTAAAGAGTTGTGAGTTTAATACCAGGCTGAACAAATTACTTAGAGAGTGATGAGAAAGAGGAACAAGTTACAGGAGGTGTCAGAGAATGGGTAACAGAAGGATGGGAACACTGGTGTGAAGAGAGCTGCATGAGAGTAGAGTGGAAAGGGAAAAGAACACGATACAAGGGTTGTCAGGGAAAGGATGTAAGTCAAGGTGATAAGAAATAGCAATTGGCATTGCATTTAAATTCTTGAAGATTGTAGTTGTCAGGGAAGTAAGTATAGGGAAGGGAATTCCACAGACGAAAAGTACAAGAAAAGAAGCTGATGGATTAGAAGTTGTATTTACATTTGATTGGTTTCACTGTAAAAGGGTGTGACCTAGTTGCTAGTCTAGTAGCTCGAATAAATTCATGTAGAGGGGGCACCACGGAGCTAAGCATATTGGCGCAGAAGCTGTGAAATTATTTGTAGAAGAGACAGAGAGAAGCCACATTACATCAGTGAGAAAGTGACTGGATTTGAGCTACCAGATCGGGATCGATTACATTGCAGATTCTTCGATGGATTTTGTGTTATCATGAAACACACTTATTCCTCAGATAATGGACTCTCCCTCCTCTATTAATAAGAGTTAACAGGAAGTTAACAGAAGAAGTTCTTGGGAAGTTCTTAGAAGTTCTAGTGTTCTATTAGAGTTCAGTAAAACTACTAGTTAGTTTCAGTTTGGACATAGTTGGAATAAGGCAGTTGATATTAGTCGGCAGTTAGCTGAATACTAAGGGGTCAACTTTCAGTGGAAGATTACCAAGTTCCTAACATTTTGGGTACGTTAAGTTGATTAGCAACCAACATAGCATGATTATAACCTTCAGTGTGAAAACTACTCCACAACATTTTATTAAGAAGCCTGAGATGAATAGCAGGAGCAGCTGACCAAATGTGACAGCAGTATTCAATGCATGGGTAGATGGTAGATTTATATATGTGCAAGATAGATTCAAATGAGAAAAAACTTCCTGCCCCTACACAGTGAACTGACCTTCCTAGCAGAAGATTTAGCTATGGATTCAATGTAGTCATTCCACTTGAGGTCAGTTGAGAGAGGCCAAGGAGGCACAGTGTTTTGCTTTTGAGGAGACTAGCCTGATCCATGCTGATGGGGGGTGGTTAAAGGATAGCAGCTTTGTTTTGGAAGCATTGAAATTTATAAGTCATTTCTTACTCTAGTTCACCACAGATTGGAGGTCCTTTTAAGATCAGCAGCAAAGTTTGCTTTGTTAGACTCGGCATATTTCTTATCTAAGCAGGAGTAAGTGGTAGTGTCGTCAGCGTAGATGCCTACTTGGGATCTGATTACATCATGAAGGTCAGAAAAAGCATAGGGCCTAGAATAGAGCCTTGGGAGATGCCTGCATTCGTATGATAGTATCTGGAAGCATGCTTGTTCAATAATACCTTCATTACAACTATTTTTAAGGAACAACTGGATTAGATCAAACAAGTGTCCAGTCATGCCATAGCTCTGCAGCTTACGTAGAAGGCCAGTATGCCAGACTCTGTCAAATACTGTGGAGATATCTAGGACAACAGCTCAAGCTTCACCATTCTTATTGAGAACCTGGTAAATATACACTGTGATGGTTGTTACCAGGGGGATGCATGGGGATTAAGTTGTAACTTCCTAGCTGGGATGAAAGCATTGATGCCACATTGAGATTTCAGATGCACAGTCTTCAATGGGAAAACTAAAAACTTTGTTCCAATGAACGTCACACAGGAAATGGTGGAATGACTCCCTGTCTGCTCTTTGGTAAGAGTAAGATATACTGTTGGTCAGAGGTTCCTGGGGGAGATGAAATGGAAGGAGATATTTATGAAAATCACAGCATGTTCAGAGTTGTTAAGAGAGCAAAGCTGCATGACATGGCAAGTGTTATGGATAGAAGTGAAACAGAGATCTAGCAGTGAGTCAGGTCCATTAAGATTATTAGAGAAACATGTGGGGAAATCCACTGCTTGCGCAAGGGAGTGAGTGATTGAAAATTTTGTGGTATGGACAGCAACAAAATCTGTGACAAGGTTTTTCCAGCGAATTAAGGTCTCTAAACACAAATATATGCGTGAACGGATGAAAGGAAATAGCCTTATCTATATTGTTCGAGATGCTGTCGAGATGCTGTCAAGTACAGAACAGTCAGGGGATAAAGGGGAGCGGTAGAGACAGAAAAGATAGCTAACTGAGTTTAGTAGAAAGAGGCGGAGGTACATGTAGGAATGATGTAGAGATTCAAGAGAAATCACCCTAGCTAGAGGGAGATGTTTGCTGACATAAACATCAATTCCATGCTTATGAACATTGGATTTCTTCCTTAAGAGAAGAAGGTAACCAGAGATATAGAAATCAGAGGAAGGAATAGAAGGGTCAAGGTTAGTTTCACAAAGAGTGAAGATGTCAAGTGAGTTTAATTGGAAGAAGGATTCAAAGCTGCAAAAGTTGATACAGATACCACGGATGTTCGAGAAAGGGATGTTAACAGGTTTAAGTGATTTTTGTTTAGGTAGTTTAGTTTTAATTCTTACTTTGTGTGATGTCATAATTAGAGATGTTTTGGTAAGGAGAGGCCGGGGGTAGTAGTACCAGTCTGTTGTCAAATGCAACATGTATAAGAAGGAAATTGGCACAGACTGTAGCATAATATGGCCTCAGGGTTGCTCACTGGAGGCATTTGCAGGGACACCCATTCATACATGATATGGGACTACAAAAAACCCTGATATTATACAACTGTAGATTAGAGCAGCCTCTCAAGACACTATGCAAGAGTTTTTGCCCTTAACTACCAGTCAGAAGCAGCAACCAGGAAAGTGCCAACTCAGTAACCTCAAAATGAGGAGACATTGCCACTATCAACACATATTACAAAAAGCTTGTGACATCACTACTATTAAGACCTGAGGAGAGGAAAGAAACTGAGGATCTCTTCAGGAAACAAGGAATGAGCCTCTGCCTGTGCAAAAGAAGAGAGAGGAGTATGAACCGGGTGATAGTAGGGTCTACCTACTCCAATTAAAAAAATTACTAAGTTTATCTTCGTTAAAGTCAGATTCCAAATAATCACTTCAAGAGAATTTTAAGATACCTTCCCTTAGAAATTAAAAGGAAAATAAGAAATAAAATCAACTTTTGATGCCAAGATGACTAAAAAAGGTAATTGAAATTTTAACTGACACAAGTATATTTTAAAATTTATCCAATGCTATATGCAAGAAAAAAAAATTTAAATTTTTGAAAATGAAACGTTCAGAAAAAGCGTCAATCAAGCTTACCAGAGACAAAATCTGTTGCCATCAGAATATTAACTGAGTTGAATGAAACTTAAAATTGATCACGGTGAATTCCATTTCACTTTTTAATCAGTTGTTATTAATTCAATCAGCAAGTAGCTACATTAACCATAACGCATTATATCCAAAATGAGAGAGAGAGAGAGAGAGAGAGAGAGAGAGAGAGAGAGAGAGAGAGAGAGAGAGAGAGATGGCGACCCAGAGACATAGGAACAGGAAATGGTCAGTATAAGCAGTACCCTACAATGTAACAATTATCCAGGGTACATGACAACAACAACAAACATGGAAGGGAAATGTGCATGAAGATAATAACTCTCATAAAACAGCCTCGGTCTATTTACCTCATGTGAAGGGGTTATTAGAGAAAATACAAAGGACCTGTGATCTATATAACATCAGAACGATCTTCAGAAGGTACCTCTCTCAAGTAAGACCCCAACAGAGGAGGACATTACTAAGGACTGTGTGTATGCCATTCCATGTAGCTGTATATAGAAGTATAATGAAGAAACAGGCCACCCCCTTAAGGTAAGGCTGCAAGAACATTGCAAGGCCGTAACATAAGAGGAGGTAAAAAAATCAGACGTAGCTGACCACATATGAAAAGAGAAAGGGGATCACCACTCCTATGGGATGAAATTGAAATAATAGACAGAGAACGCCACTGGAAACTACGTAAACTTAAGGAATCAGCACATATGCTAGACTTAAAAAATCTCCTAAGCTGACGAAGATGACATAGAGATAAATACAATTTGGTAACCAGTAATATGGAGTGCCAAAGAAAATCATTTGTGCCAAAATTGCAATATGAATTCTGGTAAAAAATGATTACTGAACATTAGGTTTATAAGTCCCAGAAATTCAGTTGTTCCTGTCCACGGCCCAGTGTGTATATACGTCAGTTAATTCCAGTGACTTGACCCAAAGAGTTGTGAGTTCAATAGCAGGTTACAGCAGTGGTGAACAAGTAACTTAGAGGGTAAGAGAGAGATAACTCATGACTATCAAAGAGGTTTTTTTTTTATAAGCGTTTCACTCCGAGCCAGGCATTTCACTGCCACTACTGCACAGGGGGCTACATAGAGTGGAGGAAGGATGGTTAAATATAGGAAATGTCAGAGGGTGGGTGATAGGCGGGTAAGGATACAGAGAATGAGGGTTGGGTAGATGAGAGTGTTCTGAGAATAATTGGAAATTAGTGTGATAGGAGGTGTCTATTGACCCTACATTTAAACACCTGGAGATTGTAGTTGTCGGGAAAGCAGACTTGTGGAAGGGAATTCCACAGGCGGGAAGCACGAGAAAAGAAGCTGTTGGAGTAGAAATTACGGTTACATCTTATCTGTTTAACTGTAAAAGGGTGGGACCTAGTTGCTAATCTAGTATCTCGTGCAAATTCGTGCTTAGGCGGCATCAGTGATCTAAGTTCATTGGAGGAGAAGCCATGAAAGTACTTGTAGAAGAGGTACAGGGAAGCCACATCATGCCGGTGAGAGAGTGGTTGCAGTTGGTCTGCCAAGTCAGTATCAACCACGTTACAGATTCTCCTTTGTATTTTGTCAAGAAGCCCAAGGAGGGTAGCAGGGGCACCCAACCAGATATGGCAGCAGTATTCAATACATGGGTGGATGGTAGATTTGTATATATGAAAGATAGAATCAGGTGGGAAAAACTTCCGGGCTCTGCACAGAGAGACGACTTTCATAGCGGCAGATTTGACAATGGATTCAATATAGTCATTCCATTTGAGGTCCGCCGAAAGTGTAAGGCCAAGGAGGCATAGTGATTTACTCTCTGGGAGGCAAGCCTGTTCCATGCTAATGGGAGGTCTATGGTGGTTAGATGATAACAGCTTCGTTTTAGAATCATTGAAATTTACTAGCCATTTCCTACCCCAGGCCACTACGGATTGGAGGTCCTTTTCATGCTCGGCAGCGAGGTTCACTTTGTCGCCCACACCAGGTTTTTGATCGAGGCGAGAGTAGATTGTGGTGTCATCGGCATACATGCCTACTTGGGATCTAATGGCGTCGGGGAGATCATTAATGTACAGCAGAAAGAGCATGGGACTTGGATAGAACCTTGAGGGATGCCCACGTTCGTATGGTAGTTTTGGGAGGCATGCCCATTTAATACTACCTTCAATGTGCGGTTAGAGAGGAATGACTGAATGAGGTCAAACAGATGTCCAGTTATACTGTAGCTCCACAGTTTGCATAAGAGGCCAGCATGTTGAATGCTTTGGAGATATCCAAAGCAATGGTTCGGGCTTTGCCATTCTTGTCAAGAGCCCGGTATATGTACTTGGTAATGGTTGTTAGCATATCAGCAGTAGACCTGGTGAAGCGAAGCCCGTACTGTTTATCAGTGGGCCGTGAGATGCTGAATCACCTCGGCGTTGATAATGGCTTAGAAAACTTTGCCGAAGATCGGATGGAGACTAATAGGACAGTAATTGGCGGGGTCTGAGGGTTCGCCAGAATTCTTAAATATAGGAACTACACAGGAGGACTTCCAACAGGCAGGAAAACAGGAAGCAGATAGGCAGAGGTTATAGAGTTTAGAGAGGACAGAGGAGAGTTCTGGGGCACATTTTTTCAGTACTATGATTTGGATTCCGTCCCCGCCGCTCGCTTTGTGTGGGTCAAGTTGTGCAATTATCTTGGAGACCAGTGAGGGTGTAATGTGGACGTTATGTTCTGGGTTTGAAGTCGGGTGTAGGTATTCCTAACGAGTCCAGTGTCGAATTGGTGGAGAATCTACGGGCAAAGCATTCAGCCTTGTCTGCTGGGGAGGTGAGAACTTCAGATTTATTGATTAGTGGGGGTATTGAAGTCTTGCTCTTGTTGAGCACGCTTTTGCAGAGTCGCCAGTAATCTTTGGAGCCAAATTTAGAGGATGCTATGTGTTGCCTCATTCTGGTAGCAAACGCCCTCTTAGCTTCGTTCAGTACTTTTTTACACTTATTACGTGCTGAGGCGAAAAGGCATCTGTTTTGGTTCGATGAGCAGCTTCGATAGAGCCGGAAGAAATCACAAAGAAATGAGAATGATATACCCCAGTGATCATAATAAAGGGCTTGGTTTGAAATTCGTAGCACCTGAAGAAGGCCGGAGCATACAACGACCAAAACATCGTACAAATGGCAGCACAAATGAGGACAATAGTCCAAATAATGTAAATATTATATACTGTAAATACTAATTCATCACAGAAATATAGACAAATATTGATTATTTATTTGTTTAACATTATTATTTTTTAATGCATACTTGTATTTAAGTGGAAATTCTGTTTATTTTTTATATATAGTTAAACAGTACATTATAATTTTCACTGGCCTGACTCCATTGAGAAATCATCTACAAAATATCTATCTTTTGGCAGGAATCGAACCTGTATACTCCCACAGAGAGATGCCGTCTTTAGATCAGACATGTCTTACCAATCAACCGACGAAAGACATGTTTGTCATGAAATCTTTTGTGGCATTTAATGCAAGCAGACTTTGGAATAAAGTGCTAAATATCAAAGATAGAACATAATAGAATTAAAATACATTAAAAATTGTTACTTAGCTGATTGCTGTTATCTTCAAGTTGACACTAGAGTTTCATAAGTGATGTTGTGGTGATACCAACCGAGCAAAAGCTAGGGACCGGATGTTTGCACTCTCATGACCAAAACTCGTCGGTGTGCATCCGGCTTCACGCAGATGTTCCGGTTGAAAACTAAAAATTAATTAAATATTAAATTACAGTTCGCGAGCCTACGCGAATTTTATTTATCGGCCAATGGGAAGCCCAGAATCAAATACAAGTATGAATTCCCAAATGATCTGCTGTGATCCAAAAAGTCGAGATAAAAAGCCAATACAAAAAGCATCACCAGACAGACCCGAGAAAGACAAAAGTAATTAGTATCTCCCCTTGACCCCTTTACTATGCTCGCCTCCCTTCCCCATCTTTTCCTTCTTCGCTGTCTCAAAACTACTTACCAAAGGAGCGGATACATCAAAGACATTCCTTACTTACAACGCTCCCACATACCTAAGTATTAATTCTCTTTTCAGCATTTTATTGCCATGAACATTTAAACGTCTGTTGGGCCCATATTTAAAGGATTACTTTAATTGTAAAAACCTAAATTGATATGTGTATATATAAAATGTATTTCTCAACTCAATTTGCTTTTTGTGATTTATAATCTTTTTATGACTTATAGTGGGTTATCTACAATGAGGTTAAATTCCGTTAATCTGCAACAATATACAACTACCCTTCAAAAGAACAAACCCACACTATAATGTTTTTCTGTAGACTCTTCAAGGTTTTTTCCAATTTACAGTTAATGTTTCCAAATTTTGGCTTTTTATATTATTGTTCATGTGTATGGATGTATGCTCAAGTGCGTATTTCTTGTTTTAGCAGATGTAAGATGTTATAGCCATTTGTCATCAATTTTCACTTTTTGGATTACATTTTTATGAACAATAACAATACATCAAAATATCGCAAAATTTCAAAAGAAAGGAAAAAAATAGGTAAAAGAAAAAAGCTAAAATGCAACGACAAATGCCTTTGATCAGATTGCTAAAGGTAGAATCTGTTGAATTAAATGATAATCTTTTACTCATATATATATATATATATATATATATATATATATATATATATATATATATCCGAGTGAATACAGAATGAAGAATTCTTACTATGTCCCAAACATTAATTTAAAATAGTACTCGATATATAATATATAGTGCTGTGAATATTTATCATAAATTATATTTTAGAACATGTACATAATTATTCTATATATATTCGCTATGAAGGTATGTTCGTTTCAACATTGAAACTTCAATGTCTCATCAGGCAGTGTTTAAAGTACTGGAAATCCTTTTTCTTTATATTTATTTAGTTTTGGTGGGTGGAGTTACTGATAGGGGAATAAGTCTTTGACCTGTTGGAATTTTTGGAGAAAGTGTTTTGTTAGAGGTGTTGGTGGGGGCTAGTTATATTGGACTAAGTCTGTGACCATTGGAATTTTTGGATAGGGTGTTTCTTAAGTGGTTGATTAATGAGAGTTCTTGATTTCTAGACACTTGTAAGTTTTGTTTATCTAGTGACTAGACTATACCTTTATGGGTTTCTTAGGAAGGCAGATAATATTTGTCGCGGATAGTTTTATTTAAGCAGAGTCTTTATAATTAATGTAAGTTTGTATATTTAATCTTAACTTTGGATTTAGGGGATATAATTTTTTTATACACACCAGATTTTTGATCGAGGCGAGAGTAGATTGTGGTGTCATCGGCATACATGCCTACTTGGGATCTAATGGCGTCGGGGAGATCATTAATGTACAGCAGAAAGAGCATGGGACTTGGATAGAACCTTGAGGGATGCCCACGTTCGTATGGTAGTTTTGGGAGGCATGCCCATTTAATATTACCTTCAATGTGCGGTTAGAGAGGAATGACTGAATGAGGTCAAACAGATGTCCAGTTATACTGTAGCTCCGCAGTTTGCAAAAAAAATTATATCCCCTAAATCCAAAGTTAAGATTAAATATACAAACTTACATTAATTATAAAGACTCTGCTTAAATAAAACTATCCGCGACAAATATTATCTGCCTTCCTAAGAAACCCATAAAGGTATAGTCTAGTCACTAGATAAACAAAACTTACAAGTGTCTAGAAATCAAGAACTCTCATTAATCAACCACTTAAGAAACACCCTATCCAAAAATTCCAATGGTCACAGACTTAGTCCAATATAACTAGCCCCCACCAACACCTCTAACAAAACACTTTCTCCAAAAATTCCAACAGGTCAAAGACTTATTCCCCTATCAGTAACTCCACCCACCAAAACTAAATAAATATAAAGAAAAAGGATTTCCAGTACTTTAAACACTGCCTGATGAGACATTGAAGTTTCAATGTTGAAATGAACGTACCTTCATAGCGAAACTATATAGAATAATTATGTACATGTTCTAAAATATAATTTATAATATATATATATATATATATATATATATATATATATATATATATATATAAGGTATGATGCATTTGCAATGCATAAATGTTGTTCTTTTAACTGAAATCAAAAAATTGAGTTGACAATATCACTGAACTGGCAGCCTACAGGTGCCTTTACAGCTAAACTACTATTGTGTTTACATTGGCACTTGTTGAGGATAATACAGACATTAATGTGGATTAGATGGAATTTTGCCAATAAAGATGTATTCATTAAAAATCCTGGTTGTTCATTTTTGGGGCAACATTCCAATATTAACAAGTAGTTGCCATGGTAAAATATCTCGGCATTAAGAGATGACGATTGGAATCTTAGAAAAGCAAAAGAAGCCTGTAATGTAATCAACTTGTTGCTTATCTCTTCAATATTTCTCTCCTTCGTAACATGACATACTTCTAAATCACACAATTTTGTTTTAATAATGTTTCCATTTGGCTTTTTAATGCTGTGAAATATGCCCATTCTGTTTTTAATTTCCTAGTAATAAATAAAACAATTATAATGATTAAAATATACTACAGTGAAAATATTTTTTAATTATTTCATTACTGAAAGTTTAAAAAATTATAGTAAAATTATAGCCGTAGGGAGATGATTAATGTTTATTAAATTGGCCATGTGTCATATATAACCAAACTCCCTAAAACTTAGGATTATTCACTATCATCAGAAGGTTGTAGATTGGAATGTGTGGATTTGTGGAAGAATAAAAGTATACCTTTTATGTATTTAATAGAAATTTATTAATGGAAAAGAATAAGATGAATTGGTAGAAGTTAATGTTCAATAAGAAAACACTATTGAGAAGTTAAGGGTATCAAGAGTTCGTTGAAATGTTCGTAGTAGTCCTTGCATGAGTGAGTTTATGTGTACATAGGCAGGAACATATGTATGTATGTATGTATGTATAAGTGTTGTCTTGGGAGGAGTGACTTTGAAATATTTGCTCAGTCCGTGCGGTTATCAAGGAGATGGGTGAATGCTGAAGAGGAAGAAGGTGAAAGAGAAAGAGAGAGGTAATAATAACAATCGTTTGACGTTTGTCAAGGGACGTATTAATTACGCTCATCTCATTTCTTTCTGATGACGCTTGAGCTTGCTCTATCTTTTATTTTGTTTGGGAATTCACTCTCAGATGTGATTCTGGCCTTTCCATTGGACAACAAGCATTTCACATTGAGGTGTGAAATTTCATGAGTTTTGTGTGTGTTAAGTTAAAGTTTGTAAATTTGAGAAATTTATTTATTTCTAACAAAATCAGTAAGTGCTTAGTATTTGAATTTTTAAATCTAGAACTTTGTTTTGTTCACCATAAAATAAGTAAAAATGAAGACTAATCTAATATACATATTAATTCAATGTTTCAATATTTTATAATTTCCTTTAACACACAGACACATAAAAAGCACTTAATTTTTAAGATAAAGAAATATTAATATATTTATGTTAACATTGTCATTATATTTAACAAAATAATAATTTAAGTATTATAATATCAACACATATAAAAGTCAATATGTCATATTTAGGCAGCAAGAATTCACCAAACCAGGTTTTGTTAAATTTAATTGACAAAATCTTTTTAATTTGTTGGAATTTTCCAATTCTCACAAATATTTTGTACATTTAGATCAAAATTGAAGATAAACTGCACAAATTTCATATTTTCTTTTGTCCTTACCTAATCACATTTGACTGCATCAGTCACTATCAAGATTGATTGTTATCAGTGTAGAAGTAAAGATTTTGTTGGCTACATCCTTGGATTGTTTACAGGACTTGGATTCAAATTAGTCCAAAGTGATGTCATGAGTAATAGTTAAATCAAACTAGACTGTACCGGAAACTTCAGAAAATACATATCATTTTACTCATTTTAAATAATAAAGCAGAAACATTTAAAGAAATACAGATTATTTTACATTTTTCCTTGAAAAAGCATAAAAAATACTATGTGGCACTATCTCCTGCGGGGATACTTTCCCTTGTTAGTTTAATACAGCGGAGAGAGAGAAACTGATATTATCAATATCATTAGTTATGCTTTATTGTAATACACAGTGTGAGCTTAGGTAAAAAAAAACTATTTTAATATTATCAAATACTTGTAAAATATGGGGAATAAAAAAATTAACTATTTTAATACTATCATGAACTTCTAAAATTCGGGGAATATCAAATTTAGCTATTTTTTGGGAAAGAAAAGGAAAAAATATAATTTTTCTTCTTTCGTGTTCGAAGCTGATATTTTTTTGGTAGCCAAAACAAAGTGTCAGGATTATTTGATGGGGTCAGGCAGGGTTAAAGTCCCTCAACAGATTTTTCTGGGAACAGAAATCTGTGAGAAATTGGAAAAATCTGAAAATAATTTGAGCTGGTGATATCTTATTTGTCGAGTTAACCCCTTCCACAAATTGAGTGGGCGGAAAATGATTTCATTGGCCAAAGGCTTCGAGCCGGCCAGATCCCCAGAGAGGATTGAAAATGGTTATAAAAATCCAGACTTGGCAAAAAAAAAAATCAGTTTTCTTTTGGGGTTCTTCAGTTGGCTTAGAGCTTTTTGTTGTCAGCAGCTGTGAGAAGCAGTTTTAGCTGAGTAGCTCACAGTCAAAATGTAACAACTGTGGAAAAAGGTTCCCAACCGGGGAGCCATGACCCAAGGCTGGTTGCCCACCATAGAACTTATGGCTAAAGAGTTAATGTTGAAAGAAGCCTGCCAATGATTAATTTATAGAGTTAGTGTTGAATAATGAGCCTCCGATAAGAATCCCGAAAGAACGTTATTGTTTTAAAACTTAATTGGAAGAATTAAAATTTCTGGTTGTTCTCAACAAAAAGCCCACACTGCTATGAAAATAATTTTTAAGAGAGTTAGCCAGGAGAGAGCCACCAGATGACAAGGAAACCAACCCCACACCGCTGCTGTCATCGCCGCCATCACTGCCACATTTGCTGCCATTGACCGCCTCTGATTCGGCAAATCTCGTCAAGTTCCAACTAGAACCTGAAAGAACTTTGTTTTGTTTCAACATCACCTAAAAGAAACGGACAGCTCTAATTTTAGATAATATGGATTAGATTTTAGCAAAAATTTGAAGAGCTCTGTGTACTTTAACAAAACTTAGACAAGACATCTTTTTTTAAAGATTGGAAACTCTGATATTTTTAGCAAACTTTTTCTCTCTGTTGTAATCGGCATTCTGACAACTATATTGTCATTTTTGGCAACTGTATTATCTGCTCCTGTGAAAAGAAAAACATTGTTTTTTTATATATATAAAGACATTCTTTGTAGCTCTCCATGTGTGTTTAACTTTGTTCATTTATTTTCTTAATCTTTTTTTGGTGTCGTATTATTTTTATTAACCACAAGTGTGCACCAGTGTCCGAACTGGCTCTAAAAGGTGACTACTAAAATTGCATGACGCGACCTCTGGGATCAATTCACAACGTGGGACAGTGACATATTACAAAAGACATCTTGTAAACCCGCTTTTGTGACGACATCATCAGACAAGAATGTCACGACCAGCAATAGCGACCGAACCAACTAGCCGGCTGGGTAGCAGTGTCACAACTGTGATCGTTACGACTGTCAATAAGAAGGAGCGTCCCATTAGACGGCCAGCCTGGCCTGACATATTACACTAAGGCTTTTACTTATTGTAAATAATAAAATGAAAAATCTTTCAGAAATACAGATTATTTTACATTTTTTAATGAAAAAGCATAAAAACTTAAAAAACACTTATAATTATACTTATTCTAAATAATAAAGCAAAAAACAAAACAAAATGCAGATTAGCTTACATTTTTTAATAAAAATGCAAAGAAACTTAGTAGAATTCATATCATTTTACTTGTTCTAATTATTAAAACAACTTCTTAAAGAAATACTGATTATTTACATGTTTTTAATGAGAAAGCATAAAATTATATTCTACTTATTGAAGCTGAAAATGTTAAAGAAATACAGATTAGTTTACTTCTTTTAATGAAAAAGCATTAAAAAATATATATAATTTTGATTATTCTAAATAATAAAGCAGAAAATCTCACAGAAGTGTTGCAAAATCTTAACAAAAGCAGAGTTTGTTATATTTTTTAATGAAAAAGAAAAAACTTAAGAAAATACATTTAATTTTACTTATTTTAAAAATGTGGAAAATTTTCAAGAAATAGACATGTTTACATTTTTTAAGGACATTGCAGAAGACCTTAATAAAATTCACATACTTTTACTTATTCTAATTATTAAAGCAGAACATCTTAAAGAAATACAGATTATTTTATATTTTTTTGTTGACAAGGCATAAAAAGTTAAAAAAAACATAGGATTTTAATCTTTTTAAATAATAAACAGAAAACCTTAAAGAAATACAGATTCTTTTAACTTTTTACATTGAAAAAGTATAAAGACTTCATTATATACATTTAATTTTACTCATTTGAAATAATAATGCAGAAAATTTGAAAGAATACAGAGTATTTTACATTTTTTTAAATGAAAATGAAGAAAACCTGAAGAAAATACATATAATATTATTTATTCTATATAATAAAGCAGAAAATCATATAGATTATTTCACATTTTTTATGAAAATACAGTAAAACTTCAGAAAACACATTTAATTTTACTTATTCTAAATAATGAAGCAGAAAACTTTAAGGAAATAAAGATTATATTACATATTTTAATGAGAAGGCATAAATCTTAAGAAAACAAATATAATTTTTTTTAGTTTAAATGATAAAGTAGAAAATCTTTAAGAAACATAAATTATTTTACATTTTGTAATGAAAATGCTGAAAACCAAAGAAAATATATATTATTTTACTTATTTTAAGTATTAATGCAGACCAACTTAAAGAAACACAAATCATTTTAGATATTATAAATGTAAATACAGAAAATCTATTTAAGAAGTATTCTAAATAATAAAGCAGAAACGCTTAAAGAAATATAGATTTTTTGCCTTTTTTGATGAAAATGCAAGTTCCCTTCAGAAAATACACTTAATTATTCTCATTTTACATAATCAAACAGAAAATTTTAATGAAATACAGATTATTTTACATTTTTTTCTTGAAAAAGCATAAGAAAATACAAATAATTTTACTTATATAAATAATAAAGTGGAAATCTTGCAGAAATACAGGTTATTTTACATTTTTTAATGGAAAAGTTTAAAAACTTAAGAAAATATATGAAGTTTACCTATTTTGAAGAATGAGGCAGAAAATCTTAAAGAAATACAGTTTATTTTACATTTTTGAATGAAAAATCATAAAAACGTATGAAATTACTTATTTTAAACAATGAAGCAAAAGATTATATGAAGATTATTATGAAATAACAGAAAAACTGAAGAAAATACATGTAATGTTTTTTATTCTAAATAATAAAGCAAAAAAACTTGAAGAAATATATAGTGTTTTACATTTTTTAATGACAATTCTGCAAAAGTTAAAAATTACATAGATTTTTATTTATTGTAAATAATAAGGCAAAAAAAATCTTCAACATACAATTTTATATAATTTATTAATGAAAAAGCAGAACTTATAAAAATACATATAATTTTGTTTATGCTCAAAAATAAAACTCAAATTCATAAAGAAATACAGATTATTTTACATTTTTCAATAAAAAAGCAAAAAAACATAAGAAAATACATATAATTTTACTTATTCTAAATAATAAATAAAAAAAGTAATAAAATTCAGATTATTTAAATTTTTGCAATGAAAAAGCATAAAACATAAGAAAATACACTATAATTTTACTTATTTTAAATAATAATGCAAAATATCATTAAAATATACAGATTTTTTTCCATTTATTAATAAAAATGCATAAAAACCTAAGAAAACATATATAAGTTTATCTATTCTGAATAATAAAGCAGAAAATCTTACAGAAATGCAAATTATTTTACATTTTTTTCATGAAAAAGCATAAAATCTTAAGAAAACACTTATAATAGTACTTCTTTTAAGCAAAGAAGCAGAAAACTTTAAGGAAGTACATATTTTACTTTTTTTAATGAAATAGCAGAAAAACTAAAGAAAATACATATGATTTTTCTTATTTTAAAGTAAAAAATACATATGATCTTTCTTATTTTAAAGCAAAATATTTTAAAGAAATATATATTGTTTTACTTTTTGAATGATAATGCTAAAAAAGTAAAAAAAAATACATACAATTTTACTTATTCTAAATAATAAAGCAAAAAGATCTTCAACGTAAAAGTTTTTTACAATTTTTTAAATTGAAAAAGCAGAACTTATGAAAATACATATAATTTTGCTTATGCACAGAAATAAAACTGCAATCCATAAAAAAATACATTTTGATTAATAAAGCAGAAAACTTTACTGAAATACAGATTATTTTACATTTTTTAATCAAAAAGCTTAAAAACTTAAGAAAATATATAAGTTTACCTATTCTGAATAATGTAGTAGAAAATCTTTAAAAAATACAGATTACTTTACATTTTTTAAGGAAATAGCAGAAAAATTGAAGAAAATACATATAATGTTTTTTATTTTAAATAATAAAGCAAAAAATCTTAAATAAATATATAGTGTTTTAAATTTTTAACGACAAGGCTAAAAAAGTTAAGAAAATACATAAATTTTTAATTTTTGTAAATAATAAAGCAAAAGATCTTTAACATACAGTTTTTTTTATAATTTATTAATGAATTACTTATGAAAATATGTATAATTTTACTTATGCTGAAAAATAAAACTGAAATTCATAATGAAATACAGATTATTTCATATTTTGTAATAAAAATGCAGAAAGACTTAAGAAAATACACTATACTTTTACTTATACTAAATATTAATGCAGAAAACTTTAAGAAATACAGATTTTTACTATTTTGATGACTGACTGATGAAAAAGCATGAAAGTTTTAGAAAAAATATATAATTAACTTATTTATATAACAATGCAGAAAATCTTAGATATAGAGACAATATTATGTTTTTAATAAAACATGTAAAAACTGAAGAAAATACATATAATTTTACTTCTTTTAAATGATATAGCAGAAAATGTAATTAAATACAGATGATTTTACATTTGTTAATTTAAAAAAATAAAGTCTGAAGAAAATGTATTTAATTTTAGTTATTCTAAAAGTAGCAGTGTTGGGACGCCCGTGCCTATTCAGCTATAATGGACTATATTCCATTACTAATGGTGGCATCTACGTAGGAGAGTGTGCATTTTTCATTAGCCCTGACGATCCGTAGTCTGAAACCGCGGTAGGGGAGTGTGCCTCGCCGCCGTCTTTTTGATTTGTTGAAGGTTCGGATTGTTACACGCATTTTTTGTTGCAGAGTTTGGTTTTGTCACTTGTTTTGTTCTGTTTTCGTCGTGCGTGGCGCTTTGGTGAACATTTTGTCAAGTTTTTGTGTTTGTGAGAGGGGGGGGGGAGGGTCAGTGGTGGCTTTGTCTCCCTAGCCCTCAGCTTCTGCTGTGGGCGTGCCGGTGGTGACTCCTTCACCGACGGCATGGAAAAGGGCCCCAGTAACGAGGGACGACAGTTGCTACTCGCAGATGCGGGAAGGGTGCCAGGAATGTGTAAGGGAAGGTGAATTGGTGGCAGTGCCAGAGGTTGTTGACGTGGTGGCGGAGAAGACAATCTCTCTGCTGACAGCCGATGAAAAAACACGAAAATTTATTGCTGTCAGTAGGGAGAACATGGAAGAAGCCCTGAAGGCCCTGAACGTTTTCCCTTGCATACTGGCGGGAGGGTCCCGTGCAATGTGGGACATCCTGCTGGGCTCGGAGGGCGAGGCGAGGGATCTGGCGGGAAATATATTGACTGTGGGGGGTGTTCGGTTTCAAGCCGAATACCTTGGTGCGGGAGGGACAAAAGTAATGATGCGTGGAGTGCCGGTGGACGTCTCATGTGGCCATGTGGGAGCGTTTTTTGCGGCATTCGGTGCAGTTGAGGAGGTGGCACGCGTGAACAGCAGGGCTGGTGTGGCCACGGAGGATGTATGTGTCAGCGTGGTTGTTGACCGCGAGAATTTTCTCAAGGTCCCTGACATCTTGCTCTGTAGAGGAAGAAAGTTGTTTGTGGTGGTGGTGGAAGGAAGGAAGCCGCTCTGCTGGGCGTGTGGTCTGGCCGGACACACAGTGTCCGGCAAGGAAACCGGAAGAAAACCAGGTGACACCGGCAACACCGCCGGTGTCAAAAACAGTGCCAACGGAAAAAAAATCCGAAACCAAAAGCGGTGAATGGACGGTGGTGGTTAGGAGGGGGAAGAAAGTTGCTTCCCCTCCTCCACAACATGAAAAATCTCCGTCCCCAGAAAAGAAGAGGCCTCGCAAAGAGGTAAAGCAGCAACACCAACAACAACAACAAAAAGACGAACAACAAAAAGAACAGAAAGACCAACAACATAAAGACCAACAACAAGAAATGGAGCAGGAAATGCCTCCTCCACGTTCCTCATCTTTGAAGAGAGGACGGGAGGAGGAGGAGGTGGTGTCCCAAAAGAAGGAAAAGAAATACTTCTTAGAACGGGGAAGAGCAGAGAGAATCACGGTTGCGCCAAAGACCCAATCTGCCCCTACATCTCCGAGTAGAACTGTTCATGTCGAGGGGAGGAGTCAGTCTGCCTCCCCAGTGAGACGTATACCTTCTCCTTCCCCCACACCACCCACACCCTCCTCCCAATCAGAACCTGCCTCCCCGAAATCTTATCATCCCTCCCCGAATCCAGTTAAATCCCCCCCAAAAGGGGAGAAACAAAGAAACTCTTTTAGTTCAAAAGATATTTGTAAAATTGACAGACAGGCCTTAGAGAGGGACCTTTCTTCTCAGAAGAAGGCCCTCCTAAGGCCTCTTTTCAAATTGAAAAACATAGATGGAAAGCCCATCGAGGACCCTGCCAATTTCGCAGGCGCCCCCGGAGTACTGACTTTGATCAGAAATACCGGGGGATGTAAAACAAAAGCCTGGGAATTTGTGCAGGGGGCCGTTGAGGCTTTCCCTAATATCAAAATGTGCCAAACAGGCACAAAATATCTCCAACGGCTTTCTCATTTTTGTGCTGGGAGGGTCCCCGTTATCCTCCACCCATCTTTATATAGGGCCGTAAAACTAACGTTCCCTACGGACGCTGGCGGCATTGTCCAAGACGGACGAATTACGTCCGATATTGGTACAGGAAACCTTGGACAATCCGTCGGGGTCCCTACTCCCATTGATTTTCGCTCCGTATGTGACCAGAAGTAATTTTCTGCTTTCTTTTACAGGTCTAAACGATGTCAATTAAGTTAGCCAGTATGAACGTGAAGGGCCTTAGGGATCGGAGTAAGGCTGCCCGCCTGCTTCGGGACCTCTTGTCCTTCGGCGTAGATGTCGCCGCGATCCAAGAGACTCACTTTGTTTGCAAGGTCGATGCCTGTGTGCTGTCTAACGACTTTGTCGTCTATTCAGCATATGGGAACCGGCTGGCCAGAGGAGTTTCTTTGCTGGTCAAGCGTACCCTGGACGCGAAGGTGGATCTTGTCCATGTCGGTGCCGAGGGCCGGCTGATCGTGGCCGATATTGCAGTGAAAAGCAATGCGTTTCGACTGGTTGCGGTTTATGCGCCCAACGACCAGGAGGAGCGCGTCTCGTTTTTTCGGCGGTTGGAGCCCTTCCTGGTGGATTCCAAGCGACTCGTCTTAGTGGGGGACTGGAATGCCATCCTGGACCCCAAGTTGGATAGAGGGTGGGGAGCTAGAGGGAAGGTACGTGATCGTAGCTTGGTTGATCTCATCGAGGACTTCGGTCTAGTCGATAGATACCGGGCCGATCACAAGGGCGGGAGAATGTGGACGTGGGATAATAGTTGGCCTTCTACCAAGGTGGTTAGCTACCTTGATAGAATGTTAGTTCGTGAAGCCGAACTAGATTTCTTAGATTGTCCCACGTTCCACTGGTTAGGTTACTCGGACCACAAACTCGTTTGTGCCCGGGTAAATTTAGAAAATAGGGTTAGAATGGCTGGTTACTGGGAGTTCAACGTGTCCTTACTGGACAGGCGGGACTTCCGGCGCCAGCTAATTAACTTAGTGCAGCGGGCAGTAACTGGGGGAGTCATCGGGAATAAGTGGTGGGAGAACCTTAAGGATAGTATTAGGTCTTTCACCACTCAGTTCAGCATTCGGCTCAAACTAGATAAAGCTGACAAGGTGAAGACACTTAGATCTAATTACTCCCGGGCGGTGGCTGGTGGGGATCCCCTAGAGATAGCCATAGCTAAGGAGGCCGTGGACCGGTCGAATAGCGATCGTTACATGGGCCAGGTAGTGTGACATAAGTTAAGCAAGATGTCTTCCGAAGCTGTGAACATGGGCGCAGAACTGCGCAAGGAAGAAATTCGCCGCGGAGGCGACCGGTACATTCGAGAGGTTCGCAACCCGGAGGGACACACTCTGCGGTCGACTGACGACATGTGCGAGGCGTTTCGGCGGCATTTCGAGATCCTGTTTACCAAGGAGCCTGGTCTCCGTGATGAGGAGTTTCGCAGCTATTTGGCTGACTTCCCCCGGCTTTTGCCGGCTGATGCAGCTAGCTGCGAGGGAGAGATTACGGAGGGCGAAGTCTACGCGGCGCTGAAGAAGGTCGGCAGTGGCAAATCGCCGGATCTCGATGGTTTGCCCTATGAATTGTACTTGAGGCTGTCGCACATCTTTGTCCCGATTTTGACTGTCGTGTTCAACAACTGGTTCCGGCAGGGGTCCATCCCCAACCGGTTCACCAGGGGTGTGATCACGCTGTTGAGAAAAGGCAAGGATGTGGGGAGGGAGCTAGAGGGTTACCGGCCCATAACTCTGCTAAACACAGAGTTAAAGATTTTGGCCAAGATCTTGCAAAATCGTTTGCAATTAGTTGCCGAGTCTCTGTTGGGACCTGAGCAGACTTGTGCTGTGAAGGGCCGAACAATTCAGAGCAACCTGCATCTGATACGCACGATCATAGAGGGGATAAAAGACGACGACGAAGCCGCGCTGATCCATTTAGATCAGTCCAAGGCATTTGATAGGGTTGACCATCGGTACCTGGCGGCTGTCCTGCAGGCAGCTGGATTCGAAACCAACTTCCGCCGCTGGATTAGCCTCCTGTATCAATCCCCGACGGCTGTGGTACAGGTGAACGGAAAGTTGTCGGGCGTTCTGGCGCTGTCTAGGTCGGTCCGACAGGGTTGTCCACTGTCGCCCCTACTTTATGCTTTGGCGTTGGAGCCCCTCCTTCGCCGGCTAAGGGACAGGGCGTGCAGTCCGGCCCTACGTGGAATCGCTGTCCCTGGTGGTGCTCAAGCCAGGGTTTCCGCGTACGCCGATGACGTCACTACTTTCGTATCCTCCCGCAGGGACATCGAGGTGGTACAGAAGGCGCTTGAACGGTACGAACAAGTGACAGGGGCCAAGATTCACCGCAACAAGTCGTCCGGCTTGCGGTTAGGCGCCTGGAAGGGTCTGACCCTCCCGGGGCCCTTCGACTGGACGGACGGCCCGGTCTGCATTCTTAGAATGTGGTTCGGGCCCGACCTACAGTTGGAGAAAAATTGGTCTGAAGTACTGGCAAAGGTAGGCGCGTCGGCCAAGACTTGGCGCCGAAGGAATTTGTCCTTAAAGGGTATGGCTGAGGCGTGTGCTACATACGTCTTTCCCGTTATCCTTTACCAGTTGTCAGTACTTCAACTTTGTAAACGACATAAGAAGGCGATCGAGCGTTTGCTATTCTCCATTTTATGGAGAGGACGCAAACACTATGTCGACAAACGTGTCTGTTACCAACGTCCGTGTCATGGGAGCCTGGGAATGCCATACCTGATGGGCCATAAGGTTGCGTCAAGGTTGGTATTTCTCAGGCGAGCGATTTCCGAAGACTCATTGCTTAGGGGGATAGTGAGGGACATGTTCCCTAGCCTTACTATCACCCCCCCCCCATCTCGAGGCGGTGCCGTAAGCCTCGAGAGCGATCGAGTTTTCTCCTCGAATGTCTGGCGGCCCTGCGGGCCATTCCACGGTCCAGTGACCTTTCACGGCCTAGGAGAGTCTTCTATCGTGGGTTAGTGGAGGGCGTCGCAAAGGATTCATTACGTGATGTGCTGCGCTTGTCGGAGGACGAGTTTCGCTCGTTCTGGTCTTGGGCGCCAGGGAGTGATTATCTCAACAACTCTGAGTTTTCGCTCACCTGGCGATTAGCTCGGAATCGCTTGCCTCTCAATGACAAGGCCTTCATATGGGGCCTGGCGGATTTGCCAGATTGTGAACGCTGCAACCTTGGCTTGGAAGAAACGGCTTCGCACGCCTTCTACCATTGTTCGCGCGTTCGCCCTCTATGGGACCGGGTCGGCGAGTTGACTGCTCGTATCGCGCCGCGAGAGCTTGTGCTCATTGATCGTGCATTCGCCTGTGATAATGTGTCGCCCCCGTTCTCTGGGATGAAGCGTATGGTGTTTCTGTCGCTGCTAGCCACGGCTCGAATGGTGATTTGGACGACGCGAATGGAGGAAGTCTTGCGAGGTCGGCGTCTTTCACATCAGGATCTGATCTGTTATTTTGAGCATCAGCTCAAAATAAAGATTAGAACTGATTGGAAACGTTTGACTTCGACAGACTTCAGCAAAAGGTGGGTAAATGTGGCGAGCCTGGTTCGCTTGAACGGGGCTAATCTTGATTTTCTCTTTTAGATCTGCTGGTTACATCGGGGTGGATTCCTGTGGAACCCTCCCCTGGTTAAGCTAGTTCTCTCTTGTGTACCTAGTTAAAGTGAATGAATGTGTTCCTAGCCTGTACCCGGCTTTCTCTTTTGTTATGATCCATGTCGAGATTCCCAACCTCCCCAGTTTGTTTTGGTCTCCTTTTATCTCGGCTGGTTCAGCCTTTTATTGTCCCATTCTGCTAATTTTTTACCCCCCTCCCCGCTCCCTTAGCGAGTGTGCTTCTTGATTTCGCCGTTTGGCGGAATACAGCGGCCACTCTTTTTTCTGGGATGGTCGGTTCTTACTAACATTGATTATTATTTTAGTTTAAAAATTTGTTGTATTTTTAGTTTATTTTTGGGTTCACTCCCCTCCCATCATTTCATTTTTCATTATATTGTATATAAATATATTGTATATAAATACATTTTTATTGTCATGAGTTAATTTCCCCCTTTTTTAGGTGTCCCTTGTAAGTTTCTGGCATTGTGGTGTACGAAGGATTGGGAGTAGATGGATGGGTTCTTTTGGTGACTGTGCAAATTGTAACGAGTGAATGGGTCGTGATAGTGTTTAGGTAGGTATAGGATAGTTAAACGAGAACCAACCTCTCCCCCTCCCCTTTTAGGCCTTGTGCCATAATTTTGTAATTTTTACAAAATAAATTGTGAGTGTGCCGAGCAGCCGATCGACAAGTCAGTCGTAAACTTCCGGTGACGACCCGGAAGTACCAATTGCTCATACTACGTCTTAAGACGGTTGGGACGATTAACCTTTATCCTTGTATTGGATACTAATAACCTTTGTAAATACTATTTTCACGGAATACAACAATTAACCTATTCCTGTTGTTGAGTTATTTATTCTTACTCACGACATAACAGCAAGTGAAAGGGAATGAGAAAAACAAAGGATGTAAAGTATTGCCATTTTCAATTTGTAATGAGGCACTGATGTATGCTCAAAGAGTGGTAATTCCATGTGTTCTCCGAAAGAGGGTATTAAAAGAATTTCATTTGGGTCATCTGGGTATATTCAGAATGAAATCATTAATGAGGAGTTATGTATACTGGCCTAGGATGGACCAGGATATTGAAGATTTAGTGAAGCAGAGTAAAGGCTGTCAGCAGCAAATCACCACTCATAAAAACTCAGCTGTGGCCTAAAACAGATGTGCCATGGTCACGGATACATGTGGACTATGCAGGACCATTAAAGGGAGACTATTACCTAATCATTGTGGATAGCTATTCTAAATGGCCTGAAGTGTATAGATTTAACCACCTGACAGTGGCAAATACAATAAAGGCGCTAAATGAACTATTTAGCTGTCTGGTGGGTACCAAACACAATTGTGAGTGACAATGATACCATGTTTACAGGAGATGATTTTAAATGTTATTGTGATTCGTTAGCAATCGAACACATAACAACACCTACATATAATCTGAGATCAAATGGTCAGGCAGAAAGGTTTGTTGAGTTATTTATTCTTACTCACGACATAACAGTGGCGACGAAGATTGTCGAACGCACGTGGAAGAATATTGTCGAATTGACGTGGGAAGAAGATTTGCAAGACATACGTAGAAGAAGAACTCAAACATCGAAAGTACTCGGAAGAAAAATACAAACTTGTGCCACAGCAGAACAGTGGTAACGAGAGTTGTTACTCAGAGGAAAGACTGATTTTTTAGTAAGCGAACGGGGAAAATTTTTTTTTCTCTCGTGGAGCACAGGAAAATTTGTAACTAGGAAAAAAAAAAAAGCAAAAGTACGCGGTAAAGTCGTATACACAGCGAAGAAATTGCACGTTACATTTTGCTATTTTTCTGTTGTTTCGAAAAACCTTTGGGTTGAAATTTGTGACCCTCCCCTCTGTGAAAAGAGAGAAATATATATTTGAGTTCTGTTCTCTGGAAAAAAGGAAAAATGGAACAATTTCAAGCTTCCATGTTGGAACTGATAAAATATCAGATGCAACAACAAAGAGAAAGCGAAGAAAGATTTCGTAAACTACAAATAGAAATACAAGAAAGAAACGACGAAAAGTAAATAGAAAGCGAAGAAAAATTCCGCAAACAACAATTGGAATTGCAAGAAAAAATGTTACAGTTGCAGATGGATAGTGAGAAAAAACAACAAAAATTTCAGGAAGAACAACAAAAATTGCAGGAAGAAAATGCAAAAAAGAGCATAGAAATGCAAGAGCTCTTACGGGAAGCAATTCTCGAAAAAAAATAAAAACTCGGACGATAGTACTTTTTCGCAAAATACTATCTGGTCAACCATCGAAAGTTTTACATATAATCCGGACGAGGATAAAACGTTCGAGAGGTATTATCATCGGTACCAGGATTTCTATGAAATTGATTGCAAGTCCTGATCTTCTGACAAAAAGATTAGACTACTCCTCAGAAAACTAGGGACATATGAACACAATAAGTTCACAGATTTTATACTACCAAGAAAAACAAGGGACCTGGAATTTAACGAAGTAGTAGGTCTGCTGAAGGAATTATTTAGTCCAAAGTTGTCCTTGTTTCATAAAAGGTGAAAGTGCTTAAATTTACAAAAAAAACGAGGACGAAGGACGTTCGCCTCGGTTGTCAACAAGAACTGTGATGATTTTAGGCTTTCGGAACTATCAGCAGATAATTTTAAATGCCTAATTTTTGTGCAAGGCCTAGTGTCGGGGAAAGACAGTGAAATGAGGAGGAGAATTTTAACAAAGCTGGAAAGCGAGCAGGATATCTCACTACAAAAGTTGGCGGACTTTTGTCAAAAATGCGTAAGCATAAAGGGAGACGCCAAGAAAATTCAGGAATCTGCAGTAGCAAGCGTTAAAAAAGTAAAACGGAAGTCACGTTTTCGGTCTCTGTCTCTGAGACAAAAGAATCACTCGCCTATGGTGGGTGGGACAAAATTTGAAAAAAGACCCCCTCCAAAAGCTTGCTATGGCTGTGGCAAATGGCGCTGGTATAGCGACTGCCCGTTTAGACGTAAAACTTGCAGAAACTGTAACAGGCAAGGTCATAAAAAGGCCAAATGTAGATTTAGAACTAAAACGCAAGTAAAAATAGCAAATCGGATGAGCAAAATCACGGTATGAGGAAATTTTTAGAGGTAAAAATACTCAAACAGACAGTAAACATGCAGCTCGATAGTGGATCTGACATAAGTATAATAAATTCAAAAACGTGGCGAAAGCTGAATAAACCAATCTTGAGGAAAGCGAATAAAGTTGCGAAAACAGTTACAGGAAAGAAAATCAAATTCGAGGGTGAACTGATTCTCAATGTCAACTTTAAAAACCAAACTAAAAAATTAAAAATGTTCGTCATGAATGGAACAGACAATTTGTTTGGGACAGATTGGATTAATGAGTTTGATTTGTGGGATCTACCCATAAGTGCTTATTGCAAGAATATAAAAGAAGACACGACTGACGATATAAAAGTATTGAAGGCGGAGTTAAAGAAAGATTTCCCCGAAGTATTTGCAGAAGGATTAGGCAGGTGTACTAAAACGGCTGCAAGAATTAAATTAAAAGACGTGACACCTGTATTCAAGAAAAAAAGAAATGCGCCTTATGCGGCTATCAGCAAAATTGACGCTGAATTGGAGAGATTAGAGAAATTAGGCGTATTGTCAAAAACCGAATATAGTGACTGGGCCGCGCCAGCAGTTTATGTGAAAAAGTCGGGGGATATCAGGATATGCGCTGATTTCTCTACTGGGTTGAATAACGTCATTGAGGACTACCATTATCCTCTACCGAGCCCAGAGGAAGTATTTTCTAGGTTAAATGGCGGGAAGTTTTTCACAAAGATCGACCTCAGTGAGGCATATCTTCAAATCCCGGTTGAAAATGAAAGTTCTAAGTTCTACGGTTGGCGTTTGGGATAAAAACGGCTCTAGCGGTTTTCCAACAGACTATGGACAATATGTTAGCTGGACTAGACTTCGCTATTGCATACCTCGATGATATTTTAATCAAAAGTGTAACGGTCGAGGAACACAAAGATCATCTGCGTGAAGTATTCAAGAGAATACGCAATTATGGTTTTAAAGTCAAGGAGAGTAAATGTGATTTTTTGTTAAAAGAAATCAAATACCTAGGCCATATTGTGAATAAAGATGGTAAAAAAACAGATCCTAATCGCTCTTATGCGATTCGGAAGGTGCCGGAACCAAAAGACGTGAAAACTCTACAAAGCTTCTTGGGTTTGGTGAGCTATTATCAAGATTTCATCCCGAATCTACATAAGTTGCATGCGCCATTGAATGAATTACTGAAAAAAGGCAAAGTATGGTGCTGGTCAAAGGAATGCAAGCAAGTGTTTGAAGAAATCAAAGATAAATTAACATCAGATTTATTTTTGACTCATTACGATCCTAAGTTAGAAATCGTAATAGCGTGCGACGCCAGCGCATACGGGATTGGCGCATGTATTTTACATAGGTGGAAGGACGGAGAAATGAAGCCGATAGCACATGCGAGCAGATCACTACTGCCGGCTGAACGTAGCTATTCGCAAATTGAAAAGGAAGCATTGGCAATAATTTTCGCGGTTACCAAATTCCATAGATATATTCATGGGAGACATTTTACACTTCAGA
This sequence comes from Ascarosepion bandense, assembly GCA_037127315.1. Taxonomy (NCBI): domain Eukaryota; kingdom Metazoa; phylum Mollusca; class Cephalopoda; order Sepiida; family Sepiidae; genus Ascarosepion; species Ascarosepion bandense. The sequence continues at coordinate 491,000 of JBBBDQ010002170.1, read as the reverse complement.
CGGTTCATAAACCGCTGTTAACTATTTACGGTTCCAAAAAAGGACTCCCCACGTATACTGCGAACCGGTTGTTGAGATGGGGTACCTTACTATTAAATTACAACTTCGACTTACAATACCTACCATCAGGCAAGATTGGGCACGCAGATGGGTTGTCTAGGCTCATCCCAAAATCTAGCGAACTTTTGGAGGACAGGTAATAGCGGCACTTAGATCTGAAGTAGAAGTAAAAAATACGCTTACGGAAACTATCAGAGAATTACCTGTGTCATTATCAGACATCAAGAAAGAAGCATTAAAGGATGAATACATCAAGGATGTAAAAACAAAGCTAACGGAAAAGGACCAGCGAATTTCAGAAACATTCTCAATCTGTGACAATGTATTACTATATAGTGAAAGAGCGGTGATACCCAAGGTATTACAGAAAAGATTTCTAAAAGACTTTCATACGGGACATCCCGGAGTGAACCGGATGAAGAGCCTGATGCGGTCTTATGTATACTGGCCGGGCATGGACTTAGACATCGCGTCCATTGTTGGTAAATGTGAAGGTTGCGCTCTTGCGGCGAAATCGCCCCAGGTATTACAGAAACCCTGGCCTAAAGCAGACAGACCATGGTCAAGAGTACATATTGATTTTGCCGGTCCGAGTGGGAAAATATATTATTTAATAATAGTAGATAGCTATAGCAAGTGGCCTGAGGTTTTCCAAATGAAGCCACCCACGACGGAAAACACTGTAAGCAGACTACATGAGCTATTCGCGAGATTTGGTGTCGTGGACACAATTGTGACCGATAACGGAACGCAATTCACGTCGAAGGATTTCAAAGAGTTTTGCAAAACGTTCCAGGTGGAACACATAAAAACCCCACTTTATTACCCACGTTCGAACGGATTAGCGGAAAGGTTTGTGGACATCCTGAAAAGAGCACTAAGAAAAGCAACAGGGACACCCACGAAAAAGGCTTTGCAGTTATTTTTGCAAGTGTATAGAATTACACCGAACAAAGCCGCGCCGTCAGCATTGTCGCCGGCCGAACTGATGTTCGCGAGAAATGTGCGATCGGTTTTGGACCAATTAATCCCGACGAAGAAAGTGGATACACCCATCGTGAGTACACAAAAAAGAAGATTCTTGATAAATGAAAAAGTTTATTTCAGGAATTACAAAAATAATACTGCTTCCCGGATGCCAGGGAAAATAAAAGAACGCGTAGGAAACATGCTTTATATTGTTCAAGGGCCAAAATTTGTACACAAAAAAGGCATGTGAATCAAATAAAGAAAAGACTCTCGGAGAAAACAACTGTCGCGTCTCAAAGGTGGGACGAAAATGTGGAAGATCTGTATGACACATTTCAGCTACAGATGCCTCAGGGGTAAGAAGTAAATAGTAGAAAATCCACCAGAAAAAGGAAAGCGACGCACCAGTTAACAGTGGATCCGAAAAGGAAAAAGTATGACTGACAGCAAAAGTCTTAGGAGGGGGTTGTTGGGACGCCCGCGCCTATTCGGCTATAATGGACTATTCCATTACTATGTAAAAGAATGGTGGTATCTACGTAGGTAGAGAGTTGCCGAGCAGCCGATCGACAAGTCAGTTGTAGACTTCCGGTGACGACCCGGAAGTACCAATTGCTCATACTACGTCTTAAGACGGTTGGGACGATTAACCTTTATTCTTGTATTGGATACTAATAACCTTTGTAAATACTATTTTCACGGAATACAACAATTAACCTATTCCTGTTGTTGAGTTATTTATTCTTACTCACGACATAACAGCAAGTGAAAGGGAATGAGAAAAACAAAGGATGTAAAGTATTGCCATTTTCAATTTGTAATGAGGCACTGATGTATGCTCAAAGAGTGGTAATTCCATGTGTTCTCCGAAAGAGGGTATTAAAAGAATTTCATTTGGGTCATCTGGGTATATTCAGAATGAAATCATTAATGAGGAGTTATGTATACTGGCCTAGGATGGACCAGGATATTGAAGATTTAGTGAAGCAGAGTAAAGGCTGTCAGCAGCAAATCACCACTCATAAAAACTCAGCTGTGGCCTAAAACAGATGTGCCATGGTCACGGATACATGTGGACTATGCAGGACCATTAAAGGGAGACTATTACCTAATCATTGTGGATAGCTATTCTAAATGGCCTGAAGTGTATAGATTTAACCACCTGACAGTGGCAAATACAATAAAGGCGCTAAATGAACTATTTAGCTGTCTGGTGGGTACCAAACACAATTGTGAGTGACAATGATACCATGTTTACAGGAGATGATTTTAAATGTTATTGTGATTCGTTAGCAATCGAACACATAACAACACCTACATATAATCTGAGATCAAATGGTCAGGCAGAAAGGTTTGTTGATATGTTCAAAAGAATGATGAGAAAAGCTAATGTGATCGACACTGAAGACAAAAATATGTAAACTTTTCTGATGGTTTAGAGATTTACGCCAAATCAGAATGTTAATGGAAATTTGTCGCCTGTGGAGGTCATGTACATGAGAAAGATTAGATCAATCTTTGATAGGTTGTTACCAAAGAAAAAGAAGAGCCTGATAGAATTTAGCTCAGGGGAAGGTGTTATAGTGGGACATCCTGCCATCCCCGAGAATGGAATGCTCTAAGCTATAAAGGATGGTGACAAGTGGTATGAGGAAGAGCCAATGTCTTAGGTGAAGGCATTCTATATTTGATAGTATATTCTGCTCCTATTCGTATCTTATAAATCTGTGATATCTATTTCCTGTGTCGAGTACCATTCTTCCACTGATCTTTACACTGATATTCCTTTCTGGGATATATCAAGAATATTTTCTTTTTTGTAAGTAAAAAACTAGAAAATCTTTTGGAAATATGTTTTTTCATTTTCTTAACTGAGAGAAGAATACATTATATTTCTTTTTTCTAAAAAACATAAATACTTAAGGAAATATACATTATTTTGCTTTTTGTAAAAAATTTTGCAGGCTTCAGGAAATATAGATTATTTTCTTCTTTTCTAAGCAGAAAACTAAATATCTAAAGGAAATATGATTTAGCTTCATTTTTTGAATAAAAAACATAAAAGTCAATATATAAAAGTTATATTCTGTTTTGTAAAAAATGAATAAAAACTTAAGGAAATGTATAATGGTTTTCTTTTTCTAAATAAAATTGCATAAAATCTAATGTAAAACTAATAAATGCAGAAAGATTGAAAGACAGATTATTTTCTACTTTTAAATAAATAATCATAAAAACTAATGAAAATATAGATTATTTTCATTTTCTAAATAAAGAAGCATAAAATTTTAAGGAAATATAGACTATTTTCCTGTTTCTAAATAATAACCATTAAATCTAATATAAATATGGATTATTTTCATTTTCTAAATGAAAATGCATAAAAGCTTAAGTGTATATAGATTTTTTTTCTTGTAAATAAAAAATCATGATAGCTTGAGAAAATATAGATTATTTTCCATTTTCTAAATAAAAAAATAAAATCTAATAGAAATATAGATTATTTACATTTTCTAAATAAAAAGTATAAAAGCTTGAGAAAATATAGATTATTTTTTTTCAAAATAAAAAATTATAAAATCTAATGGAAGTGTGCTGATTTTTATTTTCTGAATAAAAAAGCATAAAATCAAAGGAAATATACATTATATTTCTTTTCTGTAAAATATAGAATATTTTGATTTTTTATATAGAAATCTATAACAGTTTTTGAAAATAGAGATTTTTTTTCTTGAAAACAAAATCATAAAGTTATGAGGAAATATAGACCATTTTCCTTTTTTAAATAAAACATCATAAAATTCTCATGAAATTTACATTAGTTTCATTTATCCTAATAAAAAAGCACAGGATCTAGATTATTTTCCTTTGTCGTAATACAAATGCATAGTTTTTAGAAAATATACATTATTTACCTCTTTCTAAATAAAAAGCATTGACTATTATGTAAATATAGATGATTTGTCTATTTTGATAAAAAATCATAAAAACTTAAGGAAATATGGATTATTTTTTCTTTTCTAAATCAAAATCATTTAATTTTACTAGATCAAAATAGCAAAAAATCTAAAAGAAATATAGATTTTTATAACTTTTTCAAATAATCAAGCATAAAATCTTAAAGAAATAGGGATTATATTCCTTTTCTAAATTATAAAGTTTGAAGGAAACTGGTTATTTTTCATCTTCTAAATAAAAAAAGCTATACATCTTCAGGAAATATAGATTATTTTACACTTACTAAATAAAAAACAAAATCTAAAATCAAAATATAGACTTTTTTTCTAAATAAAAAAGCAGAGAAAACACTAGAAAATATAGCTTACTTTTATTTTACTAAATCATATATGTTTACTTCATTGAAAATGAAGTAAACATATATGGTTTTCCTTTTCCTAAATAGAGAAGATAAAATCAGAAGGAAATGTAGATTATTTTCTTTTTTATAAACCAAAAGCATAAAAAGCAAATATAGACTACTTTAATTTTTCAAAATAAATATAGATAAAATCATAAAGAAAATAGCTTATTTTTATTTTCAAATTAAAAAAGTACAAGATTTTAAGTAAATATAAATATTCTTTTTCTAATTAAAAAAATCTTTAACATGTACAAATTATCCTTTTCTCAAATAAATAAACATAAAATCTTAAGTAAGTATAGACTAGTTTTACTTATAAATTAGAAATCATAAAATTTTTAAATATAGATGATTCTTCACTTTCTAAATAAAAAGCATTAAACCTCATACATATATAACTGATTTACTTTATTTATAAAAAAAAGCAGAAACTTGTTATTTTTCATCTTCTAAATTTTCCTTTTTCCAAATAAGAAACATATAATTGTTATTAAATACAGATTATTTTCATTTTCTAAATAAAAATGCATGAAAAATTAAGTAAATATATTACTTTTTCTAAAATACAAAAACCTAAATTCTAAAAGGTCATTTTCATTTTTCTGCACAAAAATGTACAAAATCTTTAGGAAACAGATGATTTTACTTTTTATATTTAGGAAACATAATATTTTAAGTAAATATAGATTATTTTCTTTTTTCTAAATAAAATGTATAAAATCATTGGAGATTTTCATTTTTCTAAATAGAAAAGCATTACAAATTAAGGAAATATAGAAACTTTTCTTTTTCAAAATAAAAAAGCATAAAATCTTAAGGAAATATGCCTGATATTCTTTTTCTATAAAAATTAAGGAAATATAAGTAATTTAACTTTTTCTTAAATAAAAAAAGATAAAACTTAAGGAAATATACCTGATTTTTTTTCTTTTTCTAAATAAAGAAAAAATCCTAAAGAAATGTATCTGATTGTTCTATTTTCTGAATAAATAAATAGAAATACTTAAGGAAAAATAGCTGAGTTTTGTTCTCTCTAAATAAAAAAGTTTTAAGTAATCTCAAGTAAATATTCCACTTTTCACTTTTTCTAAATAAAATTCAATGAAATCTTAAGAAAATATATATGATTTTCCTTCTATTTTTAATAAATGGATAAAATCTGAAGTAAATGTATGTAATTTTCATTTCTGATCATGAAGCCTGTGTTCGAACCTCACCATGTTCAGTTTATCAGGAAGGTGACTTCTTGATGTTATCTCTCTGGAGGATAGCATAGTTGCAGTAAAAAGCACAGGTGGGCTCTGTGGGTGTTGAACAATGGGAATTAGCTAGCTGCCCTGGTAGACGGGTATCCTCAAATATGAGTGGCCAGCCATTCAATAAACAAGGATAAAATCATAAGGAAATAAAAGATTTTTTTTATTTTTTAAATAAATAGTACAAAATCTAAAGAAAATAATCCTATATTTGTTTCTAAATAAAAATGGATATAATGTTAATGAAATATACAGAATTTTCCACTTTTCTAAATAAAAATGGATCAAATTTTAAGGAAATATACATCAGTTTAATTTTTCCTAAAGAAAAAACAGTAAAATCTTAAATAAATATACCTGATTTTCTTTTTGCTTAAATAATTTTATAAAATCTTAGAGAAATATGTCAAATTTTGCATTTTTCTAAATAAAAAACAATGAAATATTAAGTAAGTATACCTGATTTTCCCTTTTTCTAAAGAAAAAGGATAAAATCTAAAGAAAATATATGTAATTTTGCTTTTTCTACATAAAATAGATGAAATAATAAGAACATACACCTGATTTTTTTCTGAGTGAAAAAGGATAAAATCTTAAGCATATATGTTATTTTCTTATTTCTTATAAAAAAATGATAAAATCAAAAGGAAATATATCTAAGTTCATTTCTTCTAAATAAATAAGTATAAAATCCTAAAGAAATATAACTAATTCTCCTTATTTTCTAAATAAAAAAAAAGATAATACCATAAGGAAATATGTCTAAATTTCTATCTTTCTAAATAAAAAGTAATAAAACCTTCAGGAAATATCAGTGATTTTGACTTTTATTAAATAAACTGGATTTTGATTTTTACTAAATAAAATAACAAAATATATCTGATTTTCCTTATTTCTAAATAAAAATGGATACAATCAATATAGTAAATTTTTCAATTTCCTAGATTAAAAAAAGGATCAGATTTTAAGACAATATAATTGATTTTCCTTTTTACTAAATACAAAATGAAAAAAAACTTCAGGAATATACTTATTATTTTCATTTATTTATAAATAAAATACAATAAAATCTTAATGAAAAATAATCTACTATTCCCTTTTTCTAAATAAAAAAGGTTGAATTCTTAAGAAAATGTACTCACTTTTTAATTTTTCTAAATAAAAGAGGATAAAATCATGAGCAAATATACATGAATTTCTTTTTCCTAAATAAACAAATATACATATGTCTGATTTTCTTTTGCCTAAATAAAAAGGATAAAATCCTACGGAAATATACCAGATTTTCCTAAGCAAAAGATAAGTGTCAGCAAATATACATTATTTTATTTTTTCATAAAAAAAAGCATAAAATCAAAAGAAAATAAACATGATATTACAGGTTCTCCTTTTTTCTAAATAAAAAAGGATAAAATCTAAAAGAAATATAACTGAACTTTTTTCTCTAAATAAATAAGTATAAATTTTAAAGAAAAATAACTGATTCTCCTTTTTTCTAATTAGAAAGGATTAAAACCTAAAGGAAATTTGCCTAAATTTCCCTTTTTCTAAATAAAAACATATGAAATCCTTATGAAGTATACCTTATTTTCATTTTTTTAAATAACAATGATAAAATTTTAAAGAAATATATCTGATATTTCTTTTTTCTAAAAAAAAAACATCTTGAAGAAATATCCCTGATATTCCTATTGTCTAAGTAAGAAGGATAAAATCTTTAAAAAATATACTTTTCCATTTTCCTAAAGAAAAGAGGATAAAATCATATTCCTAGAAAAAAGCTTAAATCTAAATTTTAATTTTTTTCTAAAAAAAGAATAAGATCTCAAAGAAATACACTTGATTTTCCTTTTGCCTGTATAATAAAGGATACAATCTGAAGGAATTATACCAGATTTTCCATTTTCTTAAACAAAATCATAAGAAAATATGTAATTTTCCTTTTTTCTAAATGAAAAAGTTTAAAATGAAAAGGAAATAAACCTAATAAAAAAGATAAAATCTATAAGAAATATAACTGAATTTCTTTTTTTCTAAATAAATAAGTATAAATCTTTAAAGAAATACTTAAAGAAATTCTTTAATTTTTGCTAAATAAAAAATATAAAACTCAGGTTTCATATTTTTTATTTAGCAAAAATTAAAGAATAAGTGTCAGCAAATATACATTATTTTATTTTTTCATAAAAATCAAAAGAAAATAAACATGATATTACAATCCAAAGAAAATAAACATGATATTACAGATTCTCCTTTTTTCTAAATAAAAAAGGATAAAATCTAAAAGAAATATAACTGAATTTTTTTCTCTAAATAAATAAGTATCAATAAGTGTCAGTCAGTCAGTTGAATGCCGTATGTGATACATGCTTGGGTGATCATGTCTCAAAAGAGACATGACTAACTGGGCAGAAGATTATCCTGCAGTAGGTTGCCATTGCTTCCTGCAGTAGACTGGTTGTCAGCCAAGGCTATAGAACCCAATCTGTCCTGTTATTTAACCCATAACTGGAGAGAAGAGACGGATTAATACTTTTCCCAAGCGTATTTGTGTGTAAGTGAATGCAAGGAATTCAACTAGAATTCGAACTCGGCTCCCTGATTTATTGTTCCGCATCAATCTCCACTGCACCACAACAATTTGTAGTTGTGACAAATACACTTAAAATGACCGTTTACTATTTTTACTAACTCAAATACACCAAAGACAACAAACAATAAACACAAAATGGTATAGTGAAGTTTGTTTATACCACTTAAGAGATCTTGGTTATGTGTTGAAGTTTCATGTTTATGAGTTTTTTTGATCATGTACGATGCTCCAAATCAGTTGGCATGAACTCTTGTCTATTAAAGATACACATGCATGTGCAGGATTAAGAATGAGTGGAAATATGATTTTTAATATTTGCTTTCCGATTAGAAAGCATTCTTTTGTAACAGAAATCTGGAGCTCATTTTAATGGGTTTAAAACAGAGAAATTAGTGTTGCAGATTTGGTATTATTTTGTTGGGTTAATATGTTATCAAAAGGATTTCTTTTAAAGGCAGTGTGAAAAACTCAAACATTTTAATTTTCATGTATGACACAAGCATGTATAACAAAAAGTACAAATATTATATCAAACTAGTTTGTAACATTTTATTTAAGGGTCACAAATTTGTAGTAAGATCACTAATTTGTTGTGTATGTTAGAAATAATTCAAAATTGTATTGTTAAAGATGTTGAGTGTTAAAAAAGTAAGTGTGTAACCATGAGTACTTTGACATTACTACCAACTACTTTTTGTTGATACACACAGCAAAAACATGCATTTATCTCTATCTGCACAAATTACATTTTGCTAAAACAGATGAACTCTTTGCTCTTTCTTTTAGAACATTTTCACAACTTAATAATTTCAAACATACATTTTGATGTTATGCTGTTATACTGTTCAATAAATAATTTTTCATTTATTTATACAAACAGATCATTTTTATCTTTCAATGATTGTTGAGTATTTGGCCTCTTTAAATGTGGGGAGTTTCCGCTATGTTTGCGAAGTGACTTTGTACCAGACATGGCTGACTGTCCCTACATTAATAGTCACCTCACAAAGAACACACAGAAGAATTCTGAACTCTATATATTTGATGACTCAGCAAAGAATACAAAGGAATTCTGATCTCTACATAATAAAAACCATTTGATGTGAAGAATCAACATTCTGCTCAATACAAGATGTTGACCACAATATAGAACATTCAACCATCACAACATAAAATGGCAAAGCACTGTCTACATGACAAGACAGAAAAGATAGAAGAAAAAAAAAAGAAAGGGAGTGCCCCATGCATTTGAATAACCCCGATGTCAAATTACACACTGATACATGATCAGTCTCTAATAGGAACTGGTGAATTTCAAAGAATTCTATTCATCTGATAATATAAGTACTTTGAAATATATTTTCTATTTATATTGAATGCATATATATAACTTCAATGTGAACTCTCAATTTGTTAGAAGCATTTTGGAAATTCATGTGTCTGAATAACACTGTTGTCAAATTATATGCTAGTACATTGTCAGCCTCTATTGAGAGTAACAGAGTTTCAAGGAACTCTATTCAACTCCAAAGCTAAGTGCTTCAAAATATATCTATTTAAGCATGTTGAATACAACCGTATTACTTTTATATGAAACCAACTCTGTCAATTTGTTTTTTTGAACCTTTTGGAATACTACTTCATGTCCGACCATTTAATATGCACATTTTCTCTTCTTGACTATTCATCAAAACTCGGAGTTCTATGTGTCTGAATAACATACTGTAAACATGGACTTATCTCTATCTGCACAAATTATAATTTTGCTAAATCAGACAAACTCATTGCTACTTCTTTTTTCTAAATAAAAATAGATAAAATGATAAGAAAATATACCTGAGATTACTGTTTTTTTTAAATAACAGCTGATAAATTCTTATGGAAATACGTCTTATTTTCCTTTTTGTTAAATATAATAGATAAAATCTTAATCTCTGGTATATTCTTAAATTAAAAAGCAGAAATCAGAGGAAAATTTACCTTATTTACATGTTTCTATATATAAATATATTCTTATATAATGAGAGAAATCTAGGGAAATGTAATTGATTTTAATATTTATAAATAAAAATATAAAATATAAAGAAAATGTTGCTTGTTTTCACATTTCTAAATAAAAAGAAGAACTCTGAATAAAATATAGTTTATTCTCCTGCCTGTAATTCAAACTGTTGAAATCTAAAGAAAACAGCTTATTTTCATGTTTCTATGTATATAAAAAAAGAAATATGTAAGGTTAACTTTGTATGCCATTGACTTATACCATTCTCTACTTCATTGATAATTGATACTTATTCATTTGGCTATGTAAAAATCTACATATTTATTAATCACACAGTATATTAGCATGTAAGAAATAAATCTTGTTAAAATTTAAATAAAAAAGAAGCTTCAATCTTAAATCTAACTTGAATGTTGCTGATTGTCTAAAAAACATTGAACAGATGAGAACAACTCTGAGAACATGTTTAAATCAAGGTTTCTACCAAAGTTTTGGTAGTGTTCACTGATTCACTCACAGGACTTAAAAAGACTTGTAATTCAACCACAGAAAATTCAGTGAGTTTTGTGACAGCAACAAATTGTTACCTAAATCCATGTCACTCGACATTTTGAGTTTTAAAGTTAAGACTTTTCTTAACATAAAGCAAACTTCAATTTAAACACTAATTTCAACTTTAACATTACTCACTCAACCAACACTGGAAAATTTTCATAAAACAATTTTCTTGAACAAGAATTATCATCATTCCAGTATTCAAAATTACACTCAACAATTGAACTTTCTAAACAATAAGGACAAAGCATTCCCTTTCAGGAAAACAAACTAAGAGAGATAACTTTGACAAACTTTAACATTTTGAATTACAAAAAATTGAAGTGTTTAATCTGGACAGAAACAAGTCTAATAAAAAAATCTTCATATACATTCTTCACACAAATTACATAAAAAACCACCAATTTTTGTATTTAATTGATATAAAATTTACTAAGTGACTTTAATTGAATGCTTTTGTTTGGTTTTGCAAAATTTAAATGTTAATCAAACACACATCCATAATATTAGCTATAAATTAGTAGGATATAATAAATTAGATTGACACATACACCACATATCTATTCCTAAATAAAAGAAGTAAAAAAATATGAAGATAATGTTGCTGAATTTCACATTTCTATATAAAAAAAGTAAAATTTCTGGAGAAAATGTAGATGTTTCTCATATTTTATATTAAAAAGCTGATTTTCTAAAAATCTAAAATAGATGAAAATCAGCTACATTATATTTTTTACTAGATTTATTGAGAAATACAAACATGAGCTATATTATCTTCATTTCGGTTAGATTAATTTCATATTTTTTTAACATTTTATTAAGAAATATAAAAATACATTAGACATTTGAAATTTTACTTGTTTTGTATGGAAATATATGTTGTACAGATGTTGGGATTTTATTTTTTGTTTAAATTATCAAAAGACTATAAATTATCAGAAGGCTATAAATTATCAGAAGACTATAAATTATCAGAAGACTATATGTTAAACTAGATATGAGTTATGGTGCAGTGGATATCAACTCGAAACGACAATTGGGGAGCCGAGTTCGAACTCCAGTTGAATTCTTTGCATTCACTTATGCACAAATACCCTTGGGAAAGGTATTAATCTGTCTCTTCCCTCCAGTTATGCATTAAATAATAGGACAGATTCAGTTCTATAGCCTTGTTCAGAAACGCAGAAAGCAATGGCAACCTACTGTGGGTTAATCTTCTGCCAAGTCAGTCATGTCTCTTTTGAGACATGACCGCCCAAGCATGTATCACATATGGCACTCAACTGACTGATATGTTGAATTGGGCTGTGTGAAAGAACATACAAACAATTTGAATGTTAGGATTAAATTGATAAATTTAAGAGTTCAAATGTTGTGCAAAAAACGACTGTTAAAATGAATAAAGTCTTTCACGATAAAGTTCTTGAATTAAGTGTATTAATTCAAAAATATGTTGATCAGAGTTTGCTACCTTTGAAAGTAATTTGAAAGGAATTGTACTTAACTTGAGGTTGATGTTGATGATGGTGATTCGTATTCAAAATTGTTATTTAGTTTTGTACTGAGAAGAATGTGTTATTTGCAGATGAACTTCTCTCCTTCACTAAAGTCGAATGATGTTTGAATATATTTAGATTCAAGGTTGAAATTCAGGTGATAGTGAGAATATTAATTTGTATATTTCTGTTGGTTGAGTTTGATTTGTTTAAAATTGAAAATTCATCTCTTAAGAAACTGAAAATTGTTGAGTTGAATCTTGTTCGCTCTAGAATGAGTATCACTAAGGATTTGGTGAATTTCTTCGAAGTAGTTAAATTTTAAGTGACAGATTTAGATGTGTTGTCAATTTTTCACTAAAACTTTTTTCACTAGGCTTCATTTCCAAACAGTTGGATTTTAGGTATGTTTTCTATTTTATACTGTCTGGCCACATGTCAATTGCATGGGCTGATTTTGGCGCAAATTATTTAAATTCTAGGAAAGGTGATTCCAAGAAATGATGTGATTTATGCTGACCAATCAGCATCCAGAACATTGTCTCATTACAAACCCACAGCTTGCGTAGCAACAAACTTGGGAAGCTTGTTGTCACTTGTTCTCGAGTGAAAAAAAAAGTATTATTTTTTGAGGTAATATTTTTTCCTGTGCTTATATTGTAAAACGAAAAAGGGCACTGTAACATATAAAATCAGCTACATTATAGTTATTTTATATACTTCTTTTGAAATATAAAAGAATAAAAGATTTATTTATAAAGAAAAATCTGGTAATCTTCAAATTTTAACACGATTTAATGATTTATATAAACAAATATTATTATAATTTACTTACTAGAAATATTAAATTCAGCTAGAATATGTTATTTTTCACATGTTCAATTCAGAAATATGAAAATCAGCAAGATTAATTTCGTATATTCTAATTGTTTAATTTAGAAATATAAGAAAATCAGATACATCAGCTTGTATGTGTAAAATCTACTTGAAAATCATTCCAGATTATATTCGTATTTCTACTTGACTTAAAATCAAGTAAAAATACGAATATAATAATATTGATGATTTTCATATAAATTTTAGATATAAAAATCGTCCAGATGAAATTCATATTTTTATCTTAAAAAGTCAAGTAAAAATACGATATTGATGATCTTCATGTAAATTTTATATGAAAATCATCCAGATTATACTCGTAGTTTTCTTGACTTATGAAAATCATCCAGACTATGATCAGATAGTATTTTTTACTTGATTTTACTTCATGTGTACTACAATGATTTTTTCGACATTTTTGCAGAGTCATCTTTTGACTGTCTTTGGCTATTCTATCAGAAATTTATACTGATACGGTCCTGGTAGGAACACCAACGGCGTAAAGGGGACATTTTACTCCAAAATTTGTCCATCGCCCGGGAAAGAACGACATGAGCAACAGGTGTCTCTGGACCGTTACCCTGCGACTGTGCGCATCAAAGACAAAATCATTATCGGAACATGGAACGTCAGGACACTTATGGGATACATATTTTTTTTTATTAAAATAAGCAACAGGAAAACACAATAGAACATTCTAGAGAAATTGGATCAAAACAGCAGTAGAATTTAGATTACATTTTTATATTTCTCAACCAATCAGCTAAAAACTTAGAATAAGAACATTCTAGAAAAATAGGCTTGGAAGTAAATTAACACAAAAATATTTAGGCCCCAAACAAAATAGTAAAATAATAAATCTGATTGGTCCATAAATGTTTTCACACCCTAATGTTAGGAAGATTAGTTGATCCCCTATTAATGTATATAATACACACAGTTAGAAAAAAAAGGTCAGTCACCAAGCAGGCCATTAAGTCCGCATGCCACCGTATACTTTGCCGGCCATGTCATTTCTTCCATGCCAAAAGTTCGTGACCTCGTTCCAAGGACCTTAAAAAGAATAAACCGACGAACTTTCTTTCAGCAACGCGACACGCTGTCGCCAACTGAAACGCACCAAATGTAAGTAGGAAAGGCTTATTTACAGACTCTGCTAATGTAAACTTATACACGTTTTTGGACAAAAATTAACTTCTTGCCAAGTTTATATTTCTCAAAAAGGCAATTTTCGAATCATGTATTTTGTTGGTTTCTACATACCATTTTATTTGTCACATAATAAATTGTTTGTTGTTGAATGTCCGTTGTAACTTATTCCTTCACTTTGTGCGATTGCAAAATAGTGTGTTGTATTTGTGGGGGAAATAATCAACATACAACCCAGCAAATACCAAATCTCCCACAAAATTGCTGACCTTCCGACTGGTGAAAGCACGTAACACAAAAAAAGCTCTCATATTAGAAAACAACACAAAATTACCACAACGCGTAAAAGATGGAAAACAACGACATTGAACCCACAACAGCAACAATATCAGCCAGCATTCCCAGCTACAACCCAACAAATGATGCAACACAAAGGAATACACCAACACCAAGAAACACAACATCACAAACAACCACGCCAGACAGGTATACTGAACTGCTGCAGGACATGGCAAATCTAACTCTGCAGGTTCAAAGTTTGGTGAAGTTTCAAACATCCGAACGTTCCCGTCCTTACAGAACCTCCTCACGACGCAGAAGTCGAAGTAGATCGAGCTCATTCTCTAGAGAGCGACGCAACTATGATACCTGTTGGTATCATTTCAAATTTGGATGTGAAGCAAGGAAGTGCATAAAACCATGCAACTTCAATTCGACCTCACACACTTCAACACAAAACCAGGAAAACGGTTACACCGGCAGCAAGTAAAGACGACATTAGCTGCTGGTATAAAACAAGGAAGTCGTCTATTTTACATCCGAGACAAAAATACCGGATATTTATTTTTAGTCGACACCGGCGCACAAATCAGCGTTATTCCACCGGATCCCAGAAAAAAACACCAACTATCTTCATTCACATTGCAAGCAGCAAATGGATCAAGAATTGACACCTACGGAGAGATAGCACTGACGCTCAATTTGGGTTTACGCCGATCTTTTCCGTGGATCTTCACAATAGCCCAAGTAAAAACACCGATTTTTGGAGCGGATTTTTTGTCCCATTTCAACGTTTCAGTGAACATGGCTAGGCAATCTCTCGTCGATGGCAACACAGACCTAACAGCAAAGGGAATCACCTCAATCTACAAGTCAACAGGAATCTGTGCGGCACTACCAGATGCGAATGGACTACAAGAGTTGATTACAAAATTTCCAACTCTTACTACGCCCTTTAAACATTCTGATGAAGTTCGTCACACAGCCAAACATTATATCACAACCTCTGGACCACCCACACATGCATCACCACGCAGATTGCATCCAGAGAAATATAAAGTAGCAAAAGACGAATTTCAGCACATGTTACAATTAGGCATTATACGTCCTTCTAGTAGTCTATACTCCTCACCGCTACATATGGTCCAGAAGCCAGAAACAGGTGCATGGCGACCTTGTGGGGATTTCAGGAACCTCAACGCAAAAACAGTTCCCAATAGGTATCCAATCCCACATCTACACGATTTCGCCATGGGCTTGCAAGGAACCAGAATCTTCACAAAACTAGATTTGGTTAAAGCTTACTACCAAATTCCAGTAGCCGAAGAAGACATAGAAAAAACAGCAATTACAACTCCTTTTGGACTTTTCGAATTCACCAGAATGCCATTTGGACTACGTAATGCTGCCCAAACTTTCCAGAGACTCATTGACGAGGTATTGAGAGGGTTACCATTTGCTTTTGCTTATATCGACGATGTCCTCATTGCTAGCAATGACATCAATGAACATAAAGACCATTTATTACAAGTTTTCGAGAGACTAGCACATTTCGGCTTGAAAATCAACATAAGCAAATGTGATTTTGCTGTCTCGAAATTAAACTTTTTAGGCCACATGATAGACGAACAGGGAATCACACCTATCCCAGAAAAAGTCACAGCCATACAAAATTTCCCACAACCAACATCACTGCGACAACTTCGACGATTTCTCGGTTTGATAAATTACTACCGTAGATTTATTCCACGTTGTTCCAGAATATTAACCCCGCTAACAAACATGTTGCAACAACAAAAAAATAAAAATGCAAAAATTCAAATTGAAGGAGAAGCTTTAACTGCTTTTCACAAGGCTAAAAAAGCATTAGCAGATTTTACCAAGCTCTCCTACATCTCTAATGACAACACTACAACACTTTCACTAACAACAGACGCGTCAGGAGACTCAATTGGAGCAGTCCTACAACAAAAACAAAATGGCTTGGAAAAACCAATATCCTTTTTCTCAGTGAAATTGAACACTGCACAACAAAAATACAGCACCTTCTCAAGGGAGTTACTGGCAATTTACTTGTCCATAAGGCACTTTCGTCACTTACTCGAAGGACGAGATTTCACCGTTTTCACTGACCTCAAACCACTTACTTACGCCTTACATGTAAATACCGAGAAATACACGCCCAGAGATACTCGACAACTGGACTATATATCACAATTTACCTCGGATATCCGATACATAAAAGGTTCAGACAATATTGTGGCAGATACACTTTCACGCTCTACAATACAATCTATTGAGTCGGTAGATCTCACCTTCGAGCTCATTGCAGATGAACAAAAAAAAAGATGCCACATTAGACAAACTAAACGACACTTCCCTACAGCTGAAGGAACAGCCTGTTCCATTTGGAACAAAAACAATACTTTGCGATGTCAAAACTGGTCACTCTAGACCGTATATACCACCATCACTAAGAAAAAGGTTATTTCCACATTTCCACAACCTTTCACACCCTGGACGCCGAGCAACCGCAAAATTAATCAGCAACCATTTTGTTTGGCCTAATATGCACACTGACATAAAAAACTGGACTCAAACATGCTTGAATTGTCAGAAGAGCAAAACAAACAGACACACAAAGTCTCCTCCAGGACAATTAAAAAAACCAGACGGTAGGTTCACAAATCTACACATCGATATTGTCGGGCCATTGCCAATAGCAAATGACTGTCAATATATACTTACTATCATTGACAGATTTACAAGATGGCCTGTGGCCGTCCCACTTAGAGATATATCAGCAGAGACTATCTCTAAAACCATATTACGAGAGTGGATCGCAGTCTTTGGTTGTCCTTCAGTAATAACAACAGACAGAGGCCCCCAATTTCAATCAACGCTTTTCGATGAATTTACAAAGTTATTGGGAGTCAAACATATAAAACAACAGCATATCACCCCTGCGCAAATGGATTAATCGAAAGATTCCATAGACAACTTAAAACAGCTTTAACAGCTAACAACAACTCCAGAACATGGCTTGAAAATTTGCCTCTTGTTTTATTGTCAATAAGGAATGTTATCAAAGAAGACTTGGGATGTACAGCTTCCGAAATGGTTTTTGGAACATCTTTAACACTTCCAGGTCAATTTTGTGAAAAAAACACTTCCTTACAACCAACTACAACTTTTGTAAAAGATTTTAAACACAAAATGAACGATTTAGTTTACACACCCACAAGAACACAAACTAAAGAACTTTACACACCAAAAGACCTTCACGACTGCAAATACGTTTTTATTCGAAATGATGCAGTCAAAAAACCTTTGTGTCCTACCTACTCCGGACCTTTCCAGGTAGTTGAAAGACACCACAAATATTTTAAACTCGCCATAAAAGGCAAATTTGATACTGTCTTCATAGACAGACTAAAACCAGCGTACTTAGACTTACCAGTAAAGGAAAGTACGACTGAACACTCTACAAGTACACAAAATACCACATTGTCCAAACCAACCTCCACGCCAACAAATACACCGATAAACACCACCACAAAAGCTGGAAGAAAGGTACATTGGCCGAAACATCTTAAAACTTATATTACATATTAATAAATACTTCCATATTTATCAATCTGCGGGGGGGGGTATATGTGATACATATTTTTTTTATTAAAATAAGCAACAGGAAAACACAATAGAACATTCTAGAGAAATTGGATCAAAACAGCAGTAGAATTTAGATTACATTTTTATATTTCTCAACCAATCAGCTAAAAACTTAGAATAAGAACATTCTAGAAAAATAGGCTTGGAAGTAAATTAACACAAAATATTTCGGCCCCAAACAAAATAGTAAAATAATAAATCTGATTGGTCCATAAATATTTTCACACCCTAATGTTAGGAAGATTAGTTGATCCCCTATTAATGTATATAATACACACAGTTAGAAAAAAAAGGTCAGTCACCAAGCAGGCCATTAAGTCCGCATGCCACCGTATACTTTGCCGGCCATGTCATTTCTTCCATGCCAAAAGTTCGTGACCTCGCTCCAAGGACCTTAAAAAGAATAAACCGACGAACTTTCTTTCAGCAACGCGACACGCTGTCGCCAACTGAAACGCACCAAATGTAAGTAGGAAAGGCTTATTTACAGACTCTGCTAATGTAAACTTATACACGTTTTTGGACAAAAATTAACTTCTTGCCAAGTTTATATTTCTCAAAAAGGCAATTTTCGAATCATGTATTTTGTTGGTTTCTACATACCATTTTATTTGTCACATAATAAATTGTTTGTTGTTGAATGTCCGTTGTAACTTATTCCTTCACTTTGCGCGATTGCAAAATAGAGTGTTCTGTGGGGAAGGCCCTTCAATATAGCTATTATAGTAGTTTATGCGTCGACAACTCAAAGTTCGGAGGACGAAATAGAATCTTTCTATTCAATACTAGACAGTGCCAAGGCTCAGTGCAAAAGCCAGGAAATTAGGATTATAATGGGGGACTTAAATGCAAAGGTAGGTAAAGATAGAGAAGGAGACACGAACGGCAACTTCAGACTAGGAGATCGCAACGAAAGAGGAGAAAAATGGATACAATGGTGCTCAGCCAATGACCAGGTTATTACTAACACCTGGTTCCAAGAACACCCACGACGTTTATGGACATGGAGAAGCCCAGGAGGCGACACGAAGAACCAAATAGACTATATAACTATAAACAAGAGATTCAGGAACGCAGTGGTCCAATGCAAAACATACCCAGGTGCCGACTGCGGAAGTGACCACGTCCCAGTCATCTGCAAACTAAAAGTGAAACTCCGAAGACTGAAGAAGCACAGCACATCAAGACTGCAATACTACACGCTAGAGGACGACCTCACCCTGCAGAAAGAATACAATAACAGCGTGAGAAAGAAATATGAAGAACAAATTGGAAAAGGGTACTCAAAATGGGATTCACTAAAAGAAGCGATGGTGACCTCAGCGAACAACATAGCCCCAAAGGAAATCAGACGCAGAAGAAAAAACGAGTGGATGACCGAAGAGATCCTCCACATGATGCAAAGGAGACAAAAAATAACGCCAAGACACGGAGCAGAGTACAAGAAACTTCACAGGGAGATAAGGAACAAATGCAGACAAGCCAAAGAGGAATGGCTCAACAACAAATGCGCAGAAGTAGAAAGACTGAGCAGGACCAACAAAGCAGAGATGCATAAAGAGATAAGAGAACTGACAGGACAAAAAACCTGCTCCTCAACAGGATGCATAAAGTCCAAGGAAGGAACAGTCATATTAGAGAAAGAGGAAATACTCCAGCTATGGGAAGAATATATAAAGGATCTTTTTGCGACAAGAGAGAACAACCGAGAATACACAAGGAGATGGATGGACCGGAAATACTAAAATCCGAAGTGGAAGCTGCAATGGCCAAAATGAACAGAAACAAAGCACCTGGCCCAGACGGCATAGTGATAGAGCTGTTGACAGCCTTAGAAGAATATGGCATAGAAAAGATTACCGACATAATAAACAAAATTTATAGCAGCGAAATAATACCAGACGACCTATGCAAGTCGATATTTATAGCACTGCCGAAGAAACCTGGTGCAAACGAGTGCAAACTACACATAACTATCAGCTTAATGAGTCACATTACAAAACTGATTGTCAGAATCCTGATGAATAGAGCGAGAAGCAGAATCAGGCCAGAGATAAGGCAGGAACAATGCGGGTTCGTCAAAGACAATGGAACAAGGAACGCCATATTCATGATTAGGATGCTCTCTGAAAGGACATTACAAATGAAGAAAGACTTGTACCTATGCTTCATTGACTACGCGAAAGCATTCGACAAGATACGACACAAAGAATTGATGGAGATGCTCGGCAGCCTCGACATTTTCGGGAAAGACATAAGAATAATCAAGAATCTCTACTGGCAGCAAACGGCCTGCATACGGACAGGTAACGATCTCAGTAGATACACAAAGATAGAAAAAGGCGTAAGACAAGGATGTGTCTTTTCACCGGATTTGTTCAATCTATACAGCGAGAATATTTTGAGAACCCTAGATGACACGTCAGGATTTGATATTAGTGGACACAACTTGAACAACATGCGGACGATACAGTGCGGACGATACAGTGCTGATTGCGGACACGGAAAGGAAACTACAAGACCTCATACAGAAAGTAGCAGTGGAGAGTGACAAAAAGGGACTACAAATAAACTTTAAGAAAACTGAGTGCATGGTCATCAGCAAAAGATACAACCCAAAATGCCAAATACAGGTGGGAGATATCAGAATCAAGCAAGTACAAAAATTTAAGTACCTAGGAAGTGTTCTAACAGGAGATGGAAAGTGCAACACGGAGATCCGAAGGCGAATTGGCATGGCAAAGGACGCGTTCCAGAAGATGAGCAAAATACTAACACATAGGAAAATCTCAATAGAAACAAAGAAAAGAGTGCTGGACTGCTACGTAATGTCAGTTCTTCAATACGGCAGTGAATGCTGGACAATATCATCGAACATGAGGACAAAACTAGAAGCGGCTGAAATGTGGTTCTACAGAAGGATGCTACGGATATCGTGGACTGAGCATGCAAGCAACGATGAGGTGTTGGAAAGAATGGCAACAAAAAGGAAATTGATACTGAGCATCAGGAAGAGACAACTGAAGTTCCTGGGACACGCAATGAGGAAGGAGTGCCTGGAGAACCTGATACTGAGTGGTCAGATAGAAGGAAAGAGAGACAGAGGAAGGCAGCGGATGACATATTTGCAGGGTCTGATCAGGTGGATGACGAACGGGGGTTGCCAGGAGCAACAGGAGTAAACATGCTAAGAGCCACAAGGAATAGGGAGACATGGAGAACCATGATCGCCTACGTCCTGAAGAGATAGGGCACATAGAAGAAGAAATACAATGATTAATGAAAATCATCCAAATTATATTCGTATTTTTATTTGACTTATTTCGAAATAGGAAAATCATCCAGATTTAATTTCATATTTTTACTTGATTTTTTTTTTAAATATTAAAACCATACAGAATATTTGTATTTTTTCTTAACTTTTTCAGAAATATAAAAATTTGCTATATTTTCGTATTTTTAATTATTTTATTCAGCAACATCAAAACCAGATAGATGTTGTTATTGTTATTGTTATTGTTTAAAGGTTTAAGCGTTTGGTTGCAAGAAAATATTAACGAAGATTAGAACTTTAAAACAATGTACTTTTTCTCGGAACGAGAAATCGGGGAGTCGAGTTCGAACTCCAGTTGAATTCTCCTTGCATTCACTTACGCGCAAATACCCTTGGGAAAGGTATTAATCCGTTTATTTCCTCCAGTTATGGGTTAAATAACAGGACAGATTGGGTTCTATAACCTTGGCCGGCAACCATTCTACTGCATGGCAACCTACTGTGGGATAATCTTCTACCCAGTTAGTCATGTCTCTTTTGAGTAAGTGCTATACGGGAAACACGCTTTTGAGACATGATCGCCTAAGCGTGTTTCCCGTATAGCACTTACTGACTGAGTGAATGATTTTGACATGTACTATTTAAATGTGAAAAAAATCGTTTTTTAAGCATTAACTTGCAAACCAACTACATTATATTTCATCTTTTGAATTTGGGAATATGAAAATAAACTAGATTATCTACATTTTTTTCTTGAGGTTATAGTGGGTTATCTATTCTTTTCCAGTTTATAGTGGGGAATCCGTTTTTTAGGAGAGTAGTTGTATATCGTTGTTGCAGATTAACGGAATTTGGCCTCGTTGTAGATAACCCACTATAAGTCATAAAATGATTATAAATCAAGAAAATCAAATTGAGTTGAAAAATAACATTTTATATATACACATATCAATTAAGGTTTTTACAATTAAAGTAATACTTGAAGTATAGGTCCAACGGACGTTAAAATGTTCATGGCAATAAAATGCTGAAAAGAGAATTAATGCTTAGGAATGTGGGAGCGTTGTAAGTAAGGAATGTCTTTGATGTATCCGCTCCTTAGGTCAGTCAGTAGTTTTGAGACAGGGAAGAAAGAAAGGAGAGGTGAAGGCGACGAGCATAGTAAGCCACTTGACTTGGTCAAGGGAGATACTAATTACATTCGTCTCTCTTGAGTCTGTCTGTCTTTCTGTCTGGCGATGCTTTCTGTATCGGCTTTTTATATCTTCTTTTTGGATCGCAGCAGATAATTTGGGAATTCATATTTGTATTTGATTCTGGGCTTCCCATTGGCCGATAAATAAAATTCACGTAGGCTCGCGAACTGGAAATTTAATATTTAATTCATTTTTAGTTTTCAACCGGAACATCTGCGCGAGGCCGGCTGCGCACCGACTAGTTTTGGTCATTTGCTTTTTGGTCGTGAGAGTGTAAACATCCGGGCCATCGCTTTTGCTCGGTCGGTATCACCACAAGGTATATGAAAATCAGCTACATTTTGATATTTTATTTTTTTATTTAGAAATATTAAAATCTGCTAGATTATCTTCATATTTTAACTTTTTATTTAAAAACATGTAAATTATCTAGGTTATCTTCATATTCTAATTATTTTATTTAGAAACATGAAAATTAGCTAGATTATCTTCATATTTTAATTGAAGATAATCTGATTTTCATATTTCTAAATAAAATTTTATAAAATGTAATAACCTGTATGCCAAACTCTGTCAAAAGAATTTGTCAAATATTCAAATATCTAAAGCTTGATAGACTCAGCAATATTCAGTAATATATCAGCAGTTGACCTAGAGAAGCATAAGCTATATTTCTTATTCTTTGGTGTGAGATGCTTAACAAATTCACAGTTAATTAGAGCATCTAAACCTTT
The DNA here is from genome assembly GCA_037127315.1 of Ascarosepion bandense. NCBI lineage: Eukaryota > Metazoa > Mollusca > Cephalopoda > Sepiida > Sepiidae > Ascarosepion > Ascarosepion bandense. Next base: position 467,528 of record JBBBDQ010002170.1, on the reverse strand, counting down.
GCCAAAAAGTGGAAGATGGCTGGTTGGAGGATCAGACAGTTCTTCTTACAGACTGGAACTACCGAAAAGAACTTTTAACAAATATGAAAGCAAGAAGCAGCAAGACATTTATTTTTGATAGAACTGGAACTAGTTAAAGACTATTGCAGAAATACTACCAAGTTCACTTACTTTGTGAGGTTTCAGTTTGGAGATGATTGCAGAAAACATGGGCAGTGTTATATGCATCTCACTCAATAAAATAGTTCTAAATGAAAAGCCAGACAAAGATACTCCAGATGAGTCAAGAGTAGAATTTGAAAAAAATTAATGAGCAAAACATTCTGCTTTATCAGCAGAAGTTGTTAGCACCTTAAATTAAGTGAAAAGAGTTTTTTTTATTTAGAAATATAAAATCTGCAAGATTATCTTCATATTTTAATTTCTTTTACAAACATCTACAAGGGCATCTACATATTTTGACCTGTTTTATTTAAAATATGAAAATTACCAAGATTATTTTCAATTTCTTTATTTGTTTTATTTAGAAATATGAAAATCAGGTACAAAAAAAAAAAAGAAAACGGAGAAGTGTAAAGGGAGAAGAGAAAGAAAAGAAATAATAATTGAATATATATTTGTTTTTCTTTGTTTCTTCTTCACCTGCTGAAAGTTAGGTGAGGGATAGTCGAAGAAACCATCCAAGGAAAATAGATAACATTTTGATGACTCTTGGATTCTTGTCACAAAGAACTATCATTGTCATTTTCATGAAAAGTGAGTTTCTCGTTTATTGAAATATTTAACACCCATTGATAAAAACAACTGTCTAAGGAGAAAACTTGCCTAGGGCATGGAAGATTTTATGATCCCTAGGGACAGTCATCCTTTGTGGAGAAAGAGAGACAAAACTCTTGGATATAGAGTCTCCTCATTCTTTGTGGAATCTTGCAACGGTGAGAACTGAAGGAGAGACATGTTTTCCTTTTCAGTCAAAGATAATTTCTTACAATGACTGAAATGATAAAACACAGATGTGAAACAATCACATACTAAGAGAGAGTTGACACAAAAGGAATTTTGGAACGAGAATTAAAATTTGACTGTTAGGCTAAAATATGTCCCTTGGGCGGTAGTGTGAGGCACTCACACAGAAAAGAAAAAGACTGGGTTGATCAGGTGACCAATGAGAAAAAAAGGCCCTCATAGGTTTTGGGAAACTCAGAAGAACGTTTCACACACCCTCGAGGCGCTCACACAGGAGTGAAAGATACTGGGTTGATCAGGTGACCAAAATGAGGATCTATTGTTGGTCATTCAAAAACGCGTCAAAACCCCCCTCTAGATGCGAGACTCAATATACGAAGATTAGTAGATGGGTTTTGAGAAACTAGAACGTACAGCGGAGTACCGTAAGTGTGACCGGTACTAGAGACGTGAGGTCATGTGATTGCCCGCCTTAGAAGAAACTCTGATTTTAGTCTGGTGCCATTATGGAATGTTATGGCTATTACTGCTGGGTTGGTTCTTTCGCCTAAGCATCCAAAACTTGTTGAATGACTTTCGCCGCTGAAATAAATAGGCAAAGAGAAAAGGAAATATACAGAGACACTAGAGGGACGGTTTGGACACTGATTTTATTTTTTTTTGTTTCCAACAACCGCTTGTTGGGGAAATTCCTTCCCGAACAGTTTGGCACGTCTTTACCATCCAAAGTCCAACAGAGAAAGAGATCGAGTTTATTTTTGGCACCAGGAGGCCTCTCTTTTTGCGCATGCGTCAATTGTCTTTCCTGTCAGAGGTCTCCTGGGAGATTTTTATGTTTATTTTATTTTGTACGTTTATTTTATTTTGTATTTTTATTTTATTTCGTAGTTTTTATTTCATTTTGTATTTTTATTTTATTTAGTGTTTTTTTTAATTTTATTTCGTATTTTTATTTAATCCCTACAACACATCCCTACCCAATGTAGCGGAGCTACAGTAAGGATGCATTGAAGGCAAAATTAGTCTTTTATAAGGTGCATGTGTGTATGTTACTCTTTTCAATGTACATATAATTTTGTTTATGTGTATATTTTTATGTGTAGTAAAAAAGATCATTGTTTCTTGCAAACCGCACACGTCTACCCGAGCGGGTGACGATTGGTTCCTTTGGTGAGTCTTGCTGTGTTTCAGGTGTTGGTGATGTGTTTTCTGTTAGGCTGTGTTTTTTGTTTTCATTCTTTTTCTGGGCATGGGCGGGTATTGCTGGTGTTGTCTTGCTTCGTTTTGGTATAATTAGAAGATAACACAAACTTGAATTAATGATGTTTATTTTTGGTATAAAACTTTACGTTTTTACATCAAGTTACAACCTTTAAATTTTGTGTAGATACAGGAGTAGACTAGCTAAATTCTCTTCACTGTAGGATGCTAGTAGTAAACGAGCCTATCCCTTCTGGACTCTAGTGGTCAACTCACTAGCGTTTTCCTCTTTTCAAATCTCCTACACAAAACTACTGTCCTTAACTCCTACTTCTTACTCCTACTCCTACTCCTACTCCTACCAAAAGAAACAGTTCCTTGTTTTGCTGCCCAATTTTGAATTCATGGCGTCAGTGTGTGTATTTTTTTCTATTTTTAGAACACTCGCCATTTTATAAACCATAACAGAAGTTCCCCCTTTAGAACGGAGTGTACTAATAATAATAATACTCGTTATATTTCTTCCAGGAAACTTTTCGACCTGAACGAGATTTTGTATTTATCATGGGAGAATCTTTTTTATTCCTTGTATTTATTTCTTGTTCTGACTTACTAAGCGTTTTGTTTTTATTCATCTTTTCTTCTACTTGTTTCTCTACTATTTGTTTTTGTACTTCTATATATGGTTTCAACCTGTCCAGAGAAACTTGAGTATCCATATCATTATTTATCTTAACCAGAAAATATTTAGGCGTTCGCTGAAGGACTGTGTAGGGACCTGAATAGGGTGCCTCCAATGGTCTTCGAACACGATCCACTCTAATCCAAACTTTATCACAAATTTGAAGTTTTTCTGGGACATAAGATTTTGCGGACTTATTAACTCTTTTGGTGAATTATTAACTCTTTTGGTCAATTTGTGACATGGTTTTATGTAAATCTCTTGTGAACTTTTGAGTTATAGCCTCTTCGTTTGTGCTATCTATTAGTAGCTGTGGTAGCAAACATTGTGTGCCTGTAACAGCATAAAAAGGAGAAAAATCAGAGCTATTGGGCAGACTGCGAATCCTAAGAAGTACTATTGGAAGAGCTGAGAGCCAGTACACTTTTCGTGCTATAATAGCAGTTTTAATGGTCCTGTGCATTCTCTCAATCAAACCATTACATTGAGGATGATAAGCTGCCATACATAGTCTATAAAAACCAATTATTTTTGCTACTTCACTAAACAACTCATTTTCAAATTGTCGGCCTCTGTTGGTTATAACATGCAGCGGGACACCCCAATGTGTGACCCACGTGTTTATAAAAGCCTCAGCTACACTAGCTGCAATGATTTCGCTGATGGGTTGTGCTTCTACCCAACGAGTTGTGCAGTCAATACATGTGAGGATATATCTATACGGGCTGATGTAACTGTTATTTGGGCTTTTTGCTGGTAGGAGTGGTCCTACTATATCTATGTGGACTGTGTGAAATCTAGCTGATGGTATTTTTAATGTTTGTATGTTTGTAGACCTTTGCTTGTTGGCAGGCTGTGCATGATGCACAAAAGTCTTTGATTGATTTATCCATGTTTGGCCGCTAATATCTAGCTTCAATCATCTTAATGGATGATTTAATGCCAGGGTGATTTATGGAATGGATACTATAGAATATGGCCTCACGCAATTTAGATGGAACAAAAGGTCTGGGGTAAGACGTTGATAAGTCACACCATATAAATTGGTTATCTTCAGGTATGGTGAATTTTTTAAGTTCTGAAAAGATTGAATTTCTGTATCAGATGCCTGTGCTTCTGCAAGTGCAGGTAAATCACACGCATCTATTTGTACAGCAAGAGTTGGTCGGAATAGACAATCAGCAACTATATTCTGACTACCTTTTACATGTTCAATATGTGAAATAAATTCTGTCAGGATAGCTAATTGTCGTTGTTGTCTGTCTGATTTAGTAGAGTTTAAACTATAAAATGCACCACACAATGGCTTATGGTCAGTTAAAAGTAGCACTTGACGACCTTCTATGAGATGACGGAAGTGCAGCACTGACAAATAAGCTGATAAAAGTTCGCGATCGAATGTAGAATATATCATTTGTGTTTGTGTTAATTTTTTAGAGAAAAATCCGATTGGTATTGAATTTCCTTCCATCATTTGGTGCACCGACAGCATAATTACTACTGTCAGTGACTAATTGATAATTTGTACAGTTAGATTCAGGGTGAGCTAATGAGGATGTATCATTAAGTTCCTTAATTACAGAATTGAAAGATTGTCGTTCAGATTCATCTAATGTGAACAAGCCTTTAGGGGATAACCTCATTCTCTCAGATAGGGGTAAGACTATCTCTGAAAATTTTGGTATTAATTTTCTATAAAATCCTTCCATTCCAAGAAATCTGCGTAGCCATTTTGCGTCCTTATGGTAAGGAAAAGATTTTAATTCTTCTATTTTACTAGTAGGTTTAATGCCATCTACGTTAATATGAAAGCCTAAGAAATCTAGGGAAGTCACATTGAAAACAGATTTTGTGGCTGAAATTTTTAAATTGTGTTCATTTAAAATATTAAAAATAGTTTCACTGTCTTTTTTATGAGAAATCTCATCATTGCTGAAAATTGAAATGTCATCAATATATATAAAACACAATCAATGTCTTCAAATATATTGTCCATATACCGTTGAAATGTAGCTGACGCATTTTTTAATCCAAACGGCATATAATTATATTCATAAACACCAAATGGGGTGGTGAGAGCAGTTTTTGCTACATCGTCCGGATGCATTTTAATTTGGTGGTAGGCTGAAAACAAATCGATTTTGGAGAATCGTCGTTTGTTCACAAGTTTTGCTGAAAAAGAGTTTAGATACTATATGTTGTGGGCTAGACCACTCGCTTTTGGAAATGGAGATCACTCCGTCTTTTTGTAGGGTTTTAAATTCGCTACGCGCGGCTTCCAGTTTTTCTACATTAAGCCTCCTGGGTTTTGCAAATACTGGCGTATGGCTTCCTGTCTCAATTCTGTGGTAGACGCCGCAGTGTTTTTTGTTACTGTTCTTATGTGGTGTGATTAAGTTCAGATATTTTTCTTTAATCATGTTCCGTATGAATGACGGGAGCTCCGTTGCATTTACGACTAGATTCACCGCTGATGCAGATATTTTTAAACTCTTTCTCTGGGTTGTTGTAGGATCGTAAATGGGTTTGTTACTGCAGTCTACTATTAGACCAAACTTGTTGAGGAAATCCAGTCCAAGGAGTGGGTTGGTGATATCAGCGTTCACGAATGTCCAAGTAAAATATCTCCTTAAACTGGCTATTCCAATTTCCAAACTTGTTTGTCCGTAGCATTTTATTTTCTCCACATTTGCAGTGGATAGTGATATGGGAGTCTGTTTTAATGCAATACCATTTACTGCAGAAGTTGGTAATATTGAGATACTTGCGCCAGAATTTTCTACAAGAAATTTTAATTTGGGAGCCCCTAATTTTGCAGTAATTTCTAATAGCAGCGAATCTCGTGGGACTGAACTTTTTCGCCCTATTAGTTTTCCGAATCACTTCCCGTAGGTGTTGCTGGTCGGGAACTAGGCAACATTTGTAGATTGTTTTTTTTTGGGGGGGGGGCATTTACACCAAGGTTTACATGTTCTTTCTTCATTGGCGAAATAAATATGTGCTCTGCAAATTTTTGTCCGTTGGTTATTCCGATACGGGGTGACATTTAGTGGCACTGAAGTGTCTTGGCTGTATTTTCCTTTATAATTTGTTTGTGAGTTATTCTTAGTAGATAAGGGTCGCTGAACAACGAATGCCTTATCGTTATTCAATAATGACATCAGTTCATCTGCTAACCTGCCAATTTGGGTATGGTTTAAATCTTTTTGCGAGGCTATTACTGGAGCTATTGTTGACGGTAATGCCTGCAGGAATTTGTGTCTCACAATGTCGTCGCTAATACCTATCCGTTTAGCTACGGATAGCATTTCGTGCAAATATGTTGACGGTCGTCCTGAAATAGTCGTAGCCGACATTAATTTTTCTAGAAGCTCCGATTTTGTTTGTTCATGAGCTTCTATCAGATTCCGTTTTAATTCCTTGTAGTCTTGTGATGCGAGGGTAGCATTTAATAGTTTACTTACTTCTTTGGCTGGTAACGATGATATTACTGCATAAAACTTTGTTTTCAACGCTGTCACATTTCACAAGTGAAACTGGGCTTCTAATATCGTAAACCATCCATTTGCAGCAGTTTCCATGAATTCCGGTGCCTTGATATTGACTTGATGAGTCGTTTCATCTCCTGTCTGCTCCATTTATCCTTTTATATGTGTATAAATATATTTTGTATATGAGGTTGCTTTCTCTTCGTACGTCGGGGTCACCACTGTTGTGTTGCTTCGTTTTGGTATGATTAGAAGATAACACAAATTTGAATTAATGATGTTTATTTTTGGTATACTAAGATAAGCAGGAATGACTTCAAACGAGGACAAGTCTATATTCAAGTGCAAAAAGTTGATATTTTTGGGATATCAAATCTCAGAGGAGGGGACTTCACCGGACTCGAGCTTAATTTAAAAATTTTTGAATGTTTCGCCTCCATGTAATAAGAAATAGTTGGGTTCATTTCTTGGATTATCTAATTTTTATAGCAAGATTTTGCCGAAATATGCAGAAAGAATTGAACCTTTTGCTGAATTACGAAATAAACATAAGGAATTTCAGTGGACTGATATCCACCAAAAATCTTTCAGTAAGTTGAACTTGGCGTTATCCAACAAACCGATTTTTGACCTTAAAAAGGAAATCACATTAACGACAGATGCGAGTGGTCAAACTGTCTCAGCAATTTTTTTATCTCAGGAACGATGTCCGGTGTCATGAATTTGACGCAGGCTAGGAAAAACTATTCCGATATCGAAAAGGAGGCCTCGGCTATAGTATGGAGTATGGTCAGAGCAAGAGAATTTTTGTTAGGAAATAAGTTTTACTCAAGTCGGATCATAAACCGTTAGAATTTATATTCCATTCCAGAAAAGAATTGCCGAAGGTCACGTCCTCAAGGTAACTAAGATGATCTATGAACTAGATGGCCTTTGATTTTGAAATTGAATACGTGAAAGGGAATACGATCCCACACGTAGATGCACTGTCACGACTACAGTTTGAGGAGGAGCAACATGAGAGAAATGAGGAACTGGAAGAGGGAATGTTACATTGGGTGGAGACTGATGAATTGCCCATAAATAGACATAATGGAGACCTTACAAGATCCAGTATTGAGTAAGATTCTAGGAAGAATAAGGAACAACATATGGAGTGATTGTTCCAGAGCAGAAAAACCGTACAAGGTCAAACACAAATTAACAATAGAGAATGGCGTAATCTGCAACCGAGATTTGGTGGTACCACCAGAAACTTGTCGAAAGCAGGTAATTAAAAGTGCACATGATGATGTGCATTGAAGAATAGCTGCTACACTAAAACGTGTAAAATTGGAAGCCTGGTGGCCTAGTCACACACGCGATGTAGAGACATACGTTAATAAATGTCCCAAGTGTGCTGAAATAAATATTTTTCGACCGAACAAGATACATTCGTGGTCAAAGAAAACTGAACCATGGTTCAGGGTCTACATGGGCCATGTACAGGTGAATGGTATATGACTGTGTTTGATATTGATGAATGCGTTTTCAGCCTGGCCCAAGGTTTTTAGGGTTAAGGATAAAAGGTCGGAGACTGTGCAACAAATTCTACGTACAGTTTTCGCCGGGAACGGTGTACCAAAAATGTTGATAACAGATAATGCTCCAGAGTTTGTGGCGAGAACCTATGTATATGGTTAAGAAACATCGGATGCAGACCGTATAAAACACCTCCTTATCACCCGCAATCAAATGGAATAGCGGAGAGAATGGCGCAAAGCATAAAAATGGGCTTAAAAGCATTCTTCCCACAGCATGAAAAGATCGAAAATGTTCTACCAAGATTACTACTAAGCTATAGGACAATATCTCATGCCGGAAGATTACAAAGTCCGTCGGCCTTAATGAGAAGACAGATAAAAACACCATTAACAAAGTCTTACTCAACGAATGAAAAGATATGGTATAATAAAAGAAGAGAAATAGTAAGATTCATAATGCAGAAGGGGCAAAATACAGACGTGGTTTTTAAGAATGACAGAGGCTTATTGGCGCATGTTGACCAATTGAGATGGTGTCAAAATAATGACGACTATTTCTCTTAGAACATTTGCATAATTAATAATTTCACTTGCTACAAATTGATGTTATTTTATTCTATAAATAAAATTCCACTTATTTATACAAACGAAACACTTTTATTCTTTCCAACCTTCTGGTAATCTTAACTTGTAGAGTTCAGTTAAGTTTGACACAAGGCCAATTTAATAAACATGATCAAGCTCTATAAATAGTTATAGGCATCTGAGTTTTTCTGCGCCAAATCGGGGAAGGAAGCCTGTCTATATTTTCGAGTAATTTTTGTCGTATTTTAGTTGAAGCTAGATCATTAATAAACACGCACTCCCTACAAATTCTTCTCGGCACTGTTCGGCAGTCACGTTTTGAAAACATAGTTTTTGCTTAGTTTGTGGAGTTCTTCCACAGACTGGCAAGGTTTCTGTTGATAGGTTGCTAGAATGTGCCTGGCAAAAATTGCGTTTGGCGTCAATGTATAATTTTTCCAGGACGTTAATAGCCGTTTCATGACAGTAATCTACGTATTCATAATCTCCGAATAAAACACAGCTAACAAGCAACCATAATTTGTTAAGAGTAGTGTGCGTTGTGGTGTAGTGGATATTGGCTCAAAATGAGAAATCGGAGGGCAGAGTTCGAATTCCAGTTGAATTCGTTGCATTCACTTACGCGCAAATACCCTTGGGAAATGTATTGTATGGGTTAAATAACAAGACAGATTGGGGTCTATAGCCTTGGTTGACAACCAGGCTACCACAGAAAGTAATAGCAACCTAATGCGGGAAAATCTTTGGCCAGTCAGTCATGTCTCTTTTGAGACATGATCGCCCAAGCGGGTAATACGCATGGCACTTAACTGACTGTGTCACTGCATTTTTCAAAGAAATTGCTTAATATTCTTTTTCCGCTGTGGACAAGTTCGATTACAGGTCTAATTTTGGTGGTTTAAAAATTTTCTCCATGTTGACAATATCGACAGACTAAATAGTTTATTAAATTCTGATAAAAATATCCAACAATTATTACAACTTAAGAACTAATTTTACAGGCTACAGCGACCCTCGGTATGTCGTGATCATCTAAGGAGTTCCAAAGATTGAGATCCAGTCCAGCAGCACTGCTTTTGATATTGTGTTAACTGAGGTGTCTTTGATCAGTATGGCTGTTGTCCATCGGGAGAAACGGTTCACCATTATCAGAAAGTATTAGTATTTTTGACACAATGGTAACAGCCCTACAATTTCTGGCATTCTAAACACGTGTGAACGGACGCTCGCCGCCCGGTTGTTGATAGCTTCGATTCAGCAGCTGGTCTTCAAGTCGACAATTACAACGGTGTTCTTCCCCGCCCACGTTGTGAATTTTGATCTCAAGGAAGTCACGCTGAAATCTTGCTATCTGACACTTCACCAACTTGAACAATACTGGACGCGCGCACATTGGAGTTAATGAAAACGGCACCAAAAATAAATTGAATGACGCCCGAATAAATTGCGGAAAAAATCTTTATATACATACAAAAAGAAACACACACGAAAAAAGAATATAACAATCGCCAATTCCTTATCTCTACTTAGCTGACGAAGCGAAAGCTTCGTCCAAGAGAAGTGTTTGTTTTCTTAACATTAATTAGAGTTTTTGGTTAGTAATGTTAGTTCACTTCAATCGGAGTTTTCAAGTTTGTGACGATTCAAAAATGTCTTTGTTCGCTTTTCACCGAAGCTTTACGGAAACTGCCGAAGGTTGGTCTTTGTGCGTATGTTGGACAACGGTAGTGGTTTTGATTTTGTCTTGTCAGCTCGGCGCAACTCCTACTTCAACTACAACTTCAATTCCAACTGGCCGTTTCAAACATCGTCTGAAAAATTACTTTTTATCTGTCTTTAATTCGGTCGGTCGACGGCAGCTTTTTCTACGGTTGGCACTCAACAACATGGCAATTATGTCTGTCTTTGGACATCGTCAGTCAGGAAGTGTATGGGATGAGACCGGCCCCACAGTAAGCGCCCAGTGTCTTGGCGCCTTACCGTCGTCGTTACATTTCGACTGAACCTTTTCTCGTCTCCCCGGTCTCTACCGGTCTCTCCGGTGGTCTGCTCGTCTCTCCGGCCTCTGCCGGTCGTCTGCGCTTGGTCCCCTCGGAGCCCTGCATTTATTCTTGTCTCAAATTCACTGGTGGGAGGATGACGAACATGCAAATCGAATCTCTGGCCAATGAAATTACTTCCACCAATGTTCTTGGGCGGGGTAACTTTTCCCTTTGTTCTTTTCCTCCGGTTCAACCAATGAAGCAGCTTCTTGGTTGGTGACATCATTTCTTTCGGTTTTTTTTCTTTTAATGCCGAAAAAAAAAAAAAAAAGAAATTAGTTTTTATGTGTATAATTCTTTTCCAACTAAATTTAAATTCTATTTTATTCTCATGGAATTGTAACCTGTTTTCACTTATCAAATATTTTGGGCAATTTCTGAATTCAAAACTATGTTTTGTTTTAAAAAAAGAATTTCTTTTATCTACGGTGTAACTCAGGCTTGGAAATTTAATTCCACTTATCAAAAACAATCTTTTCTAGAAAGTAAAAATTGTTTTGTTTAAATTTTTCCCCTTTATCTGCGGTGTCCCTGTTCCGACATAAAATGTATTTATAATTTCTCTTAGTCATGTTATTCCGAATTTTCAACAACAACTTCATTTAAAACTCGGTCATCAGTAAGCACACACACAATTGTCTTAGCTTCGCATTTAATTCTCAGTTTGCTTACGACTTTTAAATAAATTTACCCCTGTTCACATTAGAAAAGTAACTTTTTTTTTTAGTTCTTTTCGATTTGTAAAAATTAATACTAAAGGACCAACACAATTTCTTCCGTCTTATTTGCAACAATTAATAATATCACTAATTTAATTACTTCCATCCGGTCAGGCTAAAATAGTGTTATACACGTAGAAATCCAATCTTGTGGTTCTATATTATTCAAATACAAACATTCGTAAGGCATTTGTTAAGAATATTGGCATGTGGTGAATGGTGTGTGTGTGTGTGTGTGTGTGTGTGTGTGTGTGTGTGTGTGTGTGTAACATGCACGGGAGTTTATTTTTTCTCATAAAGAAAATCCTCTATTTATGAGAAAAAATAGGGTTCCTGAAATTATCAAATCATTGCTTTTCAATCATTTGTTCTAAAATGGTTTATTTGTTTTTGTTAATAATTTATTGCGGGGAAATTATTATAATCTTGGAGGCTGAAGCCTTAAAATATTTTTGGAGGGAAAGCTAGAATGATCGCATCTTTTTGTTAAGGGAAAACTGTTGGTTTTCTATAAATCAGTCTGCGGAATATTGAATTTAATGCCTCCGTCCCAGAACACCAGATAACACACGTTTATCAACAAATTCTTTTTGAACACTTTTCTTTACTTTTTCGGTTAGAAATCGTTTTTCAATATTTATAAGCGACAAGTTTAGCAGTTTATCCTGTGACATTGTTGAACATAAAATCATTTAATCGGTCATGGATAATTCACTAAAACATACCTTACATTTATTAATACACTTTAATACATCTTTTAACCTCCAGCTCAAATTATCAAAATGAAATCTATCATATCATTGTATAAAAGAATATCTGGATACAGATTTTGAAAATCAAAACATTCATTTCAAAGGCGCGATTTCTCATTTTCGTCGTCAGTATCTAATACAGGTTAACAAGCAATTCAGATCTTTCTCTTAGTTCTGCCAAACGCTGGTCACTCTTGATCAACTACGAAACGATTGACTTCATGCATTACTCATTTCATCTGTTCTTTTATTGTTAAAATTGTACTGACTCATCCTTGTATTCATGATCACTTTCTGCAATTTACTCGAGCAACTTGTGTTTTTACTTCCTTCTTTCAAAACGCTTTGATTGTTTCTGTTTGTCTCTCATCATCTTTTTTTTTCTGTTTCCAAAACTGAGAACCACTTGCTTTTGCTCTCTTTATCCGTAGGTAAATAATTGAAAGATTTTTATTTAAATTTTCAAAATTGAAAGTAAGATCAAGATTATATACAAAGAAAGGGCTAACAAAACAATGAAAACCAATAATCAATTTTATCCAAAATTTGGGCGAATACCGAACAAAATGGGCGAGAAAATCCAACGGTCCCTATAGGTACCTCCACTCATTTTCGATAACTAACTTTTAAAATGAATTTAAAAAAAATAAAAACTGTTTTTTTTTAACTTTTACTTTAGTTTTAATTGAAAGCTAAATGATTAAATTTACTATTTCCAATAAGCAAAATAATCTGGTGTGTTTAAAACGGAAATTATATTGATTGGAATCTAAAATTTAGAGATTTTTTTTTAATTTTGAGATTTTTCGGCCATTTTTGAGCGATCGACACAATTGAAAATAAAATTTAATTCTAGGTTTTAAAAATCTTGCAGGAATAAAATATATATCTGTAACAGATAATTTTTGAAAAATTAGCAAATTTAATGTTAGATTAATCTGATTTACTTATTAGTACAATTCTTAGAGTAAAAGAAAAAAGAAAAAGAAAAAAACAAATACAGAAGAAATAACAGTAAATAGTTTCATTGAAGATTTTTTAAAAAAATTCAATCGTCACAATAAAGGCGACAAAGGCGTTCTTTAGATGACGGCTGCGATGATGGTGTTAGTTAGGCGTGTAAGAATTTTAAAAATAATTTCTTTTGAGTAAATCGTAATCAAACCGTTTTCTTTTAGGTACCCCCAAAATCATGCACACTTTCGATATCTGAAAAAAAAAAAAATAAATAAATAATAAAAAAAGATACTATAGCCGTTGTTAAAATTTACCCCACAAAAGATGAAGGAATTACCTGATTTAATTGAAATTTTCAGCATTAATGAATCTTATATCAATATTAAGTTGTAGCAGTATTTTTATTTATTCAGTTTATTTATACCGGTCACTTTTTAACTCGTGACTAATCTATAAACTAGTTAATTTTGGTTGTTCCTAATTTTTATAAACCAAGTTCCCAAAAGTGATATCATTAAAAAAAATCCTAATCAAGTTGAAATTAGGGTTAAAAATATTAAATAAAGAATGAAAACTTAAATTGTTTTTTGAGTTGCTGATAAGACCATATTAACAGAATTATGGGCCCCTGGACAAACCAGTGTGCTGGGCCCCCTACAACAACTATTCACAGAAATAAAAAGTAAATGATCAATATTAAACATTTTTTTAATCGTTTCACCCCAAGCAAGGCAGTACTGTCACTGGTACGCAGGAGGCTACGTAAGAGGAGAGTGAAAGATCGCATAGGAGGAGAGCGAAGAGAAAGACGAACCGAAGAGAAACCGGTTACAGAGCGTGTTAGAGAATGGGCAAGAGAATACTGGTGCGAAGAGAATTGCGTGATTGTAGAATGAACAGGGAAGAGAACAAGATACAAAGGGCATTGAGAAAAGGATAACAGAACGATGGGAGTCAAGCGGATAAGAGATGGCAATTGATGTCGAATTTAAACTCTTGGAGATTGTAGCTATCGGGGAAGCAAGTACACGGAAAGGAGTTCCACAGGTGGGAAGTGCAAGAAAAGAAGCTGAGGGAGTAGAAGTTACGGCTGCATTTGGTTGTTCTGACTGTAAAAGGATGAGACCTTGTTGCCAGTCTGGTTGCTCTAGTAAATTCTTATAGAAGCCATGAACATATTTGTAGAAGCCACATCCCGTCGGTGAGAAAGTGACTAGAGTCGAGTTGACAGATCGAGATCGATTACATTTCAGATTCTCCTCTGGATCCTGTCGAGAACCTCAAGCTGAATAGCAGGGGCGCTTGACCAGATATGACAACACTATTCAATGCATGGGCGGATGGCTGATTTATATATGTGTAAGATGGATTCAGGCGAGAAAAACTTCTGGGACCGGCACAGTGACCCAACCTTCCTAGTAGTAGATTTAGCTATTGATACAATGTAGTCGTTCCACTAAAGGTCGGCTGAGAGGGTGAGGCCAAGGAGGCGTAGTGTATTGCTTTCAGGGTGATTAACTTGATCCATGCTGAAGGGGTGGACAGGCGGGACTGTCTATGATGGTTGACAAATAGTAGCTTCGTTTTGGAAGTTTTAAAGTTTACGAGTAATTTCTTACTCGTGTCCACCAGTGATTGGAGGTCCTTCTCAAGATCAGCTGCAAGGTTATCTTTGTCTGGCTTGGCAGATTTCTTACTGAGGTGGGAGTAAATGGTGGCGTCGTCAGCGTAAATGCCTACTTGGGATTTGATTACATCAAGGAGATCCTTGATAAAGATCAGAAAGTGCGTCGGACATAGGATATAGCCCTGGGAGACACCGCGTTTGTGTTATAGGGACTGGAGACATACCTGTTCAAGACAACCTTCATTATGTTGTTTGGTAGGAGCGATTGGATCAAACCAAGCAAACGTTTAGTGATACCATAGCCCTGTAGAATGCGCAGAAGGCCAGCGTGCCAGATCTTATCAAATGCTTTGGAGATATCCAGGGTAACAGCTGTAACAGTGTATTTACTCGGTGATGGTAGTTAGTATATCAGTAGTAGACCTGACAAAGCGGAAGCCATACTGTTTGGCGACGAATAGTTTATGGGCGGTAAGCTGTCGCCATCATGGAACACACTGAGTACGATTTCAACATTAGGGAAAACAGTTTTTAAATTAGGTTCTTCCACTCCATTTTCGATATCTATGTTTTAAATTGAATTTTAAAAAAACCCAAAAAAAAAAAAACCGTTTTCTTGAAACTTTAGTTTTAGCTTAATTGAAAGCTAAATGATTAAATTTACTATTTCCAGTAAGCAAAATACTCGGGTCTATTTCAAACAGAAATTATATTCATTGGAATCTAAAATCTTGAGATTTAAAAAAAATCAATTTTTCGGTCATTTTTTGAGCGATCAACACATTTGTAAACAAAAGTTAATTCTCGGTTTTAAAAATCTTGCCAAAATAAAATATACATCTCTCACATGTTATTTTTTGGTGGGTGGTTAATTGGCAAATTTAAAGATAAATTAATATGATTTGAAACAAATATTACTTGTTTATGGTATGAAATTTAGAATAAAAGCATTTCTTAAACAGAAAGGTCTGACTCGTTGACTTTTCAAGTAGGCGATGATAACTCCTGTCGTAAATCAGTTCACACATCTGGAAGTATGATGACTAAAAAATGCCATAACCCAATTTAACAATTCGTAAAGGGGAAAACCCGTAAAACATGTGGCCTTTAAATGATAAGTTTCCATAATAAAAGAAAATGTGCAGTTTTGCATAAATAAGAAATTTAAAAACTATTTTAAAAATCTTAATTCTAAATGATTTGTATTAAACTTTCCAATTTTCGATTTGTAAATAAAGTCTTTACCTAATAAATTAATAACTGAAAACAATGAGTAACTAGAAGAAATTTAAAATTTGAAACTTTATAAATCATCATAATTAGCAAAAAAGAAAAGAAAAGAAAAGAAAAGAAAATGATAACAATTCTTATAAAAATTAATTATTCATCGAATTTTTTTCTTCAGAATATGTTATCCTTAAATTATATTAAAATAAATTAAATGTTTATCTAAATTAAAAATGGTGTAGTTTTAATTATTTTTTAATTTTACTATTCGGATCAGATTTTCGGAAAAATGGTCTCGTTAATAAAAACACATGACTAACATTCTCCAATGAGTCCTGTATTTAATTAAAAATGGTATAAATAATGTATTTCTAGAAGTTTCATGTAATTAATTGGAGCAGAGGTAACAGATGTAAAAATATATATACTTTTACTAAGATTTTCTAAAAATTATGATTGCATAAATAATTTCATTTATTTGTGAATAAGTCCTGAAAGTTTCATCATAATCAGACAATTAGTTGATTTTTGCAAGAATTTTCAAATTAATCTGTCTTTCAATATAAAAAAACGACTTGCGTAAATATTGTTTTCCTTAGTAGTAACATTACGTAAACAGATGTGAATCGCAGGCAGAAAAAAAAATAACTGAAATTTCGAACGTCTTAGAAAGGATTAAAATAAAAAAAAATAATGACAACAAAATTTCATATTTCCTCTTAATAATAACATAAACATTTTAGCGATAAAACCTTGTTTTTATTAAGTTTGTTGAGCCCTTTTAACATCATGCTATGCTGTTATTTCGGCAATTTCGTGGGGGTACCTTTCTTCGAAATTTTTCTGTACAGTGCAGAGACTCTTACAAGCGCAATGTAGTACTAATTCGTTGAAAAGGTCATAATAAAAGTCTTTGTGATATATATTAGTCAAATGTTCATCAGAATCAATGGTTAGCTGAAGAAAACAGATTTCCAATCTGTGAATAAGCTTGTTTTGTCACTTCAAAAATTGGTGTCCAGAAGAGAAGGAAAGTTTCCACCTTAAACTTTTCGGTTTTACTGAGAATTACCATTTCTGCTGATCCATCATATCTATTAAGACGCATACTTCGTTTTCTTTCCAGTTTTTCCCATCACTATAATCTGTATCTGGACACATATTTCTGGCTTGGAATTCATATTTGCTAAATTTGTCTCTAATTTCCTAAAGATAGGTTTTAATAGACTCAAAGATTTATGGTAACAATTTTGATTGCAAGTGTAATAATTATTTGGATTAGGAGGGAGATTTATTTCAGGTGGTACTTTCTAAACTTGCACCGACCCTTGATTTCATTTGGTCGTCCCCTTTTGTGAAGCAAAATTCTAACTCGGCCTTACTGAGAGAATGCATGATGCGAAATGGTACCTTTATGGAACATCAGGGTGAAATGGCGAAACTACTGGGTTATCGATATGACGTGAAGAGGGACGTAATAAAGTTGACCCCTTCTATAACCGACTGTACTGCCAACACTAAAAGAAAAATTTTAGTGCACACTGCTGCAGTGTTTGATCCCCTCTCCCTTTGTCTTCCTGTGACTATTAAGGGAAGGCTGCTACTGCGAGATATGTGGAAACTGAAATTGGGATGGGACGATAAGATTTCTACTGAGTTATGTGACAGGTGGAAAGAGATAAATGAGGAGCTGGTGCGGTTGAGGGACCTTGAATTTCCTAGGCGTGTTTTTGTAAGCAATAAGCCGGCTAACCTGTTCTTATTCTGCGATGCCTCTAAGGTGACGTTGGTTTCGCCGTTTACTTTAGCGCAGGACGGTAAATCAGTGCTCTTATATGCTAAGGCTAAGAGCGCTCCTAGTGTTTCGAAGTAGTTACCCACACTAGAATTGCTGGCCGTATACTTGGCCTTAACGTATCTTAACAAAACATCTAAGAGTATCAGCCACCTCAAAATTAAAAAACATTGTTTGTGGCAGTAGATGCGCAAATAGTGTTGGCATGGATAATGCCAGCCAAAGTTAACTATAAGAACATTTTCGTGTTCAATAGACTAAAATACATTGGGTTGTTTAAGAAGGAACTGTCTGTGAATTTTAGTACTCCTGTGCAGTTTAAGTTTGTGCTGTCCGAGCAAAACCTAGCCAACCACAAGGGGAATAACTTTGAAGAAATTTAAACTTAATTTGAACTTTTGGGTAAAAGGTTCAGTTTGGTTGGGCGGGAGTCCCACGGTGTGTCCGGCTAGTGAGTTGAAATGCTTATCCGATGCCGATAAGAAGGCAATCCAAACTGAAGTGCATTTTAATGCTAATGCAGAATCCCCTTATGTTTGTATATTGAATTTGGACAGATTTTCTAGACTGTCTAAATTGCTGGGAGCAACTACCTTCGTCTTCAAGTTCATCGGCCGGTTGAAGCATTCCAGTATTGACCCCGCCCTTGTGGCCAAGTTATACCTTGTTAAAAGCGTTCAGAAACTATCCTACAAACTAGAATTGAAATTTTTAATGAACCCTGAAGGGAAGGATCCACCTAACTTGGTTAGGGACCTTTGTTTATTCTTAAATCAAGAAGGAATAATCCGATCTCAGGCCAGAATTGACAAAGTTGAGGGATTCTCCTTTCAAGTTAAATATCCTATACTTCTTCCTAAATATAACCAGTACACAAAGTTAGTTGTCCAAGAGTACCATGAAAATTGTAGGTATCTAGGTATCGCGGCTACAGTGAATAAACTGAGGCTGTCTGGATATTGGGTGCCTCGAGCTAGACAAGCGGTAAAACATTATATTTCTGAGTATTATATTTGTAAAAGGTACAATGCTATGTCTTTTAGATATCCCAAGTTGACCAACCTGCCCAAACATCGTGTCAGTTTGATAAGGCCCTTCCTGTACACAGAAGTGGACTTCACTGGCCACCTGTGGATTCAGGGAAAAAGGGGAGATAAGAAAATATACTTTCTGGTCTTCACCTACCTCAGTATAAGGGTAGTACATATTGAATTAGTAGAAGAGATGGGAGTCAAATCCTTTATGCTGGCCATGATCAGGTTCATGGTTGGGAAAAAAAGAGAAAAATATAATTTTTCTTCTTTTTTTGTGTTCGAAACGAATTCTTTTGGGGAAGTTAAAATTTTGTAATATGTAAGTAGCCATAACAAAATGTCAGGATTTATTTGATGAGGTCAGGTAGGGTTAGATCCTCAATAGTTGTTCCTGGGAACAGATTGTAGGATCGGAAGACAGATGATGTAATCGAAAGAATGAAGACAGAAAGACATTACGTCATGTGAGCTGTTGATATTTCATTCATCGAGCCATGGCTACCCGCAAATTGTGTGGGTGGAAAATAATCTCATTGGTCAAAAGCTTTGAGTCGGTTAGATCCGAGAGGATTGGGGGTGGTTATAAAAATGGAGACTCAGCGAGAAAAATCAGTTGTTGAGATAGTTGTTGGCTGGGTAGTTGGTGAAATTGCAGTCGAAATGTAACGACTGTGGAAAAGGTTCCCAGCTGGGAGGCCATGACCCACGGCTGGTCGTCTACCACAGAACAACGAAAAGCTCGCACTGCTATGAAGGGAATTTGAGAGATTTTGGGTAGTTTTTGAATTTGCAGTCGAAATGTAACGACTGTGGAAAAGGTTCCCAACTGGGGAGCCACGACCAAGAGGTTGGTCGCGTGCCATAGAACTTATGGCTAAAGAGTTAATGCCGAATGAAACCTGCCACCGACTAACTTAAAGAGTTAATGTTGAATAATACGCCTCCGATAGGAATCCCGAAAGAACGCTATTGTTTTAAAAATTATGAATTGAAATTTCTGATTTCTCGTTCGCTCAAATTCGGTAAATTCCGTCAAGCTCCGATAAGAACCCGATCGAACTTTGTTGTTTTAAAAGTTGCATAGAGAATTGACAATGCTGATTATAGAAAATATGTGAAAAGACTTTAATGAAAATTTGAAGAGCTCTGATTACTTTAATGATACTTAGAAGAGACATTTTTACTTGAAGATTGAAAGCTCTGATATTTTGAAAACTCTCTCTCCCTCTCCGTTGTAAACTGGCATTCCGACAACTGTACTATCTGCTCCTGTAACTAATAATAATTATTTTTTATAAAGACTTTCTTCGTAACTCTCCGGGCGTCTTCGACCTTGTTCATTTATTTAATTTTTTTTTTTTTTTTTTTTTTTTGGTACCGTGTTTATTTTATTTTAACCACAAGTGTACACGAGTGTCCGTCTGGATTTGGTAGAAATACGGCTACTGGATTTACACAACGCGACTTTCTGAGATCAAATCACAACGTGGACAGTGGGTCCGTTGTTGTAATAGACGTCTTGAGGACCAGCTTCTGTGACGAGTTTATCACGACCACTAGCGACCCGAAAGTGTCGACGTAACTGGTACCGTTTCGACAACATCGCAGCAGGATCCGTTTCCGAACCAGCGGATCAACCAGCCAGCCAGGTGGCAGTTTTGCAAATTCACAAGACCATGCTTGTTTCGTTCATTCTTTCTAGCATATCGTACCAGAGAATTGTGAGAAAGATTGCTTCCAAGTTTTCCTTTATTTTAATCCTTCTGCCCATCGTTTTGTATTCACTTGTTGCTCATTGTTAGCTGATAGAATCCAGTGAATATTTTATTTTCTCGAAACCGGAGCATAAACAGCATTAAAATGCGCTAACCATCGTGGGTCCGACATACGCTTGACCACAAAATATTTTCCTAGGAATGTCAATACATTCCAGCGATGAGTAGAACCAGCAAAAAAATGAATACAGATGAACAAAGTCAAAGAATTTTAGTCTGCACACAACGCTCTGCTGTTTTAATCTCAAATTCAAGTTGTTCAAGTTGTTCAAGTTCACAGGGGACATAGATGGTAAACTCACTGAATTAATGAATCCTTGCATGTAATCCACTATATTGTCCATACATATTTTAAGTATTATCGTATGACTGACCACAGCAGTTTGATAGTGGAATTTTGTTATCGTTAAGAAAATCCACGACAGTGTCTGTTATACCTTTTGCTCCAATGTGAAAAGATGGGACGCTCCACAGGCTTTAATATATCGGACAGTTGATATGTAAGCTGTCTTGAGTTGAATCTACATTTACTGAATAATACTTTGGCTCTTTACTTCAAGTATAACCTGTTGTCCTAGTAATTCAATAAATTCCTTGCAAATATTTAAAGATAAATATGACGGATTCCTTTTTCCAGGATTTCCATACATTGAGATGTTCTAATATAACCTAGCCAGTTCAATCCTGGGTCACAACCTGGTTAGCAGTAACTAGATAATATAATCTCAGCTACAGGCCACCCACATCAGATGATGTAACCACACTTAGCGGTCAGATCCTCAGGGTTTTATGACGACGTGTTAGCCACAGGACTAACCCTGCTCTGGTCAATACCGTTGCTGGTCGCTGACCGCTTCGATTCACACCCTTTTTGGCAATTCTGGGGATGAAAGAAATTCTTCGACAGAAAATTACATTTTTAAATAAACACATACAAAATCAATTTTATCAAAAAATATATCTGAAGAGACATATGAATTACTTTCTTTGTTGTTATAAAAGAAACATCGAATGAATTGCTTTAGTTAAGACAGCTGAATTTCTGCTTTTGTTTTGAAAAGAACATCAAAGCTTAGATCAAGTACCCATTTTGTCACCGTTGCGACAAAAAGGAAAAAGAAGGCTAAAGAAAAGGACAAAGAAATACTATCAACTTTAGTGTTTTATAACAATAAAAATAATTTATTTGCACATATAAAAATCTAAATATATTAGAGTTACACATTCAAAACAATATTTATTCAGTCTAGGAGTAATTTAAGAATTAAATCAAACCAGAGAAAAAATAAAGAGATCATATTGTCAACAGTATTCTTGGTCACAAATATTAAGATAAAAATGAGTTTTACCTGTGATTTTTGTGCTAGGACTGTGCGAAGAAGACTAATCGGCAGTTCTCTGTGATAGCGAAATTGTCGCAAGTGAGCTGAACTAGAAAACAAACCAGTCCTTCAATTTATGCAGATAGTGGACTTCTTTAAAGAAAGTTTTCGCCATTTAGATGTCTTCTAGGTCAAAACGGGAACATTTGGGGTGAATACAAAATAAAAATATCTCTCTTTTCTACACTGTTTTCAAATTCACAATTTATTTTTTACCAATAGAAAATAAGGATTGGCTCTGTGCTGAAGAAAAAAGACCAAGGTAAATTTCGCGAACCTGTGTGAAATATAATTCTAACCAATCAAACGGGAGCGATTTTCAAACTCAGAGAAAGTCACAAGCCAATATCAAATCGTTTTTTATATAAATAGAGAAAGTTGAATCAAACAGAGAAAAGATAGCAAAGAATAGAGAGTCAACACAAGCCACGATGTAACTGAAATTGTCGACCGCAGATCGGACACAACTGTCCCGGCGACCGGCATTCGCACTCTCTCGTCTTATGTTTTTGTTTCTCTTTCTTCCTCTTCACCTACTCGCCGTCTACAAAAGAAGAAAAGGAACAAAGTAAAAAAGACTTTACTACTACTTGTTGATACACACAGCGAAACATATACTTATCTTTTCCTCCACAAATCGCATTTCGTTTAAACAAACGAACTCTTAATTCTCTAAACTATTTACTATTCATTTTCTTAGAACATTTTCACAGTTTAATAATTTCATACATACAAATTGGATATTATGTTGTTAATAAATAAATTTTGATTTATTTATATAAACGGGACAGCTTTTCCTTTTGTTCAGCCTTCTGATAACTTTAAATTGTGGGGACTTCGGTTTTGCTTGGTACAAGGGAGTTCTATGCTCACCCCCTACCACCGGACCAATGCATTAAGAGGGCTCTGGTTGCTGAAGCTTTTTTGTATTACTCAGTTTTGACAACGGATTTAAAAAAAAATAAAAGTGAAGAAGGTATCTGTAACTCTTCACAATTTTTCTGTAATTTTTTCGCCGTGAATATTTAGCAAATGTTATGTACAAATGTGAGCGCATGTGCGCCTAGCACGAACGAAAAGGCACACACACACACACACACACACACACACACACACACACACACACACACACACACACACACACACAGGGTAATATTACGTGTTTATGGCGTTAATCAAAATTTGCTAGGTCTCTCTTGATATTTGAGTTGCTATTCTTGTCAAATCGGGTATCAGCTACTGACTTCGATCACAAGCTCATTGCGAGAGGCACATTATATCTGCTTATTTCTACCCTTTTAGGATGAAAATTTTAATATTACCATTTTTGACAATGACTTCCCACTTGTACTATTTAATATTTTTAACTTAGAAAAATAAAACTCTATAAAAATTGTCTTTAAATTGTCTCTATAAAAAATGTGATTGTGACGCATTGTTAGCAACTTTTTTTTAAAATAATAAAAAATTGCGTCACAGTTTGAATTATAAAACAAACGATAAAGAACAAAGTAAGTGACCTTAATGATTTTTTAAAAATCACATTCTCGGCCACCAGTAATGACAGTAAGTGGTAATCATATGTCTTTCCTCTTTTTGGTTATCGTAGAACGTTGCTAAGTAGGTGCTTACCTAACTTTGACACACACGGAGGACGAATATTTGCAGGACCAAGGAAAATAAAGAGAAAGAGCGAGAGAAACTTAAAAAAAAAAGGCAAGTAAAAACATGTTCTGTTATTTTCTTGTAAGAACAAAAGTTTCTTTGATAGACTGACATGAAACATTTGAAGCCGGTATTGCTACTATTACAATCGCCGCTGTTCCTTGTATTGGTGCTTTACAGCTTTGAAGTTATTTAAAAGGTGAGTTAAACAAATTACTGTATGAATAGGCAGGTAAGGTCAGCAGGTTAGACGAAGAAAGGGGTTAATTCCTTAAATGTCTTTTATTGTTGTTGTTGCTGTTTTCGTTGCTAAAAAATAAATTTGGAATTATTTTTTTATATACTTTTCATTAACTTATCGGATGATAGTGGTATTGTACAGACAGTGTAACTGATTTTACTTATACCAAAACAATCACTGATCAAAATTTGATTAAAATTCAATTTAAAAGTTTTTTGTTTTTTTTTATCAATCACAACCTATCTTTTATCATTTTCTGTATTGTAATCAGATATGTAAAGATCGGTGATTTTAATTTTTTGATATTGTTTCCCGTTTCAGCTTTAACTCTTTACAACTTTTATTGAAATGTTCATATAGCATTAGGAATATTATACACTGAGTTAATGTTTTCAAGAGTCAATATCGAAAAAAAAAAAAACTCTGTTAAAGAAAATGATTGATTGAATTGCAGAACAGGTTTTCATTATTCAATTACTACCATCACAACCATCGTAATCATTCTCTTCTTTTTAATTTAACATTTTCTTTTATTGTCAGATTTCTTTTTGATACAATTTGTTGCTTACAGCTAATGACTTCTTAAACCTATGCAAGATTAAAATGATAAACTACATATGTTTTTTTTAGTCATAAAAAATTCCATTGATGATACCCTTCGCAATATGTATGGGGCACCGGTAACCATTATTTTATATTTTATTGTTTTGGTTTTCATCGACGAAAAGACCACAAAGAATTATCTTTATTTGTTGGTGCCTTATCAAGAATCACATTCACATCAATTACTCCAACAAGAATAGTTAATGATTTTTAAGTCTTTTGGATTTCAGTTTTAAAATTTTTTTTTGGGTCAGTCAGTCAGTTAAGTGCCATGCGCGATACACGCTTGGGCGATCATGTCTCGAAAGAGACATGACTGACTGGGCAGAAGATTATCCCGCAGTAGGTTGCCATTGCTTTCTGCGATAGACTGGTTGTCGACCAAGGCTATAGAACCCAATCTGACCTGTTATTTAACCCATAACTGGAAGGAAGAGACGGATTAATACCTTTCCCAAGGGTACTTGCGCGTAAGTGAATGCAAGAAATTCAACTGGAATTCGAACTTGGTTCCCCGATTTCTCGTCCCGAGCCGATATCCACTGCGCCACAAAATTCGCTGAAAAAACAGTATCATATGAAGAAAAAAGTTTTTCTGTTAAAGAGGAAATCAATGTATTTTTAATTATTTTTTAAAAACTTTTAATCCTTTCTAACAAGTTAAAAATTTCGGTGGAAAAAATTGTTTTGTTTTTTCTCAGCGGGTAACCAAACTGTTACCAGGGTTTAAAATAGAAAATTTAATATTACGTAACTCTGTTATTTTTTCCGGTAAAAAACAATTTGGACATCCTTGCCAAAATCAAATAATTGTCGGATTTTAAAGAAGTTTTCAGGATTATTCACAAATGGATGAAATTATTTTTAAAATTATTATTCTTAGAAAATCTTGGTATACACACACACACACACACGCGCGTGTGTGTGTTAACCAACCTCCACCTCTACGTAAATTCATGAAATTTTAAGAAATTAAATTTTGTTTTATTAGTTAAACGCAGGACTTTTGGGGGAATCTAAATAATCTATTTTTTGAATTTTTTTTCAAAGAGTTAGCCGTTTTTTTCAAAAATCTGCTGTATAAAAAAAAAAAAAATAATAAAACTATGATATTTTTAAGCTTTTAATTGTTTATATATATAAAGATATTATTACCCGACTAGCATTTTTCTTTTTTTAAAAATTAATTTTAAGCCTTAGATATCATATTTATATAGCAACTAGATCCCACACTTCTATTGTCGAAATAGTCAAATGTCCCTTCTACTCCACTAGTTTCTTTTCTCACACTTCCTGCCTGTTGAACTCTCTTCTATATACTTGCTTTCCTGATTACCACAATTTCTAAAAGCTTAAATGCAGCTTCAGTTGTCATCTCTTACCTCCCTAAATCTAATCCACCTATAATCCTATATCTTATTTTTTCTATCACTGTAATCCCTTGCTTATCACTGGTGATCCGGCCTTACTTGGGTTGAAATGATTATAAAAAAAGTCAGGATTAACAAAACTTTAAGTTTGGCTGTAAAAATAAATCACTTTTATTATTTTATTTTTCATATTTAAGATTGAAAATATTTTTTTAATGAATCCTAATCTAAAAATAAGCATATCTAAGTAATCCTTATTTAAACAAAAATAAATTAATATACTCTCTCTACGATACCCTCGTATCACCAATATTTTATAGAAAGTTCGAGAAGGAAAATTGTAAAATAAATCAAACCATCTTCTTTTTGTAACCAAACTTTTCATTGGTTTGTTCTGCATCAGCAGCAGCATTTTGCCTCTCTTTCGAAAAAGCGGGAATCTTCCCGCTCTTAAAGCTCCAGTTGGAAAGTATCCTTTGAAGCCACCAGACCTATTGTTTCCAGCTCACTTTTCTTTTAAGGCAATATATGTTTTCGCCTACTCTTTTAAAAGAAAATAAGCCGGTTTCATCTTTACCTGACCGAGAAGTTAAGTTAAATATTCAAAACTTTGCAATACCAACTTTTTGCATTCAACATTTTCTCCTGGTATAATAATTTATTATTGTTTCAACTTCTCAGCTAAACCGCAAGTATTTTTGACATTTTTTATTCACACACACTTTGCTTGCAGATTATCTTCCAACTCATAACTTTGAACTGTATCAACTTATTTGTACATACATAAAATTGAGAAGCTCTCATTACCC
The DNA here is from genome assembly GCA_037127315.1 of Ascarosepion bandense. Classification (NCBI taxonomy): domain Eukaryota; kingdom Metazoa; phylum Mollusca; class Cephalopoda; order Sepiida; family Sepiidae; genus Ascarosepion; species Ascarosepion bandense. Next base: position 441,086 of record JBBBDQ010002170.1, on the reverse strand, counting down.
AACAAACAAAAAAAGTAGTTAGGCCGCTACAATACTGTATTTATGAGGTAACCTTTCCTTATTCATAAAAATGCAGATTTTATTCGTGATCATCATCTCAGTTGTTTAGTTTTTAATTTGAAAATTAGGATCTGGGGTAGTACGTGTCAGCCATGAAGCTAAGACTAGGAAATAAGAAAACTAGAGAAAAATGAAAGGAAAAATAGGGAAAAAAAAAATTAAATGCATACAGAGGAAGAGTCAGAAACATACAGATAGGCTTGTTGGTTGGATATTAAAAATATGAAAGATTGACAGGCAGGTAGAAATAGAAAACTGTAAAAAATTTGCTACATTAAAATTCTTGTTAGAGTAAAAAAAAGGAAAAGAGATGCGTATCAAACTAACCCATGTTTATATAAAATTTAGATAAAAATGAGCAATGAAGATAGAAACAGAGAGAAAGATGAATCTCTACAGGTTTATTAATTATTATCATTATTGCATATCTACACAAGATAACTGGTCTAATTATTACTGAAAGTTAAATGATATCAACTAATCTTATCAAATCTCCAGGAACTTTCAAAGTGTCCTTCTGGACTTCAGCAACACCATGATTCTAGACAATATGCACTCTTCCAGTAATGTCATTAAAACTCAATTTTAATGTTTTTAGCACAATTCTAAATGCAACAATTATGGATATGAATTTTGAGACTTCTATTTAATCCATGAAGATAGTCTCTGTTCTACTATCCATATCTAATTGTGTCTTGTACCTTTAATACTTCCCCACTGTGTTTATATACTGTATATGTAGCCTTCAAATCATGCAAGCTTTCGACATGTGAAAAAAACCCAATACTCCGATTTTAAAAATTTACCAAAAATCAGGGAATTTGCAGATTTTATTGAAATTTTCTACATTTATTCATTAATCAATTAACTTTATATTGTGGTGATACTGAGTAAAAGCGATGGACCGGATGTTTGCACTTTCACGACCAAAAAGAAAATGACCAAAAGTCGTCCGTGTGCCGCCAGCTCCGCGCAGATGTTCCGGTTGAAAACTAAAAATTAATTAGATATTAAATTTCCAGTTCGAGAGCCTACGTGAATTTTATTTATCAGCCAATGGGAAGCCCAGAACCAAATACAAGTGTGAAATCCCAAATGAGCTGCTGTGATCCAAAAAGAAGATATAAAAAGCAGATACAGAAAGCATCGCCAGACAGACGAACGCAGGCCGACACACACATGGACTGACGAGAGAGAGAGAGAGAGAGAGAGAGAGAGAGAGAGAGAGAGAGAGAGAGAGAGAGAGGATGGGGGTAATCAATACCCCCTTGACCTAAGTCAAGCGGTTACTATGTTCGCCTCCCTTCACCTCTCCTTACCTTCTTCCCTGTCTCAAAAACTACTTACTAACCTAAGGAGCGAATACATCAAAGACATTCCTTACTTACATGCTCCCAAATTCCTCCTAAGCATTAATTCTCTTTCAGCATTCTATTGCCATGAACATTTTAACCTACGTTGGACCTATACTTCATGTATTACTTCAATTGTAAAAACATTGATTGATATGTGTTATATATAAAATGTTATTTTTCTACTCAAGTTGCCTTTCTTGATTTGTAATCATTTTATGACTTATAGTAGGCTATCTACAACAAGGCCAAATTCCGTTAACCTGCAACAGTATACAACTATCCTTCACTAGAACGGACTCTCCACTACTGACAGAAAAGAATAGATAAGCAACCCACTATAATATTGAACTTTAAGTTTTGTGGAAGTATTGGTTTTTTGATTAGTTATATGCACATCTCTTATTTAGTTCATGTTTAATCAATACTAGTTGAATGTTCCTAATTTTAAAAAAGTCTCTGATGGTCTTATTAAAAAAAAACAGTATCAAGTTAAAATTAGGGTCTGAAATCATTAAAGAATTTTGAAAAATTCATAAATATTTTTTGAGGATAGTTGTTGATACCTAATTTTAATGAGATATACTGTATATTTTTGTTTTCCCTGATGTATGAGGATGGGCTGAAAGATTAATAGGCTGACTATGAGGGAATGATGCTAGAGATGTGAAATCTTACATGCATTAATTCCATCTCTTATCAATAACTGCATTCTTTCTTTCCATATAAACTGACATCTTACTGTTTAAAGAAGGTTGTTTGTCCTGTTGGTAAGATTCATCAATGGCAGATATTGACATCACTGTGAGATTGGTTCCCAGCCAAGTGTTTTTCATATTGGGGAACAGATGATAATCAAATGGGGTCAAATCAGGAAGGTGATCAACTAGTTCAAAGCCACTGTTAGGCACAGAAGCCATTGAAACCAAGTATTTGTGAGCTGGAGCTTGTCCTGATAAAACATGACCCCCTTTTATCAGTTTTACTGGGTATTTGTTTTTTTTAACTGTTGCAGTAAGTCAGTACAGTATTCTATTGATGGAGAGGTCCTTTTGAATATAGTAAATATAATACTTTTTGCATCCCACAAAAACTAAAGCCATTACTTTCCATACAAATGAAATGACTTTGGCCTTCTTTCGAGTAGGTGAGAAGTGGTGATTCCACTGTAAAGATTGTCTCTTTATCACTGGCTTAAACTTATGAAATCAACACTCATATCTGGTTATGAAATGTTTAAGGAAACTAGCTGGATTCTCCTCAAACAATGTCAGATTTTCCTGTGATGTGATCAGCCTGTGCACATTTGATCAAGTGTCAGAATTTGTGGAACCCACTCAGTAGAGACTTTTATGAAATCCATGGTACAGAATTGTTACTTTTAAACTCTTTGAACAGTCAGATATCAGTCTACTCAGAAAAAAACAATACAGTTATTAATAAGAAGAGTCGAAATTAATACATGCTAGATTCAATAGTTCTAGCATCATTCTTTTATAGTCAGTTTATGAAATTTTCAGCCTCTCCTCATAAAATTGTTTTAAAAATTGACATGTATTTTTACAGTACAATTTCAACACTTTCAAATCTTGGTTGTTGCTGATAAAGTTGATATAAAAACAGATGTATTTGAAGAATTGAAAAATATAAAGTTTAATGCCATTATTAAGTGAATATTTTAAAAATAATTTTAGTTTTATTTTACAGTTGTTTGATTTTTAATTTTTTTTTAATTCTGTGGAAGATCAAAAACTCTAAATCAACATAACAAAAATTAATGACCCTTTTCAGGACCACCAAAAGTAATTGAAATATTGAAAATGTTGATTAATCAACTCCTGCTGATAGTATTTTTGTCTGTTTAATAACATTTTTTTTATATCATTATAATAATCTTAGAAATATACTAAAGATAAAGAAATCACTTGCTTAAAGAGATCTAACTTACCTGATAATATTTTCAAAAGTTTTGTAATCAATAGTCTACCATATATTTTTGATTTATGGAACATTTTGTAAATAGAATCAGTGTTGTAGGTGATTTTCTAAGCGTAGCTTAGATGTGGCACATTGCCGAAACTATGGGGCACCCAGTGAGGATCGAACTCACTACTCAGTTGTAACAATTCTAGCAAGACACGCTTGCTAACAATTATACCACATCGAGGTACCTTGATTTACGAAGCACAGCTTAGATGTAGCACAAGGCTGAAGGTATGGGATATCCAGTAGAGGATTGAACTCACTACTCAATTGTAATAGATTCTAGTGAGACAAGCTTGCTAACGATTACACCATGTTGGGTTGCCCAACTAGAATCAGTGTTGTAGGATTACAATTGTTTGATCCTGCAAGCTACTATTTTGCTTTGAAACAAATGTCTAGAATGGTTATTAGAATTTTAAGAGATTTTTTAAGTTTTAATTTCTCTTTTGTTAGAATTTATCAAAGTCACTAACTGAACTAAGAGTTTGTTCCTATTTTTAACTAAAATGTCTAAAATTTACAAAGCTGTTTTCAGCAACAGCATCATCTGTATAGTCTCTAACCTGACTTTCAGTTTCTCCAGCTTTTTACCTATACTTTTCTTGATTATTTCTATTACTCTAATGGTAGCTGACATGGTGTCACTTATTACTGCAGTATCATCATGTTCTGTAACTATCTCAGTTCTCTGGCAATACTAAAATACATATATTTTTATTTTCTTTCAATGTTCTATTAGAATATTTGATGCCCACTATTTGACATGTTTCTACTATTAGTAAACTGGATCTCCTGACCTGTATTGGTAGGGTGGGGGATCTATTTGAATCTCAGTTCCATAGGATTTTATATTCTTCATTCTTCAATATAAACTCTGGTCTCTGTATATATTAGTGATCTGTGTGGTCAAAATATAGTTTTTTTACATAATTCCCAATTGATCACTTTCAATCATGTCTATTCTTTTTGAAAATATTGTTATATTTACTCAAGTAGTTTTGTTTTTCTCTTTATTTCCAAACAATTTGTATTTGTTGTTCTGTGTTTTATGTATCTTGATTTATATAATTGTTCTCTATAGCATTGCTTTAAGCTTCTCTTAAAAGTGATTCATTTTTTTCATGAGTAATCCTCTATATGGCTTCTGCTCTTATAAGAATAATAATATGTACTTTCACTTTTATCTGATAGAATAAAGTAACAACAGATCTCTTCAACAACAATATGCATTTTAGTTGGTCCTAGTAATCATCTGGTAGTTTAAATTCTTCCTTAGATATTCAATTCTTTTGCAAGATTTTTTGGAGTTTTTACAAACCTTCAATAATTATGGACATATCTGTTACCTTGATGTTTCATAAGCCTTTTAAAATTTTTCACTTTCTATCAATTTCAGTAGTCTGCTAGAATAGAATCACACATACCTGTGCATTGAATACTGCTGTCACATTTGGTCAGGTGTGTCTGCTATTCATCTCGGGGTTTTTGACAAAATCCAAAGGAGAATCTGTAATGTAATCAATCACAACCTGGTAGCTCAATGCCAGTCACTTTCTCACCAAAGTAATGTGGCTTTCCTCTGTCTCTTCTACAAATACTTTCACAACTTCTGCTCCCTGGTGCCTCCTTTGCATGAATTTACTCGAGTTACTAGACTAGCAACTTTGTCCCACCATTTTCCCTGACAGCTACAATCACTAAGAATTTAAATGCAATGTCAATTGCCATCTCTTATCTCCTTGACTCACCTCCAACAGCCCTTATATCATGTTCTTCCTTTCTACTCTGCTCTCATACAGCTCTCTTCACTCCAGTGTTCTCATTCTTCTCTTACCTATTCTCTGATACTCCCTGTACTTCTTTCTCATCACTCTCTTCTTATGTAACCCCCTGTGCACCAGTAGTAGTACCTTCTTTGTTTGGGGTGAAATGATTATAAAAAAAAGTTGACTATTTTGTTTTGTTTGTGTCCATAGTGACTAGATTAAGCCTAAATTGAGGGACATATCTGAATTCCAAAAATCTTCCAGAGTTTTTATTTTGTAAGACAGATTGTAGTTTATACTACTGATTTGCATAGTCAAATCAAAACTATTTGCATAATTTCTAGTGAATTACTATTATTCTTTCTACCCAGTCATATTTTTTCTGAGATAAGTCAGTTCATTCCTATTGGTCTACCTTTACTATTTTGCTGTGTTCCATCTAGTTTTACCTAAATATACTTAGATTTTTTTCTTCAAGGGTCCTACTTCTAAGCATACTCATTTTACTTGCAATTCGTTTGTTTATGAAATAGGAATTATTTTATAAACTAATTTTGTTATTTTGGGGTATTCTGAATCTTATCTTTTCTGTGAGTGTGTATTGAAGATATGATATACAAATGAGATAAGCAGTGGATTATCAAATGGAAAAATTCCTATGAGATATGTTTTGTTCTAATATGAAACTTCAGATTAATATTGTTTTATCAATGGGGGTCAACTGTTTCTGAAAAGTTTCAGTGAAATATACAATGTGCTAAATGTTCTGATACTGGTTTTACACTAAAAAAGGAAAAATCTAATTTAATGTGAGTAAGATTATGCAGGAGGTAAAAATAATGAAAAGGAAGTTGGCTTAATACTTAACAAAAAAGTGAAAAAATGTGTTCTGGGATACTGCCAGTTGATCAAACTGAAAGGGAGACTCTTCAACATAGCTATTATAGTAGTCTTTGCATCAACAATGGAAACCACTGAGGAAGAAACAAAATCTTTCTACTCCACACTGGACAATACCAAGGCTCAGTGTAAAATCCAAGAATCATCAAAGGATACTTGAATACCAAGGTAGGCAAAGACAGGGAAGGGGTACAACCAGCAACTTTGGATTAGGAATCTGCAATGATCAAGCAGAAAAATGGGTCAAATGGTGTACAGCAAATGACCAGGTAATAACCAACACCTGACTTCAAGAACACCCAAGACACCTATGGACATGGAGAAGCCCATGAAGCAACACAAAAAACAAATCAATTATATAATCATAAACAGGAGATTCAGAAATGAAGTGGTTCAGTGCAAAACCTATCTCATTGCTTACTGTGGAAGCAACCACCTCCCAGTTATTTGCAAACTAAGGGTGAAACTTTGAAGAAGCCTAGTGCAGCATCCAGACTGCAATACAACACACTGATGAATGACCTCAATCTGCAGATTAAATAAACTGACAGAGTGAGAAACAAATACAAAGGACAAATGGGAAATGGAAACTCAAAATGGGGCATACTAAAAGAAGTGCTACTGACATTATAGCGAGTTATCTATTCTTTTTCTGTTAGTTGTGGTGGGAGTCCATTCTAGTGAAGGGTAATTGTATACCGTTGCAGGTTAACGGAATTTGGCCTTGTGGTAGATAGCCCACTATAGTCATAAAATGATTATAAATCAAGAAAAGGCAATTTGAGTATAAGATAACATTTATATATATGCATATCAATTAATGTTTTACAATTAAAGCAATACTTGAATATAGGTCCAACGGAGGTTAAATGTTCATGACAAATAATAATGCTGAAAAAGATAATTAGTGCTTAGGAATGTGAGGAGCAGAGGTATGTGAGGAATGTCTTTGAAGTAGTCGCTCCTTAGGTCAGTAAGTACTTTTGAGACAGGGGAGAAAGAAAGAGGCAAGTGTAATAACCGCTTGACTTAGGTCAAGGGGATATTGATTACACTCTTCTCCTCTTGTCTGCCCATCTGCTGGGGTCTTGTCTGTATCCGCTTTTTATATCTGCTTTTTGGATCAGAAGCAGCTTGTTTTGGGATTTCACACTTGTATTTGATTCTGGGCTTCCCATTGGCTGATAAATAAAATTTGTGTAGGCTTGCGAATTGGAAATTTGATATTTGATTAATTTTTATTTTTCAACCAGAACATCTGCACGAACTTGGATGCGCAACGGTGACTTTTGTTCATTTTCTTTTTGGTCGGTATAGAGCAAACATCTGGTCCCTCGCTTTTGCTCAGTTAGTATCACCACAACATCAGCATTGTCCCAAAGGAAACCAGACACAGAAGTAAAAATGAGTGAATCAATGAACAGATCCTTGACATGATGAGAAGGAGACAGAAAACTATGCCAAGACATGGAATAGAATACAAGAAACTACACAAAGAAATAAGGGCCCAGTGCAGACAGGAATGGCTCAACAACAAATGTGCAAAGGTAGAGAGACTGAGCTACACTAACAAAGGAGACATGCATAAAGAAATAAGGGAACTAACTAGACAAAGAACATACTCCTCAACAGGATGTATAAAATCCAAGGATGAAATGATCATATTAGAGAAAGTGGAAATACTTCAGTGATGAGAAGAATATATAAAACATCTCTTCCATGACAAGAAAGAGCAACTGACAATAAAGATGCTGACAGACTGGAAATATTAAAATCTGATATGGAAGTTACAATGGCTAAACTGAATAGAAATAAAGCAGCTGCACCAGATGGCATTGTAATAGAGATGTTGATAGTCTTCGATGATTTCTGGATAAAGAAAATTACAGAAATAATTAATGAAATCTACAATGGTGGTGATATACCAGAAGATCTAAGCAGATCAATTTTTATAGCTCTGCCTAAGAAACCAGGTGCAAACAAATGCTAACTCTACTGAACAATCAGTTTAATGAGCTACATAACAAAACCCATCATCTGAATCCTGATGAATAAAGTGTGAAGCAGAATCAAGTCAGAGATAGGACAAGAACAGTGTGGTTTTGTAAAGTACACTAGAACAAGGAACACAATATGTATGCTTAGGATGCTATCAAAAAGGGCAATACAAATGAAAAAGGATGTTTACCTATGTTTTATTGACTATGCAAATGCAGTCAACAAAGTATGTCACAAAGAACTGATAGAAATTTTCAGTAACCTGAACATTTTTGGGAAAGACATCAAGAACCTCTACTGTCAGCAAACTACTTGTATATGGACAGGAAACGAATTCAGCATATATACAAAGATAGAAAGGAACGTAAGACAAGGATGGGTCTTTTCACTGGAACTATTCAACTTGTACAGGGAGGCTATTATAAGAACTCTAAAAGTTATGTCAGAATTCATCATTAGTGGCTCACAATCTGAACAATATAAGATATGCAGATGATACAGTGCTGATAGCAGACACGGAAAGGAAACTACAAAACCTCCTAAAGAAGATAGCTGAAGAAAGTCAAAAGAAAGGACTATGAATAAACTACAAGAAAACTAAACGCATGGTCATCAGCAAATAGAGAAGCCCAAAATGCTACTTACAGGTGGGAGATACTAAAATCAAGCAGATACAAAAATTTAAATACCTGGGAAGTGTTCTAACATAAGACAGATAGTGTGATACTGAGATCTGAAGGCAAATTAGCATGGCAAAGGACATATTCCAGAAGCTGAGTAGAGTATTGAGAGACAGGAAAATTTTGCTAGAAATAAAGATGAGAGTACTGGATTGTTATGTAATATCTGTTCTTCAGTATGGCAGTGAATACTGGACAATATCATCAAAGATGAAGAAAAAACTTGAAGCAATTGAAATGTGGTTCTCTGCCAATATCGATCAAGATCGAGCATGTAAGTCATGATGAAGTTTTGGAAAGGATGGAAATGAAAAGGAAATTAATAATGAGCATCAGCAAAAGACAGTTAAAGTTCCTGGACATGTAATGTGCAAGAAGGGCTTGAAGAATCTGATACTCATAGTTCAGTTATAGGGAAAAAGAGACCAAAAAGAATAGATGTATAGTCTCTTTTATATGAATAGATATAACTGCTTGTAAAATCAATAAATGAACAATTTCTGAAACAGCATACTGATATTGTTTTTATAACTTTTCATTACTATGGAACTTTTAATTTCAATTTTAAAACATTAATTGTAATATTTACAAATATTCTGTAATTGTAGGTTTTAATTACAAAATCATTTAGTTGCAGTAATGTAGCCAGGGATGTGTATTGTGGTACAGTGGATATCAGCTCGGAACGAGAAACCAGGGAGCCGAGTTCGAATTCCAGTTGAATCCATTGTATTCACTTACGTGCAAATACCCTTGGAAAGGTATTAATCCATCTATTCCTTCCAGTTATGAGTTAAATAACAGGACAGATTGGGTTCTATAGCCTTGATCAGCAACCAGTCTACCGCAGAAAGCAATGGCAACCTACTGTGGGATAATCTTATGTCCAGTCAGTTATGTCTCTTTCGAGGCATGATCGCCCAAGAGTGTATCATGTATGGCAGTTAACTAACTGACTGAATATAGCTAGTGTGAAAATTGGAAAATTAATAAGTGTTACTACATCATATCATCTGTAATATTTTATGAATGTTATATGAAATATCCCATTTATCAATAGTGATATGATGCATGGAATATATGAACCTTTTGAAACTCAAATATTTAAAATTCAGCCTTTTCCCTCAGTACATAATAACTCATGTCCATATTTACATCTCACCTTCACTCTCCTATACATATATAATTCCATTAGAAAAATCATTTTAGTCTGAAGTCCTTTCAGAGAATAAAATGTGTTGCACAGAATTTTTCCACTTTGTCTAACATTATCCTGATATATAGTAATGTATATATTGTATTCCCCTATATATGAAGATATATATACTTTTCTAGTTGGTGTAATTTTATTTTCACTCTCATTATAATGTTTCCTGGTAATGTTTGTTGTAATAGCTTCCAGCATAGAAAACAATTATTGGGCCATGTTTTAATTTATTCTGGGACTGCTTCTCTTTATTTTGAAGCAATATTCTTGGGAAAAGCATGAATCCACTTCTCTCTACAGTCTCAGATATGTTGAGAAAATGTTTCATCACTGAATGTTATGATAGTTTACAGAGTATTGATAGCCACCTACCTAAATAATATTTCTTGTTGCTGTTATTGATAATTTAATATTGTATTTTTATAACTAAAATTAAATTTTACTTTTTCAGTGAAGAACAAAAAATTTGCAACATAAGAAAAAAGAACAGAAGAAAGAAAAGTAATAAACATTTCTAACAAAGGTATTCTTGCCTTAAAAAAATAAGCAAAAAATGTTGCCATTGAAAAACAATAAGAAAATCCGCCCAAGTTCAGCTGGTGGTAAACTACAAACTCACCCAATGTACTACAGATTGGTTCAAGATAGCAAACATGCAAGAGCTGCTACTGCTGATACTAATTTTGGTTCCAGTTACCAAAAAAAGGACAAAACAGATAGCGTAACATCTGATGGAGAGGATTTGGATGACATCCGGTTAACCAAGTCTGATATAGCTGTAACCAGTCGAAGAATGACTGTTGATTCTGTCACCAAGCTGACTAAAGTTCCTTTATCTACATATGAAATAAGACCAAAATCAAAGGTATAGGTAAACAAAACAATCTTTGACATTGTGTGTGTGTGTGTGTGTGTGTGTGTGTGTATGTGTGTGTGTGTGTGGATAAATTTACTACAATAATTTATAAAAATGCAGTTTCATTGTTATCAACATCAAAAGAAAATAAAGAAATAAATTTACTTACATTCACCATAAATAGAAATCTAAAATAGGTAATTTTATTAATTAGATATTGTGCATATTGATTAAGATTATGTAGCAGCTCTAACTTAACGTTAGATGACAAATACCATCACCTCTCTAACTTCCTGTATTTCACTGAGCACAATCTCAAAAATATCCTTATTTCTGTAAAATGTCTTTAGACTTATCAAAAGCCTTAACCCAAAGAAAAGTCGCTGGCTCAGACAAAATTCCAGTGGTTGTCCTTAAGAATATCAGCGCAGAATAATCCCCTGATCCTAGCAAAGTTATTTAACCACTGCTTGAAGGAAAAATCTTTCCAAAACCTGTGAAAGGTGGCAAGTGTATGCCCAGTCTTCAAAAACACAGGTTACTGATACCCCACTGACAATATAGACCCAATAGTCTCTTCAGTATCATCAGTAATCTTTTTGAGGCCTTAATCAACAAGTGCATTGGCACCTAGATAGGAACAACCTCTTCAGTGATAAGTAGTATAAGTTTTGATAATTTTGATACACTGTTGATGTTCTAACTGCCATTTCATACAGAATTAGTCAAGCCCTTGATGTTACACACATTACAAGAACCACAACATTAGATATCTTGAAGGCCTTCAACAAGGAGTGGTATAAAAGTTTGCTATACAAGCTCTCCAGCTATGGAATTGCTGGAAGGTTTTTCTCTACAAATTCTTTTAAATGTCAACAAAAATTTGGGAACCATTAACATCATTTGTCGCATTTATTTTCTTAAGATTAATTCATGACACATTTTTAAATAATTATTTTCATTATGCCACTTTTTCAGATAAAAATCTATTTGTTGTATAATAAAAATATAAACAAAACCCAAAAGAAGGCTGTTCATTTTCCACTGCATTGGTCAATATTTAACCACAAATAACACAAATTTTGTTGATTTTATGTTCATAGTTTTCATGTGAATATTAATCAGCATTTAAAGAGCTTTCTAAATGTATACAACTTCACCATAGTGGGAGATATGGAAAATGTCAGCATATAGTGGCAAATAGCTAAATTTGCCATTTTGAAATTGGGCTAACTCGGTAAAACTCTGGTTAAAGTCAAGTTAATCACAAAATGTTTTATTGCAGACAAATGTATTGTCAAATTTTGAAAAAATTAAAGATATGCTTTTTGAGAAATTATAGATTAAGGTCAAAATCAAATTAACATGTTTGACCTTGAAATAAAAAAATAAATAGATCACCTTTTAGATTTATTAAAGTACTTTATAATGGTATATAATTTAACTTTTGTAGATGAAAAAGACAGCTGAGATATTTATATTTTGTCACTATTTTTCAAAATTCATCTTTTTAGCAAAGGTTAAAGGCATCCTTTGGCCTGGAGATGTAAAATAGGTACTATTTAATTTGTATTATGAGTAGGAAGAGAAAAAGGTAATCAGGACAGTAGATAGTGATTGATATTGCATTTAAATTTTTTCTGATTAAAGTTGGTTAGAAAGCAAGGAGCCGGAAGGGAGTTTTATGTGCAAGAAAAGAAACTGTTAGCATAGAATTTACAGCGACATCTAACTAGCTGAACTGGCTAGATGTAGTCATAACACTAGGTACCACATAAAAGAGCTCATCTGAACATCTGAACAATTACTATGAAAGTATTTCTAGACACAGAGAGATAAGAGCTGAAGGTAAATAGCAGGGGTACCAATATTCTAAACATGAACACTTGGTAGACTTATAGATATGTATGATATTGAAAATTGTCTCACATGACATAGTGAACAAAATTTCTTAGCAGCTAAAATAGCAATAGATTCAATATAGTCTTTTCACTTCATGTCAGCTGAGAATGTTAGCCAGAAAAAGCACATCATTTTCCTGGAGGCTAGCATCAGCCATGCAGAGAGGGATATCTCAGATAATTAATAGAGAGAAGTTTTGTTTTTGAAGTGTTAAAATTAGCAAGCCATCTTTTGCCCCAGTTAACAATGGACATGGTCATTTTGGACATCAGTTGTGATTTGGACCTTGCTAGACTGATCAGTCTTACTAGTGAGGCAAGAGTAAATGGTTGCCATCAGCATAGATAAATTGAGAGCTGATATTATTGGGAAGGTTATTAATGAAAACTAAAACAAAGTAGGACCAGGGATAGAGCCTTGGAGGACACCTGAAGGAGGTATAAAAAGATCTAGATGAGTAGCTGTTCAGGAAAACTTTTATTGTGGAAAAAAACCTGTATGCCAAACCTGATCAAAGACTTTCAAGATATCTTAAGCTACAACTCAGAGTTCATCAATATTTTTTCTAGAGCCTGATAAACTCTTTCTGCAATTATTGTAAGTACATCAGCAGTTGATCTGGAGAAATGAAAGCCATTTTGCTTGAGTAAAAAGAGGCCCTGTGATAAGAGATGATGAACCAATTTGGCAGTGAATAGTAGAAGTTTTCCAAAAAGTGATAGAAGGCTAATAGGCTGATAGTTGGAAGGGTTTGACAGATCAGAGTTCTTAAAAACTGGAACAACAGATGATTTTCAGCAGGCAGGAAAGCAAGAGGTAGCTTAGCATTTATTATACAGTTTAGAAATAACAGAAGTCAGTATAGGTGCACACTTCTTAAAGACTATTACATGGATACCATTGGGTCCTCATACTTTGTGGGGATCTAGGTTAAAGATGTTAGCAGAAACCATGGAAAGGGTTATATGCATATCACTCAACAGAGACTCAGTTCTAAGTGGTAAGTTAGGCAGAGATATTTCAAGTGAGTCAAGAATAGAATTTAAATATAATTTACAGGCAAAGCATTCAACTTTATCGGCAGAGGATGTTAACATCTCAAAATGATTGAAGAGAGAAAGAATAAACCTAACATTTATTTAATACTCTATTACAGAGATGCCAGTAATCACAAGAACCAAAGTTGTTCAATGCAATGTGGTACCTCATTCTCTCAGTAAACAAGGACTTAGGTCCTTCAAGGACTCATTTAGATTTATTACAAGCAGCAATGAATAAGGGTGTTATATTAAGCATATGGTGGCTGAACAACAAAAAAGAAATGCTGGAGGTTTAGGAAATAAATAATTGTATTAATGAAAGAATACAAAAATTGGTAAACTGGTGTGAATGTTTCCCATTGAAAGAAAGAGATAAGTAGTCATAAGAAGATCAGATTGACTTTAGTAGGACTAAAAATATGGTAATTTTCTGAACTTGTTTACTGTTTTATACTCTTTGAAGGAACTTGCCTACTGTTTTATATCCTTTGATTATTAACAGGGTCCCAAAACTTGTTATCTTCTATTTTGCTTTTCCTAGCCAGTTTGGGTATTTTTGTTGTTTCATAAAAATACACTTCTTCGTGAAATTACACACTAGCTCAGATAATATATAACATATATATTCATGTGTTCATGAATGGATCTCTAACAATCTCAATAGTTTTCTGCTCTTTGTGGATGCAAAATGATGTAGGTTATGGATACAGGTTGTTTTTTTTTCTTTGTTTATACTCCTTTTGATTTCTGGCATTTTCTGATATTGGAATTGTGAAACTGATTTATATCTGATGATTGCTTAAAATCTGAAACTGAATATTACCATCAAATTTTTATTTTCATGTCAATGCTGTCTATATGCGCAAACATTTTATTTCTAACATTGAGCACTCATTTTTAATGAAATTCTGTCTCATTTTCAGATAGAAAGCTGCTTGACGATAACTATTCTCAAAGAACTTGGTAAAAAATTCCAGCTAGCAAAATCCAAACCATATTTGGAAATAAAATTAGAGGATTTCAAATTGGTTTTACAAAATTTACTGGGCACAACTTCAAGTGTAAGTAAATCTTTTTCTTGATGAGTAAAAGTGAAAAAACAGAAAATATTTTAACATTTTTAAAAAATAATTTCTGTTGTAACTTTTTTATAAAATTGCTTTATTAGTTGACCTTCTTTATTCTACAGTTAAACAATAATTCAAAACAACCTATCTAAAACTTATATTGCATCAGTTACTGTAACTAAACTCATGTTTAGTAGATTTAATGCACACTGTTTAAAATAGTGACAATCAGTATAATTAAGTCACCCCACCACATCTTTTTTATCTGACACATACACATGCTAACCAGTTATCTTTATAATAGTATCAATTACATTATGTATATAAGCATCAGTCAGTCACTTAAGTGCTATACGCAAAACGCGCTTGGGCGATCATGTCTCGAAAGAGACATGACTGACTGGGCAGAAGATTATCCATCAGTAGGTTGCCATTGCTTTCTGCGGTAGACTGGTTGCCGACCAAGGCTATAGAACCTAATCTGTCCTATTATTTAACCCATAACTAGAAGGAAGAGACGGATTAATACCTTTCCCAAGGGTATTTGCGTGTAAGTGAATGCAATGAATTCAACTGGAATTTGAACTTGGCTCCCCAATTTCTTGTTCTGAGCACTGCACCACAACGCACATCCTAAATTAACATATCCAATTAAATACTACTTACATTTAAACATCCTGCATTAACAATTATTTCCTCTTCTACTATATTCTTTTCAAGCCATCTGTAAATTGATTGTCAATTTCAGTTAAGGTTTTTTTCTGTCACCATCAAAGGACATAAGATGACTGTAATTCAAACATACTAATGAATTCCCATGAAGTAGCTGGGTAAACTTTTATGCTCATTAAGTCACCTATAGATTGCTAAATGTTGCTCATTTATATAGCATATCATGAAAAGATAGTTTGCATTATTTGTCTAAAAAGGGAATTCTTAGAATAAAAAAGAAATACTTAAAAGATAGAATGAACCTATCAGAAAACTATTATGTAAAAACATCAAATATTAAAACCTGAGTTAATATCAGCACAAGCCAGAAACAAGGTAGAAGAACAGAATGGGAGTAGTGATGCTGTAAATCTTCAACAATTTTGGCAGTGAAAGATTATTGAATAATAATGAAATATAAAATAATGGTGTTATATTTGAAGCTTATAATTAAGCTTATAATTAAATTTTTAATAAATAGAGATTTAGACAATTAAATCAGAAATAGGGTAAGAAGAGATGCTGGAATGAACAATGGTATCTTTATTATCTGTCAATACAAATATCTATATCATAGATTACATGTTGCTGTGGAATATTCTGCTAACCTTCTGGTACAGTAGGATGGATGAGTCCATCTTTTATTTGAGAGTCATAGCTACTAATTAGTGATGATTATGGTAGTGTATATTGCAGTAAACTAATCTCTCAGTTTGCTCTACAATGTCTGTATTTAGTAGTTTACCACTTGGGTGCACAATTAGTTGTTGTAACTTTCTCAAGGATACAATATTACACAAAAGCATTTCTTAAGATATAATGCAAAACCTATTTGAACTGTTGTGAAAGCTTGAATTATATAGGAAAAATATTTGAATAATCCATAATATACTCAGAACAAACAACTTACATGATGATAGAAAATTAATTAAACAAGTACACAAAAAGGAAAAGAGGAGTAATACAAAGATGTTTTCACACTGGATTCATTTAACTTAAACAGCAAAGTGATCCTAAAAGAACTAGAAAATTCTATTGGGATTTATCATTGGTTTACACAATCTTAACAGCATAAATGATGTGAATGACAGTATTTATGGTAAACTCAGATATAAAATGTAGCAAAAGGATGGACTAACTGTAAAGATACAGAATGTATGGTTATCAGCAAGAGATATTCAAAAGTATAAGTTAATAATTGGAGATATCATAATCAAGCATGTACAGAAATTCAGCTGTCTGGGTAGTGAAGTAACAGATGATGAAAATTGTGATGCAGAAATTTGGTAATGCATTGTAATAGTGAAAAATGTATTTCAGAAACTAAATAAAAAATAAGAGAAAAAAACTTTACTAAAAATATAGAGTGTTGAACTGTGATGTCATAAGGCAGTGAAAATTGGTCAGTTTCCTTACAGATGAAAAAGACTAAAAGCAACAGATTTTTAGTTCTACAGATGGATGGTGAAAATATCAGGGACATTATATGAAGAACAAGATTTAAAGAAAATGGTTACTAAAAGGACACTTATTAAAATCAGAAAGAGCTGGAATTCATGGAACACATAAGAAAGGAGCTCAAAATTTAATACTCATGGGACATATTGATGGCAAGAGGTGCTTAAGTAAACAGCAAGTAACTTACCTAACAAGTTTGTATGAATGGGTTAGTGTAGAGACAAAGTGGGATGGTAATGAGTCAAATGTTACTTAAAGCTGCAAGAACAGAAGGTTGTAGAGGACTAGGAAGGGACACAGTACATAAAATGTTTTGGGTCTAGAGATTACTGGAAGCATTGTAAAAGTGTGCTGAACAGGAGTAAATCTTCAATCCCTTCCCTCATTAATCAGTTTAATGTATTGTCATCTGCCGCTGATAAAGCAGAATGATTTGCTAGGAAATTCTCTCCAGACTTCACTCTTGATATTTCAGGAGTATCTTTGCCTGATTTCTCCTCTAAACTCTAAACTCTACAGAATGATATGAACATAACTCTGTCCTTGTTTTCTGTTATCTTCAAGTTAGATAACTAAAAGGCTTATAAACTTGACATTATTCTTGCAATTGTCCCAAAAAAGGTCCCTGTTTTCGCCAAACTCCTTAATACTTGCTTTTAAGAACTGATGAGTCTTCTCATCCCTTTAAATTATCATCCTATTAGTCTTTTATCTCTTTTTGACAATGTACTAGAAGCTAATCAGTTCTGTTCCTCTAGATCAACTGCTGATGTGTTTACAGTTATTATTGAATTTGTCCATCAGGCTTTTGATAAGAATGGTGAGTTTCAAGCTGTGGCTTTAGATATCTTGAAGATGTTTAACTGGATTTGGCATGATAGCTTTCTCCAGAAGCTCAAGTACTATGGTATTTCTGGCTGTATTTTTGAATTAATCCGTTTGTTCTTAACAAATTGGGTCATAATGTCATGTTGAATGTCCATGCTCCTAGATCATTTTATATTAATGTTGGTTTCTCCCAGGATTCTATTGTTGGACCTACATTGTTTTTTATCTTCTTCATCAACAACCTTCCTGATACCATCACTTCTCAGCTAGCTATTCATGCTGATGACTCAACTACTTAACCCTCTCTTAATAGTAAATCAGATAAGGCCAACAAAATAAAACTGGCAGCTGTTTTTGAAAATGACCTCCTGTCAGTGGTTAATCGGGGTAAAAATGACTTGTAAATTCTAATGCCTCCAAAGCAAAAATGTTATCCTTTAATCATTATAGAGATTCATTTTTACTCTCCATGACTGATGCTAACCTTCAGGAGAACTACTATTTGCATCTCCTTGTTTTCTAGTAAAGTGGTGTGATATTGAATCAATTGCTAGGTCTACCGCAAAGAAGATTGGTTTGTTGTACTGTACCAGACAGTTTTTCTTATCAAAATCGATCTTGCATATTTATAAATCTACCATTCATGCATGCATTTGAATATTATTGCCATAGCTATATATCTTGAGATTATTAACAGAATCTGAAGAAATGTCTGCACTGTTATCTGTACTAAACTGGCATCTCTATGTCAATCATTTTCTTCCATCATGACAGGGCTTCCTTCTGTCTTTTATATAAATATTTTCATGGCAGTTCTAATTTTCTCTCCTCCTTAACTCTACAAATTTAAATGTACTACTAGAGTGGCAGCTAGGTCTCATTATTTTAATGTTGAAATAGCTAGAACGGTAACTGTATTCAAATAGTTGTATTTCTCTCACTTCTCATCTGTGGAACTCTCTTTTGATTCCTTGCTTCCCTACAACCTTCAAATATTTAAATGCAATGTCAATTGCAATCTTTCATCTTCCTGAATTCTGTTCTCTTATTGTTCTTTCTCCTCACTAATGTTTTCTCATTATCTTCCACTGCCACACCTTTTAGTCTTGCTTGAGGTAAAATGATTAAAAAAGGTTCATAACTTATGGTTAGATATACATAGGTTTATTCAATGCATACTGGTGTATGTATATATTTATATGATGGAATACTGAAACGTTTTCATTCTGAACTCCTTTCCAAAATATAACCAAATCATTTTTCAGGAAAGAAAATTCTTGGGCCAGGAACTTCCTCAGAAATAGGTAGTGAGTCTTTCATATCTGTAAATTTTGTACTGGCATATTCAACTGTGGCTTGAAAATATTAAAAAAAACAAAAAACAAACTGGAAAACTTCCAAAATGTGAAACTTGAATATACCACATTCCAAACACAATATTCACTCTACATAAAGTGATATGAAGGCATATTTTATAGTTCCCTATAGCACTTATTGTTTGAGCATTATTTGCCTCATGCCTTGTTTATTACTTGTGTTATTACTTCAAAATTTAGAATGGAAACCTCTTTAAAAATCTTTATTTATTTATTTATTAAATGAGTTTCAAACATTTTATTATAATCCAAGTATACCTTAAAGTGTACATTTCTGAAGGTAGTTGTTAATGGCCTGTTCTTTGAGGCCCAAGTAATCAACATAAGCAAGTAATCAACATAAGCATCACCCAGGTCTCACTTCTCAATTTCATCCTCTTTCTACTTTATATGAATATAATATACTCTGACTATTTGTGAATATCTATGATGATGATAGAATGGTATATGGGTGCATCTCCAGAACTCTAGATGACCAGATCCTGGCAGATGATCTCTTCTCTAATGCCGATCTAACAGATCATTATGGGGGAAAAACTGGCTCATCATATTCAATGCCTTGAAAACCAAACTAATGATATTTCATCATCATTGAGTGAACCCTGAATTTAGGTGTTCTACTCATAGAAGCCTCATGTCTTGATTGCTTATTGGTACAAGCTGATCCCAGATCTAAGAAATCACAGATACAATCCATCATGAAAGATAGTGAAAAATGATCAGTGAAAAATGATAGTGAAAAATGTATCATTCAAGTAAGTATGTGATTCCTCCTGCTACTCTCTAGCTGTCCAGTCATCACTTTCTAGTCTTGATAGAATCCAGAAATGTCTCCTTGTCTTTGTGGGTGATGAATTATTTTACATCTTACAATCCCTTTTTCATAGGCAAATGTTGCAAACCTCTCACAAGTCTAAGATTATCACTTTTGTTTTTGTTCTCACCTAAAATAAAAATATCATCTACATAGCCGTCATATATTTTCTACATTTGACATATAACTGTTAGAGAAGCATGGACCAAAAGGGTTTCCTATACTTACTTCATTAGTTTGAGTGTAAATATTGACATTATGGTTCTAAAAGGTGATTGTAGTAGTGCAGGTGTGCAATAATTTTTTGGGAATATTGGGTTTGGTAGGTAGAAGTAGAATTGAATTATATATATACAATACTGATATAAGATCCTTGAAAATTAACAATTATTGGTGATTACCAACCAGAATATCTATATAGCAATGTTAAAATACACAAAATTAGATACCCATTACAACCTATCATTTCTCAGATTCTAACACCTATGTTAAAATTTCTTAATGATATTATTACTCCATATCTATCTACTACTAATTATAGCATCAAGTCAACTCATGAATTCCTACACATCCTTAAAACTACCAAATCAAATGAAGGCATTCTAGTGTCACTTGACCTAGAAAATTTATTTACAAATGTTCCTGTTGCTGAAATCATTGATATAGTTCTTAACTCTGTATATAAAAAAATAATTCAATACCCTATATGCCTTATTGAAAAGTATAGCTTCTTTCTTTTCAAATTCCTGTATTGAGGATTTTAAAAATTTGTGGACATAAGGAGGGGAAAATGGTGTGATGTTTTGATGAGTTTGTATGAGTGCTGCCATCAAATATTACCAAAATATTTATCTGCATCCTGTTTTTTTTCCTAAACTCACCTTTTCTAATAGAACCACTATTTTTCCAAGACAACATATAAAACAAACATACCAAAAAGTCAAAAGAAAATGGTTTAATCCATCATTTCAATGTCTTATATCAAAACAATCCAAACAATATACTTTACATGAAAAAATTATCTTGGGGTATGCAAAGCGATGTAATTAAATCTCTAATATTTTTCAGTTGATCTAATTAATATTTAGGAATGTTTTATAATTATCTAGCAACCAGCATTTTGTTTTTGTTTATAGATACTTTATTTCTGCTATGGTCACACTACCAACCAAATCTGAGGGAAGACCTAAGGCAGGTCGTGGTGTGTTGCTATGGCTCCATTTCATGTTTTTTCTATTACCCCTATCATCCCCAGCATTACATAGACAAAGTTTTCCTTAGTGTGTGGGCTGTACTTAATAAGACAATCTTTTGTATATCTCTTAAGCTAGGATTTCCAGGGATTCTTTCAATGTGTTGTTTTGTTCTATTTTTTATCATTCCAGGTGCGTGCACCTACTATCACTGGCATGACTCTTGTTTTCAATTTCCACATTTTTTCTATTTCAATTTCCAGGTCTTTATATTTTGACAGTTTTTCAAATTCCTTGGTTGCTATGTTACAATCTGCTGGACAAGCCATGTCAATTAATAGACAAGTTTTTTCTTTCTGGTTTTTAACAATAATGTCCAGCCTATTTGCTTCAATTTTTCTGTCTGTGTAGATGGTGTAATCCCATAGAATGATGACATCTTCTATTTTTGTAACCGGTGCTGGGTGATGTTCATACCAGTGTTTGTTTACAAATTTTCCATAGTGTTTGCACATTGTCCAATGTAAATATTGCTACACTCTATCATGACGATTTTTATATTTATTTGGAGCAAGTACAGAACAACCTGAGATTAGATGGTTTATTGTTTCTTGGTGTTTATCACAGAACCTGCATTTTGGATCCACATTGTTATGTATAATATTTGCCTGAAAGTTTCTAGTAAAAAGACTTTGGTCTAGCGCTGCAAGAATAAAGCCTTCAGTCTCAGACTTTAATCCAGATGCACGTAACCATTGATGAGCATTAACTTTATCAACATTGGATTTATTGGCACATTCTGGATATTGGCCATGAAGAAGTTTGTCTTGCCAGTGTTGTTTCATCTGTTCAAGAGCTTTATCCTTGGCTTTCATTTACATATTTTTTACCACAATAGTTGGTTCTTGGCTTCTGTTTTGCTTTTCTACAGAATCTACTAAATGTAAATCTCTTTTGTATTTACTGCATTCTTTTATTAATAAGTATTTTTTCTTTCTTTCTTCATGTTGCTTGACTAATTGTATCATCCAGTCCTTTGTTGTTTCTATGTATGTTAGTAAGCTAATAGTTGTTGTCTTGTATGACAATTCTAGCTGAATAAGACCTCTCCCACCTTCTTTACAGGGTATGTATAAATGATCTACATCAGCCTTTAGATGATGCAACTTATGCTTAGAAAGAAGCTTTCTTGTTTTAGAATCCATTTGCCTGATGTCATTTAGAGTCCAGTTTAAGATGTTGAAGCTATATTGGACAACTGGGATTGCAAGGCTATTAATGGCCATAACTCTGTTCTGAGAATTCAATTCAGTTTTTAATATCATTCGTAGCCTTCTATAGTACTCTTTATGCACTATTTCTTTCATTTTTTTATGGTGAATGTTTTCACTCTCATTTACACCTAGGTATTTATAACCTTCTTCTGGCTTTAATTCTTTTATTGTTACAGCAGGGTCTAAGCTAATTGAGGATGTTTGTTGTAATGATCCATGTAAAACTGTAGCTTTAGCACATTTATTTAAACTGAATTTCATTTCAATGTCTTTGCTGAAGCATTTTACAGTTTGCAGAAGACCTTCCAGCTCGTTATCATTCTTAACATACAACTTTAAGTCATCCATGTAAAATAGATGGCTTATTTTCTTTTGGCCTATTTTATTAACCACATTCTGTCTTATTAAGTTGACTAGTTAGTGCTATTAATGATATGCAGAATAGTAAGGGAGATAAAGAATCACCTTGAAATATACCTCTTTTGATGTTTATTTCACCAGACTTATAGGTTCCATTTATATGATCGAGGTAAAGGATTGTTTTCCATATCGACATGCATTGTTTGATAAAAGTGATGATGACGGGTGATATCTTGTATATATTTAAAGTCTTTAAAATCCAGGAATGTGGCACACTATTGAATGCCTTATGATAATCTATCCAGGGAGTACTAAGATTTTTCTTTGTATTGTAGCAGTTTTCCAGGAACATTCTAAGCAATTGGTCTTTACATCCGTAACAGCCACGTTTGCACCCTTTTTATTCAAGCAGTAACATGTCATTTCTTTCCAAGAATAAATATGTCTGTTTTGTTAAAATAAATGTTAATAGTTTGTATGTTATTGAAAATCATGTAATTAGTCTGTAGTTTTTCGGGTTGTTTGTGTCACTATTCTCGGGTAGAAGAAATGTAATTCCTTTGGTCATCCATGCTGGAATTTTAGTGGGATTGTTAACCATTTCTTGAAATTCTTTGGTTAGTTTTTTATGTGATGTATTTAAATAATATAGCCAAAAGTTAGGAATTTTATCTATACCTGGAAATTTTCAATTGTGTGCTTTTTTCAGTGCACATTTAACATCCTCTTCTGTAATTCCAGCCCATGTCTGTTCTGGTTTATTTTTGATTCGGTCTATCTCTTGTGCAATCCAATCTACTTTTTTGTTATGTTCATTAGGGGCAAGCCCATATTTTTTCCCAGAACTGTATAACTTCTTCCATTTTGGGGGTGACTGTCACTTCAATTCTTTTTTTACCTATTTCCCTGTAAAATTTCTTTGTATCAGTTTAGAAAATCTTGTTTTGTATGTAGAATTTTCTCATAGTGTCTTATTCTTTGAGCCTTCAGTTGTATTGTTTGCTTTATTTTTTCCTTAGTTGATAGGACTTCATTTTCATTTCTAATGTTGTATTTTCTTTTGACTCTTCTGCCTTTTCTAGTTCTTACTTTTATTCTTCTTGTCAGTTCATCAAGTACTGATAGTTCACTTCTAAGTTGTTCGACTTCTTTTTCTATTTTTCTTTTCCAAGGTGGATCTTCATGTTTGCAAGACTGCCTTGTTTTTAATTTGATGTTCAATTTTTTTGTTGCTGCTATTGCTGATGCATATATTGCTTCATTGAGATTTATATGAGTGTCTTCTTCATCCAAAATTAATTTGAGTGCTGCATTGTAGAGCTTAATAGTTTCGAGGTTATGCTTTGTTGGTTGTAATTTTGGGAGCTGTTCTTGTTCCTCCATTGCAATATTTTGTATTTGACTTATATGGTTCTTGATTTCTTCCTTGGCTTCTTGTATACTGTTCTTGTTTTCTGTAAAATAATTCTGTTCAATGTGTTCTGAACTCGTTTTATTGTCATCTTGTAACTGACCCAGATCACACATTTCCAGCACTTCTAAACTTACAGATTTATCTTCACAGTGATTTGTGTGTATCACAGTTTCTACATTATGACCTATGGTTTGTTTAATGTTACTACTTTTTATTTCTGATTCCAGTTCCTTTCCATATTTTGTTGATTCGTCTATTCTGGTTGCAATTCTTTTTATTTCATTAATTTCAGCCTCTGTCAATCGGTTATTTCACATGATGTATCTTCGTACATTGGCTAATTTATTTTTGTCAATGTACTTTCTATTTGTTTGTACAACTTTTTCTTGCCAAATGTCATATGTTTGGCGAGTGATGTTATTTTTGAGATTTGAGTAATGCTTTATGAAATGCAGTCATAACATCTCACGAGACCATTTTATTTTTTCTTTCTTTTAATATACGGTTATAGATCTAGTTGGAGAATTTTCAGGGCCATCATTAGGATTATCTTGGTTGTGGGGACCTGAAGATTCATTCTTTGTGTAGAAGTTTGTTCCTATGGCAGATTTTTCAACCTCAGGTAGGTTCCCTCCTGAAGGACGGGCTCCCTGTTTATCCACTGGAAGAGCCATACTGGACTTTTTATTTCTATTTGTATTTCTCATATTTTTCCCACAAGTGATGCACGGGTCCAAAAGTCCACCCAAAGTTGCCTGGCATGTTGGGTAACAGTCTTTTACAAACAGGGTCCCGAAGCCAGTAGGGGATCGTTTGTGACCTCATAACACAGTAGCCATTCACTCCTTGACACGATTAACACCTTGAGTTGCGGGTTGTTGTTTGGAGTTTTCCTTCTCCTAAATGGGTTGCCAAGTGACAGCTGACAGAAACATGATTGGAATTCAAAGAGAAAGACGCTGGTTTAAAAAAAAAACAAAAAAACTTGTGTGTAGCAAGCGCTCAATGAAACAAAACATCATAACACTAGAGTTAGCGTATTTTGCTAAAAAAAAAAATTGTTGCTACTATTACTACTAGTCCTTGTAACAAAAAAATAATTGTTAAGAAAAAAAAATTAATGAAAATGAAAAAATTGACATATACTTAAGTACTGTGAGATTTAAAATAAAAATAATGTTTGTCCACTGTATATTCAGTTATTTTTTCATTAAAGTTTATTATTATTATTATTATTATTATTATTTTCACTATTATTAAGAGTAGGTATATATTTAATGTATTTAAATATAAGTATATAGTTAGATTTTTTAAATTAGTTTTTTATATTATAAATAATTAGGTACTCTACTGCTATGTTGTTATTATTATTTTGCTATTACCATTACTATTATTTTTTCCACCTTTATTAAAAGTAGATATATATTAAATTTATTGAAATATAAGTATATATATTATTTTTTAAAATGGTTTTTCATATAAATAATTATTATTAATTTATATTCACCTATCATTGTATGTTGTGCTTGGGTAAGAGTTCAACTCTTTCACCAACAAAGATTTTTTGTGAATCTAGGTCAAAGGCGCTACACAAAGATAAAATCAAATATGTTAAGTTAAACCCACTTTCCCCTTATTCTGTTGATAGATAAGCAAAGGCAACTAGAAGATAATTTTAACATACTAAAAAGGTAACCCCAGACCAAAATCATTTCAAATTGGGGTAAGCACTTGATTCATTCATTTGTTTATTTATTTATTTATCTCTTTATCCATTTATACACCTGCTGATGTGAAAAAACACAGACCATTCAATGTGCCAACATTTGATTTATTTTATCTTATTTTATTTTATTTTACTGATTTTATTTATTTTCTTATTTTTCTACTTACTTATTTATAAAACAACAAGTTGGACATCAGAAACAAAAGGAACTTGATAAGTAAAGCCACAAATTTATTCACCTGAAGAGAGTCAATTTTAGACTCGAAACACGTGTAGTATCACACACACACACACACACACACACACACACACACACACATATATATATAAGATGACAGAAAATAGCAGTTGACATTGCATTTAAATTTTTGGACATCAAACTGAAAAGCAGTGAGAACTGTGAGAAAAGAAACTGTTTGTATAGAACTTATGGTTACAATTATCAATTTTAACTGTTAAATGATGAAACCTTTCTACCAATTTAGGACTGTGCTTAAATTCATAAAGTCTAGGTAGCATAGAGGAAAATTCATCAAAACAATTACCAGGAAAACATTTGTAGAATATGTACAGTGTAGCTACATTATGGTGGTGGGAAAGTGATTGAAGCCAAGATACCAGGACAAAACCAATAAAATTGCAGATTCTTTTTTGGATTTTGTTGAGAATCTCTAAATATATAGCAGAAGCATGGCCATATTTAATATGTAATATTCAAGACATGAAAAAATGGTAAACTTATAAATATATAAGATAGTTTGGGCAAGAAAACTTGTCTAGCATTAGCCCATTGAACAAAGTTTTCTAGCAGCAGAAAGAGGAGGTTAGCATCAGCAATGCTTATAGAAGGTAGAAAGGGTCCTCTCAATAATTAATAGAGAGCAGTTTAATTTTGGAGGCATTAAAATTAACAATCTATTCCTTGCCCCAGTTAACAGATTGTAGACAATTTTTAGATTAGCTACTAATTTTACCTTATCGAACTGATCAGGCTTATTATTAAAGAGTAAATAGCTGTCATCAGCACAGACTCAGAGTTAAGAACTGATAACTTCATATATGTTGTTGATAAAAATTAAGAACAACACATGTTCAAGACCTGATAGAGGTCAGAAAAAAGATCATGAGTGGTCATTTAAGACATTTTCATCTTGTGATTTTATAAGAATGACTGAATCAGTTTAAAAACTTCTCTAATGCAATAAAAGTTTGCACCAATTCATATCTGACAACTGGGCAAAAGGTCTCGTCATAATCAATTCTGCACTTCTGAAGAAAACCTTGAGCTACCAGTCGAGCTTTATGGTGTTCCATGTCTCTGTCAGCATTATACTTTTGTTTAAACACCCATTTGCTACCAATAGCTTTTCGTCCACTGGGCAATTCCGTAAGGTCTCATACTTTATTAGTATGTAAGGAAGAAATTTCACTTTCCATTGCTTTCATCCATTCATTTTTTTCAGGACTGGAAAGTGCTTCTTTCATTGTCAATGGGTCATTTGAATTATGAGCCATGTAGGCCCGTTCACCATACTGATCTGGAGCTTTTTTAGTCTTAGGTGATCTTTGGGGTCCTGTCACCTCCTGTGAGTTATCTTCATCATCACAGCTGTCTTGATATTCAGTTACTACTGGAGATTGATTTACAACTTTCTTCCTTTCCTCTTCAGCTATTGAATTTGATTCGTTGAAGATGACGTCTCTGCTATAGAATGCTCTTGATTTTATTGTATCATAGAGTCTATACTCCTAAACACCAATGCCATATCCAAGAAATATACTTTTTTTTGCTTTAGAATCCATTTTAAATCTTTCATCCTTTGGTATGTGGACAAAAGCATCACATCCAAAAATGTGTAAATGGTTCACGTTAGGTTTGTAGCCCTTCCATACTTCATATGGTGTTATATATTTGTTGGGCTCTGGTTTCGAACATATGAAGCAGTAGATAAAGCCTCAACCCAAAATTTCTTAGGCAGCTTCAAATCCAAAAACATTGCTCGCACTGTTGCTCGCACTGTTGCTCGCACTGTTGCTCGCACTGTTTCCACCAATGTTCAGTTCATTCTTTCAGCTACTCCATTTTGCTCTGGAGTTTTAGGAACTATATTCATGTTGTATATCCTCCTTCTTTAAATAATCTTCAAATTCTCTTGAAGTGTACTTCCCACCATTATCAGTGCATAGAGTCTTAACACTATGTCCAGTGGATTACTCTACCATGGTTTTCTCTTCTATGAACTTTTTGAACACATCTCTCTTGTGCTTGAGCACGTATATCCACACAAATCTTGATTTATCGTCAATAAATGTGACAAAATATTCAGCTCCACCAAGCGATTTTGCCTCTATCCTTCCACAAACATCACTATGTACAATTCCAAGAAATTGGGTGGCTTGACTTCCACCAGACCTTGGAAATGAAGAATGATGATGTTTTCCATCCAAGCATGACTCACAAAAGTTGATATTCTTGGTTATATCATAGTCAAGGTCAGTTACTAGTTGATCCCTTACCAGTTTCTGTAAATTCTTTGCTCCAAGGTGGCCAAAAAGTCTATGCAAAATCTCTTCTTTTGTGTTACTACCTAAGCAGGTAGTTGCTGCTTGGGCTGCTTCATGTACTTCACTGCAGTTTGAATAGTATATGTTCCCAATTTTTGAACCTGTAGCCACCACTTTCTGCTTGTCATCCAAAAGTTGACAACTCAATTCAGTAAATATGCATGTCTTTCCAGATTTAGTAGCTCTAGACACACTTAATAAGTTATAAGATAATTTGAGAACATATAGAATCTCATACAACCTGCATCTTTGGTGTTTCCCCCCTGGTACACTCACTTTCAGTTTTATTGTTCCTATTCCTAATGCCTCAACTGAGAATCTGTCGCCAAGGGTTATTTCCTCTGCTACATCCAATTTTCTGAAAGGAATGAATTTCTTCACATCATAACACATGTGACATGTTGCTCCAGAGTCCACAATTCAGTTGCTCTTTTTATCATTAGACAACAACACATGATGTGCAAAATGTCCAACAACGTAATTGTTAGAATCGCTTGAGTCATCCTGCATTTTCTTAGCGAAGAAGGCTTTCTTTTTCGGATGGTTCCACTTGACACTCCCTTTAGTATCTTTACCAAGCAATTGACAGTCATGCTTAATGTGTCCATTTTTTCCACAGTGATAACACTTGGGTCCCCTTTTGTTGATGTGATGTTTTGACATCATGGTTTTCAATTCAGAACCATTAATTTCTCTTTCTTTAACCTTGGTTTCTTTGTACAGTAATCATTCAATCACTAACACCCATTTGGAAACATCCTGACTTGCTTCGAGTGCTGTCACCAACATTTTATTAGAATCTGGGAGAGTGTACAACTCTATTCTCTTCATCAATTGAATCACCAATGACTGCTAACTCATCAAATATTTCCATCATCATTTTGATGTGTTCGTGAACAGTGTCACCCTCACAATTGATCAGCCAATTTCTTCCACACAACTGCAAAATCATCAGGGTCTCTGATTAGATACAAAAGTGACAGTTCCACTGAGAGCACTATCGTCGCTAAGGCACAATCCCTTCTCGATAAATATTTTGTGTGTGTTGTTGCATCTGTCCTTCTTTCGGGAACAACCTCCGTTTTGTTCACAGTGCTTCACAAACCATCTTTAATTAATGCCATTTTGCATTGTACTTTCCAAGTGGCATAATTTTTTGTACCATTCAATGGCACAAGGTTACTAAGTTTTGTTTCCATTGCCATTACATGTTGTAAAGCAATACAAAACTTCTGCCGCAACCGAGAATTCAAGATGACCAAAAGAAAAAAGGTCTCATATGGCTTATTATCTTTGAGATATCGTCTGGGCTCATAACCTTTGAACAAAAGGATAAATGTAAAATCAAGGATCAATCAGATCGAAACATACTTTGTTTTGAATAGACTTGATACTTCAGACTGGAAGACAAATTTAATAAAACCATATAGATATGTTTTGCTTAACACATGCATGAGGCAAATGCTTTATTTACATTAAGGACTGTTAAAAAAAAACAAAGATAACAAAAACTAAGAGCAGATACCTCTTGGCAGACTGACAGCCATTGATAATTCAACAAGTTCAATTGTGAGTTCAATCTCTGGGCCTAGTAGTAAAGATCACTACTAGAGGGCCAACAATAATTGAGGAATATTTAAAAAGAATAAAACAAGATATTCATAAACTTGGACAGACAAGACTAATTTATTTCTTAGACTAAATAAAGGAATTTCAAATTCCCTATAGGTTACCAAGATCAACAGACACTTGAAGAAGGGTAGAGGGCACTGATTGAAATGTGATAATACTGACAAAGATAACTATAAATAATTTCATACTTTTATTGAAATTGCTATCAGAAAATAAAGAAACATGTTTTTTCTTTCAGGAAGTTATTTGTGTGTGTGTGTGTGTGTGTGTGTGTGTGTGTGTGTGTGTGTGTGTGTGTGTGTGTGTGTGTGTTTATTAATTTCTATGCTTGATAAATCTGAAATTAATTTAATTAAAATTTAGTCATTTCTTAATTTTATTAATTTGTATTGATTATATCAATATTTATTTTTACTTATAGGATCATGATATTGAGGAACTTTTCAAGAAAATTGATTTCAATGCTTCTGGAATAATAACTTTGGATCAGTTTTGTACTTATATTCATCTTTGCCATGCCGACTTTTTCCCCAAGACTGCTGAATTTGTATTGCCTGCTAGGGCTGAAAATTTACCTCACAGAGAATCAGTTTGTAAATTATCTGAGAATTTTAATGGGACACTCATCACTTGCAGCGAGGTGAGTTTAAAATAAGTACATATTTGGAATCCTCTATTACAAAGTAATGCTGAAAATTACTTGAGTGGGCACACTTTCTCAGAATTTAGCCAAATGACCAAACATTAAACTTTCTTATGGAAGTTCTTTCACACACACACACACACACATGCACACATATATATATATATATATAATTAGCTAATAATAGATAATCAAATGACATAATGAAAAAGTTCTGCATTTCATTCCTAGAAGGAATTTCTTCAGACTAATGTCTTTACCAATAGAATCTGAAACTGGTACATTTTCAATATATTTTTGTATATATTTATGCATATTTTGATAAGAATTTAAGTTACATAATAAAAAAATTGTTAAAATTACAAAATCAATTAAAATAGATTAATGATTTTATCTAATTCATAATAGCAATATATAAAATGAAGCATAAAACATTAGTCATCAATATAGTGGTCTGTAGTTTTTTTTAATAACAGTGGCTACATGACATAGTATAGTCTACAATAAACTGGAATTGTTGCATAAGTATATTTATTTAAGCAAATTAAATTTAAGAACCTAATATGAGCTTTTAGGTTATTGTTTTTAGTTTGTAGCAACTTGTGATGTTGGGCAAAACTACTTCTACTACAAACTTTTATTATATAATCCATTTCTTTACATCCTGAATTTCTATGATCAATTCAGAGTAGGTGCCATCGATGCTTTTGTCCAATTCCAGATTATAGTTTCTATTTTTGAGTCCTAAGTCCTATTTCTTGTAATACTTGGAAGAGGTTGTTAATTTTCTATTCAAGATGCTAACGATGTTACCACTTCAGAGTAAGTGTCTCAATATTTTGAGCATCCACATCACTCTTCTGTTAGACAAAACAGCATTAAATCCCATGTGTATGCTATGGTTATTACAATGTCTTTTTATCAATTATGTTGCACATAAGTTATCCAGTTGAGTCTAATTCTACATGTATCAGAAGGCTGAACCATGTGTCTCTATTTTTTTGCACTTCAGATTATATACAGGGTGAGACAGAAATACTCTCCACATATACTTCCCATATAATAGTAACACAGACACACAGCCACACAGACACACACACACACACACACACACACACACACACACACACACACACACACACACACACACACACACACAGATTATTTAAGTCAAAATAATTGTCATATGATCAATAAGAAATGCATAAGTGTGTGTAGAAAAAGTTTTCATGACACGTTTCATTCTCTAAGACTTTATCAGACTTTGTTTATATTAATGCACATGTACACAAACAAGAAATTCTGGGAGTTTTGGAGATTTATTTTTTGTGTTTTGGGTATATAATGTATTTTTCATTTTTTGCTTTCATCACTTTTTTATTAAATACTGTGATAATATTAAGAACATCCCATCACATATTTCCAATATATGCATGTGTTTTCTTAAAATTGTCTACTGAGGAACTGGTAAACCTAACCTTTAAAAAAGTTTGAAATGCTGAACTCCAACTCTGTAAAATGAGTGTTGTAATAAAGTTAGAAATTGATTATTTACAACAAACAACAAATAAGCAACAAACAACAAATAAGCAACAAACAACAAGCTACAAAAATACTCAACATCTTATATACTAAAAGCAAATGAAAATATGTTGGAAAACCACATCTAAGAGAAAATCTATCAGATAAGGCTACCCAGTACCAAAATGGAAAAAAATTAAAATTTACTATTGGGATATGTAAAAGAGATCTAGTTGATAGAATAGTTAAAAAATGACAAAATAACACAGAATTTGCTAAAGTTTTCATTCAAAGAATACTCACTGCCATTCAAGAAACCAACAATAAAAGAGCTTTACCACAAAGACACTTAAATGCACTAAGGAACTTAGCAAAAAGTAAGAAATTCTATGCTTGGACAAGGGAGGGGAATTGTTAGCATGAATAACATATGATGAAAAAATTAATTCTCTACTCAATGATATGAAAAAATGATGTATGAAAAAATAAATAAGCAGAAAATAGTTATCAAAAAACAAAAATTTAACAATTCAGTTAGGAAACTAATTAAAAATGAAAACACATCATGGTATAGACTAATAGAATATTATCCTAAAATCCCCAAACTTTATGATCTCCCTAAAACCCACAAAACAGACATTCCAATACACTCCATTGTTTCAGGTATAAACAGTGCTCCCCACAAACTGGCAAAAGCCATAAGAATTTAAGCCTCTCTCCTAGGAACAATCAGTCCATCACTGAAAAACTAAGGGAT
Source organism: Ascarosepion bandense (assembly GCA_037127315.1). NCBI lineage: Eukaryota > Metazoa > Mollusca > Cephalopoda > Sepiida > Sepiidae > Ascarosepion > Ascarosepion bandense. The sequence continues at coordinate 408,000 of JBBBDQ010002170.1, read as the reverse complement.
ACAAGTATGACTGACTAGCATGTTTGTATATGCTAGTCAGTCATATTAGTCAGTTTTAAAGCTTTCATTACACCGTTTGCTCGGGTGTAATGAAAGCTTTAAAACTAATCCATGGTCCTGGAGCTCAGACTCTTTGGACGTTGGCATGAAAGACTAAAAAGCAACAGTTGTTTCTAGTTAAAGCGAAACCGTAGACTGAAAGAAAGACGAATGGATGTAAGTCAAATTTTGATTTCCTGGTATCGATATCAGATAAGTTTTTTTTGTCGTAAACTGAATTTTGAAGGCTAAATAAGTTCTCTGAGTAAATGGTATCATGGCTGAGACTAAGAACTACAATTATACCTACTTAGAGCCAAACCCGAAGCAAAAACTAAAATAAAAGGGCTGAAAAAATACAGACATACAGGCAAATAAACACACAAACATCTTGCCTTTTATATATATATATATATATATATATATATATATATATATATATATATATATATATATATAAACACTAATATATAAACACTAATATCTCTCCGACAGACACCAACAAAAGAATTAAATTTATCAAATATTACGCTAAATCCACAACATCCAACTCAATCATCCGCAACGACTCCTCCCCCATTGTTAGCGATTTGCAAAAAAACAATGTAGTGTATAAATTCAAATGCCCCTTTTGAGAATGTATCTCTAACAAACTAAATAATACCTACATTGGACATACTACTAACTGGCTTTCACAGAGGCTTACATTGCACTTAAATGAAAATTCTAACATATTCCGACATTTAAAACACCACGGCTATCAACACACACTTCTTAGGAAAACACTTGTTGAAAATACGTATATTCTTAGACAAGAAAATAATAAAGGAAAACTTAAAATTCTAGAAGCTATCTACATCAAACAGTTTAAACCTAGCCTAAATAAAATAAATTTCGACACCTCCACTAACATACTTCAATGCCTATAATTGATGGGAGAGGTCATAGTTATTATACTTACCCCCTACACCATAGTAGTAGCAGTTCCCAGACCAATCCCCTCATGCCACTATACTCTCATTTGACCAAAAACCCACTACCACCATTCCTTCTCGGCCTGCAGCCACGTGTGACGCAAAAAAAATGGACCTGTTTAATTTTCTCTGTATAACTCCACTCTGTTAATAATTTAAATGTTCTATGTTCACTGAATATTAAATGTTCATCCTTTGATAATGGCTTATGTAAGCCAAAAGCTCAGACCTGATAAAAAATCAACAATTATTGCGATTTCTTGTCGTCTTTCCATGACAATACTATCAAACTAATCAGATCATACGAACGGATCTTACATAAAATAAATAGACAGAACTTGTCTATATTATTCAATGAAACCTGTATTAATGAAAAAATGCTGCCAAAATACACACAATATATATATATATATATATATATATATATATATATATCATGCGGTGATGATTTCGCTTCTCCTGTGGGGATGCTTTCCTTTGGTTGGTTTAAAACAACAGAGAGAGAAATTGATATTGGTGATATTATTAGTGTTTTATTCCATCACACGATGTGAACTTAGGAAAAAAAAAATTATAGTACCATCAAGTGCTTCTAAAAGCACGGAAACATAAAATAAAGTTATTTTGGATAAATATACATTTCTTGTCTTTCATGATTTATGCCTCTTTTCATGTTCAATATGGATTTCTCTTAGATTTGAAATGTATTCTGCTAATCTGAAAATGTGTAGACAAAACAAGTGTCAGAGTGATTTGATAAGGTCATCCAGATGCCAAGGCCACTGTTGAATACACCAGTCCGAAATAACCCGACCTGAATTCAGTTCGGTGTGAGTTGGCATGATCTCATTGGTTGAGCTAAGACATCCGCAAATCGAAGGGGCAGAGACCGATTTTCATTGGCCAAAGACTGTGAGCTGGCTGGATCCCCAGAGAGGATCAAAATTGGTTATAAAAATAGATGCTCAACATGAAAAAACAGTTGGGAAGTAGTTTGTTCAGAGTTGGAGAGAGTTTTTTGTCAGGTGGGTTATAGTTTTTGAGTTAGAGCTGCTATCAGTCGAAATGTAGTAGCTGGGGGAAAAATGGCCCAGCCGGGGAGCCATGACAGATGGCTGGTCGCCCACCATAGAACTTCTGGCTAAAGAGTTAATTTTGAATGAAGCCTGCTGCAAATTAACTCAAAGAAGGTAATTTGGAATAATGCACCATCGACATGAAGTCCGAAAGAACATTATTGTTATTTTTTTTATCACGGGAAAATCGAAAATTCTGAATCTTCGTTCGTTCAACCTCGGCAAACTCCATTAAACTCTGATAAGGACCTGAAAGAACTTTGCTGTTTTAGAAGTTACATAGGAAAATTGACAATCCTGATTATAGAGAATTAATGAAAAGACTTTTAATGAAATACAAGAGACTTTGGTGAATATTTGAAGAGATCTGTTTATTTCAACGCTAACGAAACTTAGACATTTTACTTGAAGATAAGAAGCTTTGATGCTTTTGGCGAACTTTCTTTCTCCGTTGTAAAAATCATTTTTGACGATTGTATATCATTTTCGACAACTGTATTCTTGGGAAAAGACATACATTGTTTTTTCTTTATATAAAGACATTTTACTTAGCTCTCCAGGCGTGTTCGACTTTGTTCATTTATTTATTAATTTTTTTTTGGTGCCGTGTTTATTTTTTTTCAACCCACAAGTGTACATCAGTGTCCGGACTGGCTAAAAGGAATGACTATTGAAATTGCACGACAAGACTTCTGGGATCTAATCACAACGTGGGACAGTGGTCCGTTGTTGCAAAAGACGTCCTGTAGACCAGCTTTTGTGGTGACATCATCGGACGGGATCGCCACAACCAGGTGGCAGTGTCACAACTGGGGTCATCATGACCATCAGCAAGAATGAGCATCACATTAGACAGACAGCCAGCCAGGCTGAGGCATCACATCTGGTTGCCGCCGGGCGAATTGAGGGTCAGCCGCACTGCAGTGTCACATATATATTATTGATTTTCTGAACTATTGTAAGAACTGCAACCTTGAAACTTCTGAATATCGTTTCTTATATCTTTGTCTATGAGTGTATCAAATTTGATTAAAATCAAACCACTCCTTCAATAACATGATTTTTTCGATTATCGATTTTCGATATTTATTGGGAGTACCTCGACACAAAACCTAGCTAAGAGCACTTGCAGACACTTATAGTACAACTGTGTAAATTATCAAGAAAATTGGTTCAGCCGTTTCAGAGTCTATAGGTAATGGACACACACACACACACACACACACACACACACACACACACACACACACACACACACACACAGACAAAGTTCCATTTATAAATAAGTTTAGATATGGCCAGTCTATATATCTCTTTACACCACTGTCCTGATTGAAAATGCTTAAATCTTTTAAAAAGATATCTAACAGAATTAAGAAAAAACTCTCCCTACCAATCACTCAAATAATAAAAATCTGTTATCTTATCACCAATCAATGCTATTTCACATTTAACAATTTCTATGAACGAAATATGGGATTGCCTCTTAATGAAGTGATAGCATTTATCTTCTTAAAATTACTTGAACCCTGTCCTTTCCAAAATATTTTATCTAAATAATTAATATTTTTTTCTGATAAATTGATGAGGCTCTATTATTATATACCTGTAATACTGATTGACAACAGAATTTAAAAAAGAAAAAAAACAAAAAACAATGCTTTACTTTTTCTAAATATCATGCTACACTGGGTAACTTAAAACTTAGTGCTCATGAAAAATCAACTAATGAAATGATCTCATAAACATCTATTCTTATCATAACAAAATAAAATCCAGAATTATCATTAGATTTTACTTAAGCACATTCAGAATTTGTAGCCCTCAGTATTTACATGAAGTGCTGAAATACATAAAAATACTTTCAGGCTCCTCCTATGCCCTACTTCATATTCAATGTGAAATAAAAGATTCATAAAATATTCCAAAATAGAAAAGTGACCCTTCCTGATAAACACACTGAGCCAAAAATATATTGTTCTATGCATTACTCTAAAACTGCAATTGAAAAGAATTGAAAAGCCGAATGTCAAATTTGTCACAACTACATCTAAAACTATAAAAGACAATACAAAACAAAATAAATTTTGAAGGAAGAATTTATTATATTATCTGTAATGATTGCTATGAGAATTACAATGAAGAAACCTCAAGAAATTTAAATAAAAGATTCTATGAACACAAAAGGGATATTTTTGCAAATTATGCATTAGTTGCTCACTGTAATAAGACTGACCAAAATCTTTATAAAAAAATGCTACTCTAATTAATTCACAGAAACAAAAATGTTTAAAATGTGCTTTAATTGCTAGATCATCCACAGGTTCTTACAATGTTTCACTATTCATGGCAGATCTTCTATTCACAATGTTGGGTATTTAATAATGATAAATGATGGAAACATAAAGAAAATGAAACCAAATGTAACTGGTTAGTTTATATACCCAAAACACATAAAAAAATGAAATTGGATAGACAGAACCAGCAGTGTAGCATAAGTTGAACCAAAGGAGCAATTGCCTCAGGAGTTAAATTTTTACAGGGGCAAAAATGAAGTAGAATGAGAAAATATGTATGAAACTAGAATTTATAACAGCTCATGGTTAAAGAGAAGTTTAAATTATACTAGCCACTCAAAACCCATCCTATGTCAATGGATAGAACTGTTCAGAAGCAATCAATGGTTGTGCTAGTGAAATATCACAAATCATTCATTCCAACAAAGATTTAGAAACAGCATGCTTCACTGTTTGGCATTCTCACCAGTTGCTGCAGTATGAACATTTAAGAGTGTTTGGGTGTCAATCAGAAGACACTGCAGAGGATTTGGAAAGAGTTGAGTGATACATCCAGTCAACATAATAGTGTTTGAAGGGATCACTATAGTAGTGATGTTATGCTTCCATTCATTTTCCCACAGGATCTCAGATTCAACATGGAAGCTTGAGGAGGTACTGCTACCCTGGGTCAAGAGGGTGGCTACTGGAAGACCCTATGTCTGGCAACAAGACTCAGTACCATTCCACATAGCAAGAGAACCCAATTATGGCTGTCACACAATTTCTACAACCACATAACCCCTAACTCTCTGGATTGAAGCTCCCTTGATTATTATGTGTGGGGCACAGTTAGGTGAGAAACCAACAAAACATTTTGTAGCACCAAAGATGAAATGAAGGCAAGAATTATGGCAGCATTCACAAGCTTAAACAAGGAGACCATCAAGAAGAGTTGCAGAAGATTCTAAAGTTGTCTGGAGGCCAAGGTTAAAGCCAACATTGATTTTATTGAATAAATTTACTCTTGAGTATTTAAAGATATTTTTGTGTAATTTTGGTCAATATATCTGTTAAAATGAAATATCAAGTGTTACTTTAATATTTTTAAGTAGTTTAGACGATAATTTATCCATCGCACCCTCTCTATTTATAAATCCTGTTTATTTTAAATGCCAATCTACCTTGTTAAATAAAAGAACCATAATTTCTGTATAATATATGATTGCGAGTGTATATATATTTATATATATATATTTTTTTTTCTAAACATATACTGTTAAATATAAGAGACAATGAATGTCTATTATGTTTAATTATGAGCCATTCTAAACATCGTATTTTGGCTTTAATTTCTTGTATTTGAGTAGATATTCTGTTTTTAGTCAAACAGTATATTTATATATTTCTACTGGCCTGATTATTTAGAATAAATTTTGTTAAAAAATGTGCGTCATTCAGCAGGATTTGAACCTGTGACCCCTATCAACATAGGAGAAGCCACCAATTGATCTAGTGCCTCAACTCCAAGTAACGATTAAAAAACAAATAATTTCAATATGTTGGTTGTTTAAACCATTTTGTTAATTTTCGGGATTTTCTGTAACACACACACACACACACCAGATATATATATATATATATAGTGTGTGTGTGTGTGTGTTATGGAAAATCCTGTAGCAAGTAAGCACTTTCACTAACACCACCCCTTAAGTAAATTGTTCAATAGGAAAACACTTAAAATTAGTTATTCTACTACAAGAAACATGCAAAACATAGTCAACTCACACAATAACAAATTACTCAGAGACTTCTTTAACAAATCTTTGGCAGACAAGCCTTCCTGTAATTGTATCAATAAGACAAATTATCCCGTTGATGGCAGGTGTAATTCCGAAAAAGCTATCTATGAAGCCACTATTTGTCCAGTGGAGGACCCCAACAATAAAAATATTTATATAGGGATATCCGCAGGTAGTTGGAAGCAGAGACTATACAACCACAGACAATCTTTCTCCAACGCCTCCTTGAAAAATCAAAGCAATATTTGAATATCAAAGACGGAGGATTTACCCCACTGGTCAGATGGAGGATTGTGAAATATGCCAATACTCCCAACAATTTCAGAGATAAGTGCAATTTATGCACTTATCTCTGAAACTTATGAGGAGAAATTAATGATTATAAAATATAATAATCCAAAGGAACTACTAAATCAGAGGAACAAATTAATATTTAAATGCAGGCACTAAAATAGATTTAAAATAGTATAGATAAATACTGATTATGTTTTGAATGAATGTAAATTATATCGATTCACATTGATTATAATTTTTTAAAAAAGTGTTTATTTTGAGAAAATTCCGGAATGAGTGGTTAATATCCTTTTGCAGCAAAGGTTGTTTTGTTTCTGTGATTGTTAAATTTTAAAATTAAATCTTTTTATTTTTTATTTTTATTTTTTTTATATCGTTTTATATTGTTTGGTTTATAGAATAGTATTATTTTATTACCATTATTTCTTATTGCTATCCTTTTTTATTCTTATTAAAGTTTGATAAAAATTTTTGGGTTTGATGGACATGCACACATATGCATGTGGGTGTGTACATATATATATATATATATATATATATATATATATATATATGTGTGTGTGTGTGTGTGTGTGTGTGTGTGTGTGTGTATAGATATATTGTTACGAATTTCAATTTTCCATTATTGGAAATTTTTATTGTTTTTTATTGTTTTTATTTTTTATTGTTTTATTATCATTATGTATTAAGAATATTATTATGAATATTTAAAGGTTTTCATTCATTTTTAATGTTTTATTTAGTTTTTCATACTAGGTGTTATTATTTCAACTTTATTTTAAATAAATTACAATAAATTACCACTAATGGCTATATTGTAATTTACATTAGGAGCTATGGCTTTTGATTTATTTCAACCGATAATATGCAGTAGAATCGGTATATTTTAATTTAAGAGGAAATTTCATATCGTGTTCCTAAGAACGAATACTAATGTAATAGACGGTTGTTTTTTATATATGAAATTTACTGCAAGTTATTTCAATTTAAATTCTTTTCTATATCGTTTTAATCTTTATCTCTTTCTTTTTAATCTTTCCTTCTCCTCCCACACCCCTTTATGTTTATCTTTCTAATGTTTCATTTTTTGATTTTCAATGTGCACTTCTCACCGGGGAAGAATTGTAATGTAAATTAAATGGTGAAAATGATCTATGTATGGTGATATGATGTTTAAGTGAGAGCGAGGTTGGGGGTTTATTCCAATTTTGTCAGCCGCAGTGTATCCTTAGAGATAAGGGTGAGGAGGGGTAGCTTACTTTAAGACAGGTTCCTTATTTATTTTGTCTGGGTAGTTCTTATATGGGGGTTTATGGTTTTCTTAAGGAAGGGTATTTATTTTACTGCTGTCCAAATGTAGTGGAAGTTGGCATCCCTGTTAATGAGAACAATGCAAATAAATGTGGTAGGAATGGTCTAGTCATCCGTTCATGGTTAGAAGAGTGTGGGGTAGCTTAGTTTTGGACAGGTTGCTTTTTTGTTTAGCTTAGGTATCTCATATTGAGACATATGGTTCTTTTTGTTTTGTCTTATGCAGTGTTGATAGTTTTTTATGCAGTGTTGATAGTCTAATTTACCATTATTTACAGGTGTATGGAATTGCCATAGGTGGGGTGTGAGATCTATTTCCTTTATTTCTACGGTCTTTGTTCTTTTTATTTAGAGGGTTATTTATGTGCAGTTATGGCAATTTATATATGTATATGCGTATGTATGCATATATTTGTTATCTGTTTATTGTTTCATTTGTTATTATTATTATTTTCTAGTTTATTATTATCTATTATTAGTATTACTCGTATCTTAGATAATCTTTAGGATTGTATTTTAATAAAGCATTTTAATAAATTATATTTGCAAGTGAGATTTATTATAATAACTATAGTTAGAATACATTACTACTAGGGGTATAATGTATATTAGGATATTTGATTTACTTTCACCATAAAGATTCCCTATACTAGGTATATTTTAATTTATGGGTAAAAATTCCTTGTAACATTTCTTTTTCCTATTTCTCTAATTATATTTTTAATTTTGGTATTTTCAGTTGTTTTAAAATTATTTTAAAGTAGAATTAATTTTAAAATTATAGTAAGAGTAATTATGTTTTCAAATTGTATTAAAATTATGATATAAGATTTTTTCCATACCGTAAATGTATCCAGTATATTTGAAATTAAATTTCATAGTTAAATTTTTCCAGGTTTTTCTATGGAAACAGTTAGGGGGTTTGAGACGCTGTCAGGAGAAATGGTGTCAACACTTATTTCTTGTGATACGGTATTTCCTGTGATTGTATCTCTTTGCCTCTTCCTTATTGTGTCTCTTTGTCCCTTCCTTGTTCTCTTCTTGCTTTCCATTCTGATTTTATCTGCTTCCCCCTTTTTCTTTTTTCTTTTTTCTTGTTCTCCTGATTTCTTTTTCCTTTTTCAACTTTTTCTCTCCTTTGCATTAATCAGTCGTCAACCCTTCCGTATCCTCATCTTCCCCTTTCTTTGGGGTTCTTTTTCGAATGAGTGAGAACCTTTTCATATATAACCGTCACAAATGTTTGTCCTAATATGGACATGTGGGCATCTATGTAAAATTAAATAAAAGAGAAGAAATGTTTGGCGGGGGGGGGGGGTGATATTTCCATTGCTTACTGTTGTACCATTTGGATCTGACGAGCCGCGATAAAAACATCAATGCAGTGAAATATGTATTATCCATTGTAATAATCAAAAATCATTTATAAAATATTACTCTGTTAAATTAAATAAATGAATTTAACATTGAGTTCTCTTGAGTTTGTCTCTTTTGGAATTTACCCGGATTACATACCAAGTGTATTATGTTATATATATATATATATATATATATATATGCATACACACACATGCACACTATTTACAGAAAATAGAATCCTGAAGCCATGTAAAGCATAACTATTAATAGAATTGATTATTTTATTTGAGTAAATCAAAAATTGGATGAATAAATGGATTTGTCAGTGTTTATATTTGAGTCTACATATATGTTTATATTGTTGGACATAAGATCATAAGTATATACATTACTCTGTTATATAACTAAATAAATAAATATAAAAAAATAAATTGATTTCAAGCTGCTTTAAAAAAAATATTATTCAAAGTTTTCACAAAATTGTCTCCTTGACCAATTTGCAAAATACTCATAACAGAACTGATTTGAATGATAACCTAAAAATTAATGTTATAGTTTGAAAAAAAAATGTAATGAAGAGCATAATTCTAATTAGAACATGATAATCTTTTGTCATTTCTTTTTCAGCAAGGAATGTTTTCATTTTGGTCTCCAACATTAAAACTAAGAAAGAAAAAGAAAATTGTGGTATGTAAAGATTTTATTAAAACAATTTGGAGAAGAGGGTATTAATAAGCTAATTTCTAAAAAATTAAAATGTAAATATGACTACTGTTAGTTTTATATATTTTACTGTGCATTGTTTCTAAGCATTTAAAATAGTGATTGTACTTTAGAAGCCTTATCTCATATTCAATAGTTTGTTATATTAAATTGCATTTGATAACATCATGTTTGTATTTTTTTTTCTAATTCTTTAGTCCATTATAGTATTTAACACTGTTTGTAGATATCTATTTAAGGTAAAATGGCATACATTCTAGTTTTTGTTGTTCTAACCTAATATATGCAGTCATATCTAGTGGGATGACTGCTTAAATTTACCACAATTTGGCAACATCAGTGTGAGATACACAAGATATTTAAAGTGTATAAAGAGAGCAAGAATTTTTTTTTTCAGGTCTTTGTAATTAATTATACTTCTTCCATTTATTTTTGTGACTGTGTATACCATGTCAGATTTTATTATGTCAGTTAACATTTTTTATAATAAAATTGATATTTACCAACCAGTGTTGGTTACAATTTCAAGATGTAATTCTAACAAATATATCATGTACATTTCAGCTCATAATACCTCTTCTTATTAGAAATATTTAGAATAACTTATTTTGTAGTATGAGATTTTATTATGCACTGAAGGGTTGTTAAGCACATTGGAAACAAATTTGTTGTAGTATAGGTCTTAATATTTATTTTTTAATTTTGGTTTATAAATATAGCCATAAAGGTATAATCTCAAAAAAGAGAAAAGACATTGTAAATTTGTTGAGTGAAGTGTTCATAACATTTGGAAATATGAATAAGTTGAACAGAAATCAGAGAACAATGAAAAAAATGTAAACATTGCTAAGAACAAGATAAAGGAAAAATAGTTACAAGAATTTTACAGACATTTGAGAAAATCTTTAAGGGAAATAAGCAAGATGTGAAGAAGAAAATATATAGAATATTTATTTACATTAGCTAAGAACATGAAAGCAGCCAAACTAGTACTTATAAGTTAACATCTCAAAGAAAAACATTTAATTTTGGAAAAGAAGTATATAAAAACGGATTTCTCAGTTGTAATGGAGTTCCTTTGGATGGATCTGATAGTGGGATTAGAGATTGGTTCCTTTATGGAAATACTTAAACAATATGCCTTAAAAGGTAGAAGATTGAGTGAGGTAATGCTATGCTATTTTTCAGGGAGCAATTGAAAAATATACTAAGATGATTATTTATTAACATGATATATGCATTGGTTCTTTCAGTAAAGAAGAGTTAGAACAAAAACTGATTATATTTTAAACTAATTAAAAATGTTAGGATGACCATAAACATGGATAAATGTATATTAAATGTCAACGCAATAACATATATGGGATACCAGATTTCTAAAGATGAAATTTTACCAGAGACACATTTATAAAGAAAATATTGAAGGTATCTACACCCACAAATAAACAAGAATTGGAATCTTTTAAGGGTTAGCCAATTTTTATATCAGATATTTGTCAAAATATTGTGAAGTTATGTATAAAGAATAGCAAATATAAATATACCCAATGGCAGAATATAGCATTTGAAAATTTAAAGAAAGCATTTATAAAATAATTTATAAAAAGTTTGGTTCTAAAAACATGTGATTTTAATTATAGATGCAAGTGAGCATGCCATATCAGGGATTTTATCTCAAGAAGGTCACTCCATATTTCTAGAAGAATAGTGTCAGCTGAAGCTAATTATTCAAACATTCTGCCTGTTGTTCAAGTTTTTTATCCAATGATAAAGTTGAAGTTGCTATCCACAATTTCAGTCAAATGTAAACTAACAAATTTCTACATAGATAATATAGAAATTTTGGAAAATAAGTAGCACTATATGATGACAATTTGAAACATAAACTTGTAATTTTGAAGAAAAATAAATTTACTTCCTTTTGATGCCAGTTTAATTTTTCTGTTTGGTCTATAATTAGCATTTACAGGATTGGAAGCTTTATTTACCATTCAGTCCCTGCATCACCTAATTTTTTTATTTGATCTCAGTTGGGATTGTAGAGTCCATGACTGTGTTAACTGTGAACTCCATAATCTTTCAATGGTTCTATTCCCCCCACATAAATGGTTTTGAATTCAAAGTGGACCTTCTATTACTGGTTGACAACTATGGTTAGAGTACCCAATCTGATTTGTTACTTAACCAATAGCTGGAGATAGAAGAGATGAATTCATATCTTTTCCCAAGAATATTTGTGCAAAAGTGAATGTAACAAACTTGGTTAAAATTTTACCATTTCTCTTTCCAGGTCATTAACAGCTGTACATCCACAAAATAAATATATCACACTTAAACAGATTTAACTAAAAGCTTTAATTGCTAATCAATTTATAACTGTGGTAACATAAAAAGATTTTTTTATTTTATTTATTTCCGTTTTTTCCAGGGTGAAAGCTCAGATAGACGCACGCCAAAATGGATCACAGATTTCCTGCTGATGACCAAATATAATAAATTAATGATTGGCACTGGGTAAAATATTAAAACTTTTATTTTTTTAATCATTTCATTCCATGCAGGATAGTAAGGCCACTAAGATACAAAAGATAGTAAGATTGAAAAAACAAAACTTTATTGGGGAGAAAGAACAATAAAATAACAGGATTCAAAAAGACAAAAAATAAGCTTAACATTGCATTTAAATATTTGAAGATCATAGTTTACAGTAAGGTAAGAATCCAGAAAAGAGTTCCATAGGTGGAAAATGTGAGAAATGAAACTGATAGAATTATTTTGTGGATCATTTTATTGAATATAATTATTTAAAAAAATGACAATCTAAACAATGTTTTTAAGAAAAATATTACAAAACAAATATAATTTTAGAACAAATAAACATCAAAAGTCTATTTTAAAAAGAATTATTTAAAAAATTGCCCATTTTTTTAATTTGATACCACTATATGACTGTGAAGTGTCCCTAAGTACTTTCCCAAAAGAGATTATTCTTTGATAACACATGTACCTGCAAAACAGTCACTGTGAAATTGCTACTGTAAAGTTTCCCTAAGGCTTAAATAATTTTAGCTCTTTTGAAAGCTCTCAAGCATTGGAGAACATGTTCTCTTCTACTTTAAGGTTTAAAACATTCAAAGTAAAATTCTGTAAAAAAAGGGAAATACTATTGATGCTTTCTAATAATAACAATAGTAATATAAGGGATAATCTTTTGATTTGTATATAAAATAATTTTTGGTGTAAATATCTGAAAAAAAAAAACCCAAAATACTTTGGGTACATGCTATTATATAATAATAATAATAATAATAATAATAATAATAGTGGAGTCATTGACAATTTGGGGTGTTTATACACAATAAATACACTCTATTATATAATGATATATTGGATTCATAATCATCAGATGTGAATATGAAATAAGCATAGAAGTAAATATCAGCAGAAATGAAAAGAGTTTCTATCTATACTAGTATTAGTAATATAGTGGTATTGGGATTGTATAACTTCTCAGTGATAAATACTTTACCAGCTTAAAACTTCAGTGATAAATACTTTACCAGGTTAAATCATTTACTTCCTCACTCTCTCTTGTGTATATATATATATATATATATATATATATGTAAGAAAAATTAAGACAAACATGTTATTTCATGGTAAAATTGTCATTAATATAGGTGTAGAATCCTTCGTTAAATAAAGATAGAAGCTGATGATGGCTCGCCTGAAATAGGCCCATACTTCCGATTCACCATGAAATAATGCGTCTGTCTTAATTTTTCTTATATTTGCTGTATATGTATTTATATGCATATATGTTTAGAGCTCTCTTAGAGAGTTATCCTACCACTATATGTAAAGGATACTCCTTTGGATTCTTCTATGCCCACACTGCATGCTGATATATATATATATATATATATATATATATATATATATATATAAATTAAAAAAGGATTAATTCAATGATGTTGGATGATCATTTTGATATGAAAATCCCCATGGAGGATAACACATCACCTCAGCAACAGAAAAATCCTTTCAGAAATCCTTTTTTTCTATTGCTGAGGTGATGTGTTATCCCCCATGGGGATTTTCATATCGAAATGATCATCCAACATCATTGAATTAATCCTTTTTTAATTTATATTTGCTCTGTAATTTTTTATTACATGGAGCTCTCTTCCTGTATCATTTTTTAATATTAAAATAAAATTTTTAATATTAATTAGGATCGGGTTTTTGGAATTTACCTTCCTGCTTTTTCCATTTGGATTAAAGTATCTGAATTAAAATATATATATATATATATATATATATATATATATATATAAGCATCACACCCCAGGCAAGGCAGTACTACCACTGGTGCACAGGGAGTTACATATTAGGAGAATTAAGAGAGGAGAGAACAGGTCACAGTAGGTGTTGAAGAATAGCTAAAAGAAGAATGGGTACATTGGTGTGAAGAGAGCTGTGTGAGAGGAAAGTGTAAAGTGAGAAGGATGGCACTCAAGGAGATAAGAGACCACAGCTGACATGGCTTTTAAACTTTGGAGACTAGCAATCAAGGAAGTAAGAATATGGAAGGGACTTCCACAGGCAAGAAGTGCTGCAAAAGAAGCTGATCGCTATCAAGTGGTTACAATTCATTGTTTTCGCAATAAAAGGGTGGGACCTTGTTGCTAGTTTAGTAGCTCAAGTAAATTCATGCAGCACCAAGAAGCTAAGCTCATTGGAGCAGAATCTGTGATAGTATTTGTAGAAGAGACAGAGAGAAGCCACATCTCATTGGTGAGAGAGAGACTGGAGTCAAGCTGCCAGGTCAGGATCAACAACATTGCAGATTCTTCTTTGAATTTTGCTGAGAACCCCAAGGTAAACAGCAGGAGTGCTCAACCAGATATGACAGAAGTATTCAATGCATGGGCAGATGGTAGATTTTTATATATGCATGATGAATTCAGAAGAGAAAAATTTTCTGGCTTGACACAGGAACCTGACCTTCTTAGCAGTAGATTTAGTTATTAATTCAATGTAGTCATTCCACTTCAGGTCAGCTGAGAGAGTGAGGCTAGGGTGGCACAGTGTATTGCTTTCAGGGAGACTAGCATGATCCATGCTAATGGCAGGTATGAAAGATTGTCTATAGTGGTTAAAGAATAGAAACTTTGCTTTGGAAGCATTAAAATTTATGAGCTATTTCTTACGTCAGTCCACCACTGACTGGAGGTCCTTTTTGAGAGCAGCAGCAAGGTTTGTTTTGTCAGCATCAGCAGATTTTTTTCACCAGGTAGGAGTAAATAATAGTGTCATCAGTATAGATACCTACTTGGGATCTGATTACATCAGAGAAATTGTTGTTGAAAGTCAGAAAAATCATAGGAGTTAAGATAGAGCTTTAAGGGACACCTGTATTTGTATAATAGGATCTGGTAGCATGCCTGTTCAATACAACCTTCATTACATGATTCAGTAGGAATGATTTGATGAAGTCAAACAAGTGTCCAGATATACCATAGCCTTGTAACTTGTGCAGAAGGCCAACATGCCACACTCTGTCAAATGCTTTGAAGATATCCAGGGCAACAGCTCAAGCTTCACCATTCTTATCAAAAGCCTGGTATATGTACTCAGTGATGTTCATTAGCATGTCAGCAGCAGACCTGGCAAAGTGGAAGCCATACTGTCTGTTGAAGAATAGGCTATGAGATGTTGAACCACTTCAACATTGGTGATGGCAACAAACACTTTGTCAAAAATTGGTAGGAGGCTGATAGAGCAATAATTGTTGGGATCTGAGGGTTCTCCGGAGTTCTTAAAAACAGGAACCCAGATGAGGACTTTCAGCAGGCAGGAAATAAAGAAGCAGAGAGACAGTAGTTGTAGAGTTTGGAGAGGACAGAGGAGAGTTCAGGGTCACATTTCTTTAAGAAGATAACTGGGATTTCATCACTTCCACTCTTCTTATGGGGGTCAAGTTTTGAAATTATTTTAGAGACCCTCAAGTGTGTAATGTAAACATTGCTAAGTTGAGCCTCAGTTCTAGGTGGAAAGTAGGGTGTAGATAATCCAGATGAATTAAGTGAGGAGAATCTGCAATCAAAGCACTCAGCTTTGTCTGCTGTAGCCATGAAGATCTCATATTTATTGATTAAAAGAGGGAGGGATGGTTTGTTACTGTTTAGCACACTTTTGCAGAGCTGGCAGTAGTCTTTGAAGCCAAACTTGCGCACTGCTAGCAAACAACAGCTTAGCATCATTTAAGATTCACTTACACTCATTACAAGAAGAGGCAAAAAGATGCCTATTATGGTCAGATGCATGGCTCTGATAAAGCAGGAAGTAGTGATTCCTGTGGGCTATGGCAGCTGAGCAGGCAGGGGAGACCTGAAGAGTGAATGGGGTTTAAGGTGAAACTTTCTGGTGGGGATAAAATCATAGATGCCAGCTTTTACCCAGGAGGAAACCTCAGAAGCTCAGTCTTCAACAGGGAGACTAAACACTTTCTTCCAAGGAATGTTGCACACAAAATCTTGTAGTACCTCCCAGTCCACCCTTTGATAGCAGTAAGGAATTCTGCTGGTCAGAGGTTACTGGTGGGAAGAGGAATGGAGAGTGATATTAACAGAAACCACAGCATGATCAGAGTTGCCAAGAGGGCAAAGCTTCATGGCATGGCAGGTGTCAGGAATAGAAGTAAAGCAGAGATCTAGCAGAAAAGCTTATCCTTTACACATACTGGGGAAATATGTGGGAAAGTCCACCACTTGTGTGAGAGACTGGGTGATTGTAAAGTTCAGGGTGTGGATGCTGGTAATGGAGTTTTCCAGCCTGGCTGGCATTGAAGTCATCAAACACAAGTATATTGGTGAATAAGTGAGAGGCAATGGCCTTATCTATGTTATCAGATATACTGTCCAGCAAGTTGGTAGAGGAAGGGGAATGATAGAAAAAGAAAAGATAGCTGAGTTTAGTAGAGTGAGATGGAGGCACATGTATGGATGGTCAAGAGATTCAAGAGAAACTTCCGTAGCCTGAGAGAGATGTTTGCTGATATAGACTCCAAGGCCATGCATATGAATGCTGGAGTTTTTCCTAAAGAGAGGAAGGTAATCTGGGATTGAGAAATAAGAGGAGGGGATTGTGGGGTTGAAATGAGTAGAAACAAAGTTATCTTAAGACATAAGGTTTTAATGAACAACAAACAAGGACCGGTTATATTCTACTGAAGAGTTCCTGAACAAGGGCAGATAAATATACTAAGAAAGAAGAGTTCATGCAGAGATCATTGAAAGGGAGGTAATTAGATATTTAAGTAAGAATATTGACAGGGGTTCAGGTTAGTTTTGCAGAGAGCTAAGGTGTCTGGGGTCCTTTCGTGGGGGAAAGATTCCACACTGCAAAAGCTGATACATATACCACAGATATTAGTGAAAGAAATGTTTTAGTGATTTTTAGGAGGCAGGTTTCACATTATATTTGTAGTCATGAGTATTCATTGTTATTTTTGGTCAGGAGAGGTCTTGAGTAGTGACAGAAGACGGTCATCAACTATGACATGTGTAGGAAGGGAACTGGTGCTGACTGCAGCATAGTGTGGCCTCAGGGTCACCCAATAGAAAAACTTGCAGAGACACCTATCCATGCACATCATGACACTACAAGAACCCAGATATTATGCAAATTTTGATCAGAGCAGCTGCTCAAAGCACTATGCAAGAGTTAGGGCTCCTAATTACCAGTTTGAAGCAGCAACCAGAAAACTTTCAACCTGGGACTCTCAGTATAGAGAGCCACTGCCACCATCTACCCACATCAAAGAAAAGTTGCAAAAGCTCTACTATTGAGGCCTAAGTAGCGAAAAAAGAGTGAGCCAAGAACCCCTTGCTGAACAGAAAACAAAGGATAAGCCTCTACACCTGACCAATGGAAGGAGGTGGAGTATGAACCAGGTGAAAGTAGGGTCTATCTACTCCAATTTAAAAAAAAATAAAAATAAAAAATAAATAAAGTAAAATAAAAGCTATGGGTTAGAAAATATTTTGCACTAAGTTTTGAATTAGTGAGGAGGTCAGGATAACCACAATTTCGAGAATTGTCAGTTCTGGTATAATAATAGTGTATTGTAGATGGGATAGGTAGGGTAACAGGAGAGAAGATATGGATATTAAGTAATTACTTAGTATCAGTTCAACTAATCCTTCTTTAAAATAATTTCATGGTCAAGGGAGAATTAAACATGGTGAAAGAATCAAATTTTAAAAGATTCATACATTTAAGCAAGAGCTATTGAAAATAAGAACATTTTTTCTGAAAGGGAAAGATTTAAGGAAAAACAGAAAAAAGAAAAACACAAGAAACAAAGTAAAAGCACATGGGTGAAAATTAACAAAGTGTCTAGTCACATTTGAATAGATAAAGACAGAGCAAAAACCCTGACCAAGATGTTTTGTAGGAAAAATAGATACTTTAGTGCTAATGTTACTTGGGATTTACAAGTGACTTTCCAAAAATTTTATATATATACAGCCTTTGAGATTTCACTTGCCCAGTTGACTCAGTCAATTAAAAACTTAATTGTGCGATTAAAGATTATTGCTTTACTTGCCTGCAAATCTCACAATGAAACATGTTCCTTCAAATATAAAAAAAGGAAATTTGATTCCTTTTACAACCCAAAAGTATGCCATTGAAGATTCACAAGTTACTTAGAATGACCTACAATAACATTATTGAACTCTTTGGTCTTGTGCATGGCACCTGATTTACATCAAAATGTGTGGTTAAACAAAAGGCAGTGACATCCCGCAATCATCAAAGCAAGATCTGACAAATGGAATTTACATTGACAAGCTCCTGTCTTGCTTTTATCAACTCAGCCAGTGTAAACATTTGTTTAATTTACATTTCCAGAGTGGAGCCAAAATGTCTCTTATCACCCAGATTAAGGATGCTCACAGACTTTTAGAAACTCATTTGGAAAAATATTATCCTAGACTCACCATCTATATTTCCTCTCCGCTTACAAAAAGTAAAAAATGAACATTTGAAAGAAAGAAAAAAAAGTATGCATACTTCTTTCAACCACACACTGAAAAACAAATTATACAAGTAAGTAATTTTTTATAGAAAATCGTTCAAAAAATCAGATTTGTTATTTTTTATCAGCTATGAGATGGAGGTTGTAGTCAAACAGAAGAAAGAAACTATGAATTTAGGTACCTTCAATCAATTGCAAAAAAAAAAGAAAAAGAAAAAAAGCAGCATATCATGATGTTAAAAGGGCTCAAACTTAATAAAAACAAAGTTTTATCATCAAAATGTTTATGCTATCATTAAGAGAAAAGATCAAATTTTGTTATTATTTTTAAAAAAATTTCAAAATCCTTTCTAACACGTTCAAAATTTTAATCAAACTTTCATTTTTTGTTTTCCATCAATGATTCATGCTATGTTTACGTAAGGCGACTATTAAGAAAATGGAGTTGGTTGAGTAAAATGATTTTAGGGCAAGTAAATTTTTCCTTGCTCTTGACTGCTGGTTGAGAGATTTCTTTTTCAAATCTCAAAGGCTGTATATATATATATATATATATATATATAAGGCATGCATTTACTTTTATAAAGAGTTCACAATAAAAAGTAGAGCTTAATATTGTAATTTTGTTATTACAATGTTTTATAAAAGTTATCACTACATAAAAAAATTTAAAATATCACCTGAAGAAGAACAGCCTTTTTCTGTAACATGAACATTTTTGTGTAGTGATATAATTCTTTTATAAACCATTGTAATAATAAAATTACAATATATATATATCCAAATTAATAAGTGTGGCCTCATTGTTGTCTTCTGCAACCATGCAGATCAGATGCAGATTGCTCTTCACAGAAAATGTCTGCTTTAGCCCCAACAAAATCTCAGCAACTGACTGCAAATGCTCCATTATGATCTTGGATAATCTTTTTACCTTTGTGTTCAACAGTTATAAGCCTGTAATCATCTAGTTTCCTCTCAGCAAGTATGTTTTTAACAATGTGACCACACCGCTGTAGATTTGATTAGGAACAGATGCCTGATAAAACCCGTTATTGAATAGACTTGTCAAAGTAGGTACAAGCATGTGTGACAACATCAAGTACAATTTGTAGTGCAGACAATCAAGTTCTGGAGATTTGCCCCTGCCTACCATCTTCTATGCTTTGCAGAATTCACACTCTGTGAACACCCCTCAAAGTTAGCTGCTTCAATTGACAAAAATTGAGAAAAGTCAGTTAAATAATTGTGAAGCTCTTGCTCACAGAGTCTAGGCTCCTTAGTATAACAGTTTTGGAAATGTTTGCTAAAACACCCTGCACATGTCAGTCGCCAAGAATGTATACCCGTCTGGGATATTGACTTGATCGGAACTTCAGTGTATTCCTCTTTGCACAATTCTGTACCCATGTTCATTTTGTTTGATATTTTTAGTTAACCTAGACCTAACTACAGATATTGCTTACTAGCTTAGCTAAGCCTATCACTGGGGGATCCCTCCACCCAGGCCAGACTATCATTTCATATCTTCATCTTCTTAGCTTTATCATACTCTGTGATGAAAGACTTAATTCTATCCCACCACCTGTTTTTAATTACTTCTCCCTACTAATTCTTGATATACAAATCTAGTTATCTGTCCTCTCTGAACAGCAAAGATCTGTTGAATTTTTAGAGTCCACTAATTCTATATCTAGTTTCTAACACCACCACAAAGAGTTTTATGATCTGAACAGTCTACCCAGTAGAATCTAGTAAATTTTAGATTGACTCTTCTCACTAATATTCTACCAAAGTAACTTACTACCTGGGTATATGGTCAACTGAGAACCCATATCCATATCTACTGCCTCAGGTGATTGACCTGGTATCTATCGCTGAGACTGAAGCTATGATCATTCCATTTCCTGCTAGTTTTCCACTCTCTGCCTAACTTGTGTTCTAGGATGGTATCCCAGTCCTTCACTAAAACTAAGCATACCAGATCTACCAGGAATGGCAACAATGCTCCATCTGATTGTTAACTGCATAAACTGCAATGACTCAAAACAAACCACTCTTCACTGCAATAATGACCATGACAAATTTTCACTTATCCACACTTGTCAATGTATACAACATTCATTCTTGTATCTAGGAAAGAATTCACCAGCCAGGAAATTCCTCTGGCTGATTGGTCCCCATATACTGAATAGATGAGCATCAACCTTGCAAAGAAAGTGAGTTTCTTGGATTGCAGCCACCTTCAACTGAAAGAACAGGCTTTCTTCCCTGATCTCATGTACTTCGCATTCAAGCGTGCCCAGTTGATATCCATCATTTAATCACAGATGAGACAAAAATCTGTGGAAGCCAGGACTCTGACAGACTCTTCCAGATTACTATAGACCAGTTTAGACATAAGCTATCCACCACTGACTGTGCCACTGATGTCTATAAGAGAATTTAATTTTACCACCCTATATAGCAAGGGATAGAGAAAAATAGGATAATTCCAAGAATAGTTCACTGATAGATTTTGAGGCTCAGGCAATGCCAACTTCACTATCCTGAATTCAAGGAAAGAATCCTTTTTGACAGATGGCATATCCCATACTCCAAGTCTTTCACTGGTGACTTCCTGTCCACAGAGATAAATTTCAGTAATGATTTTAGGAAAACCTTTTTGTGTTAAGAAAGGTTCTTCTCAACCAGTAGTCTGTTCATTGAGTAAGGGGATACTGGATCCCCTGAGAGAGATTACAAGAAGCTTTTTGTCATATCCGGTGTTTCTTTCAGTCTTCCTGGTGAAGCAGAGGCTGAATGTGATTTTGCTGTTTTCACTGATTTCTCTGTTCTGCTTCACCCAGTTCTTTTTTCCTTCCTCCTTATTGGCTTCTGCTTGCTTTTGTCCTCTCTTTCTATCTTCAGAGATGAAGCTTGAGGTGGTTGCATGTCCTCAACCTTCACTTGTTGAGAATCATCTTCTTTAGTTCCAGTCTTTAAAAACCCAGGTGAACTCTCTGATCCTTCTATCAGCCTGTTAGCCTTTTACCTATTTTTGGTAGAGAATTAGAAGCTCTGATCAACTCTGAATTGGTTAAGCATCTCATTTTGCAGGGTTTTCTTTCATACTAGGAATATGGCTTTTGTAACATTGACAAAATTTCAAGATATACAATTTTTCTTGAAGGTAGAACATCTCAAAATCACCACAAAATTTTGATCTTCTTAAAATACCATATCTGATTACTAGGTCATTTTTTTCTGACTTTTCCATTCCTATAAACACATTTATACTGTTTTGGAAGCATTAAAATTAGCAAGTCATTTCTTGTCCCAGTTAGCTATTGATTGGAGATTTGTTTCAAGAGCAGCAACCAGGTTTAGTTTTTCAGCCTTGGCAGATTTACTATTGTAATGGATGCAAATGATAGTGTCATTTGCATAGATGCCTGCTTGAGAACTAAAGACATCAGGAAGATCATTGATGAAGATTAGAAACAGTGTAGGACCTAGGATAGAGCCTTGTGAGACTCAACTATTGAGATAAGAGTAAATGGTGGTGTCATCTTCATAGATGCCTACTTGGGGACTGATGACATCGGAAAGATCATTGATGAAGATCAGAAACAGCATAGGACCTAGGATAGAGCCTTGAGAGACACTGATGTTTGTAATGATGCCCAAGACCAGAGATAGAGGCTGTGTATATATCACTCAGTTGAGCTTCTGTTCTAGGTGGAAAAATGGGTGTGGGTACTCCAGAAAAGTCAAGTGTAGAATCGGAAGAAAATTTGTGAGTAAAGCATCTAACTTTATCTGCTGTAGATATGAGATGTAGATGCCCTGTGCATGCATACAAATATAACAACAACTGGCTTCTTGTTCCTGAATACCCCTATCTCCTAGGATGGCTGTTGCAGATTTTCACACAGGATCATATTTTTTTCATGAACACTCACACAGCCAACCTTTGCTTTATATTACAAACCTTCTTTATATAGGAGAGAAAGCATAATCATGTTATCAGCAGTTGAACAAGGCTTGAGTAAATGTGAGATCTTTTTTTTAAGTATCCCAATGATACTGAATGCTGGAATTGTCTCCTCAGGCTGCAATGGTGAGATTTGAATCTAGGATTTATGGTTGGAATGATAATGTTCTAAACATTTGGCCATGCACAATAACAATATGTAGGTATGAATAAATCCTACATTGAATAACTATATAGTTTTTTCTTAAATATACTTTGTCAACTTATTGATTTGTTATATATTAAGTGTATATTATATAACAGGAAATATGACACTTGCTTCATTGTTTACATTTTTATTGTATATTTATCATTTATTTTGTACAAATCCTTTATTTCAGAAATCGAGAAATTCGTTTTTTTGAAATATCATCATTTGATCCTTACTGTCAAATAAGTCATTTTGAAAGTATTCCTTTGCGTTTAGAATATAGGTAAGTATTATATACTTGTAATATGTATGACAAAAAATTTAATTCTCTCTGATGATTATATATGTAGTAATACAACAAATGCTGAAACCTTATAGTAGAAGTTTATGGGAAAAATCTTTTACCATAGAAATTAAGTACAAATTATTTTGTTGTAGAAATGCATGCAAAACTTATTTTTATATATAAATGTATTACTAATTATTTATTTACTGTTATTCTGGTAGTAGAGAAAAAAATAATACAATATTGACAGTTTAATTTTAACATGGAATACATTTGAACTTGATATTTTGTAATAACTGTCTACTATTTTATTGTTATTCTAAATTCACCAGCTTAACCTTAATTATTTTGTATAGTAACAAACTAAATACTTTGTGTAGTAGGAGTAATAATGGATGATTTTGATTTTTTCAATTTATTTTTTATTAAAAAAATCTGTGCATGTGCATGATGTATGAAAAAATACTAAATAAGTAGTCCATTAGCAGAATTTGAAACTGCATTCACATCGTTTATGCAAATAATTTTTGTGGCAGTTTTTATTTTATTTTTTGTTCTTATTTTCACTCATTTTTCTCCAAGAAAGATGATAAAGCCATAAAGCTGCAAGGAGTTACTGAGGATAAAAGAAACTGAGGATACAGTGAGGAGTGAAGGTACATTGAAACAAATCAAAAATCAATGAGACAGAAAATTATGATTGACATTGCATCTTTGAAGATAAAAATTTTTAAGAAACAATTAATTTATAACTTTTATCTACATCTAGCAATTTAAACAGTAAAATGATGGCACCTAGCTGTCAATCTAGTACTGCACTTAAATTTGTACCATCGAGGAAAGTTTATCAGAACTATTACTACTAATTAATCAAGCTAACTTGGATCTTCATGAGTCCGTTGTGCCATTCATCATGGTCTTGCATCAAGGTTAGAAGGGCATTAGGGTGGCATTATAGATTGTTGCTGAGTGAACAACCTGTCTTGTGCCATGGCTAGGCATCCAATCCATTGTGCACCATGACTAAATCTCCCAAGTAATAGATCGCTCACAATTTCTTGTTTTGCTTGCCAGCAGTCTCCTGCATTCTGATTATATTGCAGAAATATCAGTGATGGGCTGATAGAGCTGTAATTTAATTGAATGTTGTCTCCAAGAGGTGTCAAGTATATCTCTCAGTATCCAGCTGTATGTTCCATCAAGCTTAGATTTAAGGGTTTTAGTTAATGTCCAAGCAGTGGCACCATACATTAAAACAGTCTCTGCTGTGGCACAAAAGAAGCTCTGTTTGAGGTTGTCTGGTAGATCAGATTTCCAGATTACATTCATTTTATTCAAAGCAGCACAGACTTTAGCTATGCGATTTTTGTTTCCTAGGTATGTAAATTTTATTGATTCACCTGAGACAGTTTGTATCTTCAACCAGCAAGACTAAATACAGAACTATTACAGGAAGACTATTTATACAAAAGCACAGGGACGCTATATTACAGTCATCAGAGAGTGATTGATGCCAGATCAGGACCAATGACATTACAGATTCTTCTTTGTATTCTATCAAGAATATCTAAATACATAGCAGAAGCACCAGACCAGGTATGGTAGAAGTATTCAATGCATGGGTAAATGGTGTTGACCATGTTCACCATAGTTTATGAATATAGAATACAGTGCAGTACGTAATCTGTTCAATGAAACAACGTCAAAGATTAACATTCCCGAGTCAGACTGAATCTGACTATATCACCAATATTTGGGAAAATATGATTGCCTTTGTACACATTGCATTGAATATTTTTGAGCCTTCTGATTGATTAATCAAATGAGTCAGCTCATGGTTGGCTCACTAATATACAAGGGTATCCAAAAACTTCAACACCCCCTCATTTTGGGTACATTATGAAATCTTCTTGCAAAATATTCATATGAAACAAATACTTTAGTATTCATAAAATATATCTTTTTGTTTTGTGATTAAAATTTTTTTTTAAAATCAATATCCACAAAACATTTTGTTCACTGTTAAGTATTTCAGGTTAATAAACATATAACAATATTATAAATTTGGGTTGTGATCACAACAAAAAGTGGAAAAAGTTGTTATTTTACCCATAGCTGGGACTCATTAAACCAGGCACTATCACCCTGGATCAGAGTGATTCTGAGAGTCATTCATAGGAGGATTGGGCTAAAAGTAGGACTATTTATGTTTATACACCGAAACTAAGGACTCACATTCATACCAAAAACTAATATCTTTAAATAACTAATGGATGCAGTTTTACATCCTACCCAGGACTAATAAGGACCTTATAGGTCAGTACCAAATATGCCAGGAATGAAAGCCTCTAAATTTGATTTTGTAATTGGCTTTGTAAACAAATCCGACACATTTTTCGATTGAACATATTCAATTTGTACTGTTTTCTTTTGTACAGGATCCCTAACAAATTGATATTTAATATCAATATGCTTTGATCTTTGATGCGTTATTGGATTTTTAACCAAAGCAATACTAGATTGATTGCCACAGTAAATAGTTATAGGCTCACTTATTATCAGTGTTGTAATTGTTTTTATTAGTAATTTAATAAAAATAGCCTCTTGTATTGCTTGCAACAATGCAATATATTCTGCCTCACATGCTGAAAGTGAAATCATTCCCTGCTTCCAGGCAATTATTGGATTATCTTTTGCCAATCTAAAGCAATAGCCTGTGATACTTTTACAATCTGGCGGAGTTGCCTAATCAGCATCACAAAATCCTTCCAGTTGTAGTGCGTTTTTTGATTGTCGAAATACTAGGCACTGATTTTTAGTTCCCTTTAAATAATGTAATACTTGCTTAGCTCTTGTTAAATGCACAGTCCTCAGTTTATTTAAGTTTTGAGACAACTTAGTAACCTTATAGCAGATGTCTGGCCTTGTTGATGTTATGATGTAAATAAGACTTTCAATTAATATTCTGTATTCTTTCTCACATTCTGCTATACCATCTTCATTATTCATAATTGTGTTTAAATCCATTTCAAATGGAGTACTTCGTGTTTTACAATTTTGCATGCTGAATTTAGATAAAAGTTTTTTGATATATCTGGATTGATTCATTGTAGTAGTGTTATCCTTAAATTCAAACTGTATACCAAGAAACCATGATAGTCAACCCAAGTCGGTTATTTTAAACCTTATATTTAAGGAATTTTTAATTTTTAATAAAGCAATTTTACATTTTGAAGCAATTAACATATCAACCAAAATAATCAGAATTGCTAATATTTCATTATTAAATATTCTTGTGTACAGGCATGGATTAACTGGGGAGTATTCAAAAAATGTTGTTCAATTAAATAGAAATGTAGTAATTAATTCCACATTCTTCCACTTTGTTTGAGTCCATATAGTGACTTTTTGAGTTTCCACACATAATTGTCACCTTTTTCAAAAACTTCTGGCAGTTTTAGGTATATTTCCTAGTCAGTTGGAGCATTTAAATATGCTGCTTTAACATCTATATGGTGTATATCCTTACCATAATGTGCGGCCATTTGCATCAAAATTCTGATTTTTGTCATGTTTGTTGTTGGACTGAAAGTTTTTACATAATCTTCCCTGTATATCTGAAAGAATCCTTTATCTATAAAATGAGCCTTATGCAATGGTGAGCCATCCTCAGTTCATTTTATGGTATAAACCCAATGGCTGCCGATAATATTTTTATCATCCGGGGCCTTTTTCAATTCAAAAGTATCATTTGATACTAGGGATTCCATTTCTTGGAATTATCAGAATTTATGGCTTCCTGATAGTTCTTCAGGATACATTGCACTGAATAGCAACAGTCACTGTCACAGATATTATATTGACCCATACCAAAATAGTCTGGTTTTCTTCTATTTCTGGTCGGATAATGCGGAATTTGCCCCTCCTCTTTGGTTGTATCTCCTTTTAACTCAAGATTTGCATCTGATTTTTCATCACCTATATCATCTGGTATAACACCTTCCTTTAATTGTGGATTTGAACGGGTTTTTTATTTATAGGCCCTATCTTATAATTAGGCCATACTAGTTCATGTTGTACCAGTTGTTTGCAGTTAATGTTCTTTTCTTCGGGATCTTTCACTTGCTCAAAGGAAGCTGTAAATCTGATGCATCTGATCTTCCTTATTATTTTACTTTGTGGGAAATAAATCATATAGGCCGGACTTGTTTTGTCATAGCCAATGAATATGCCTCTTTCACTTTTGGATTTAGTTTTGCCCTATGGTTGACATATGTATAGCAAATTGTACCAAAAATATGCATACCACTTACGTTGGGTTTGTAGTTCGTATAAGCCTCGTAAGGAGTCTTTTAAACGTTACTATTATAGCAACTGTTTCTTATATACACGGCTGTATTTAATGCATAGACCCACAGATTTTTGGGTAACTTAGATTCTATTAGCAAACATCTAGCCATTTCAAAAAGAGTCTGCCAGCTACGTTCAGCGATTCCATTGCGGTGTGGGGAATAAGGACAGGTTTTCTCATATTTAATGCCTTCATTTATTTAGAAGTGTTTGTAATCATCAGAAGCAAATTCTCCACCATTATCTGTTCTAATTATTTTCATTTTCCCATAAATTGAAATATCAGATAAATACTTTCTTGTAGCTTGTAAGATATCAGATTTGTTTTTCAGAAAATATATCATAATAAGTCCTGAATATTCGTCAACAAAGTTTATTACATATGAATAGGTGCCTATACCTTTTGGTGAAATCGGACCCACTAAGTCACAATAAACTCTAAACAAGATGTCTGTTGGTTTTGAGATTTAATCCCTATTTCTATATTTCGTCATTTTTCCTTTAATACATGTGTCACAATGTTGTAAACCCTTGGGAGATGTAATTTTGATTACAGTGACGTGTTCTTGCAATCTTTTAATATCCAAATTATTACAGTGGCCTAATATTTTATGCCAAGTCCTTAAGACGTGGGTGGCCATTTTCACAAATTTAATACTTTCTAAATAATGCAAATGTCTATTTTGTTGTATATTAAATTCCAGTTCTGAATGCCAAACCATGTCAGTTACTTTCAGTTGTCTGCCAAAAATAGTTCAAATTCTAATAGTTCTTGAGATCTGATTGTTTGCCTGAGTTCTTAAAAACAGGAACTACATAAAAGGATTTCAAACAAGCTGAAAAACAAGAAACATCAGGAGATCTATTGTAGAGTTTAAATAAAACAGGTGCCAATTCAGGAACACATTTCTTAAAGATAACAGGGATACCATTTAGTTCACATGCTTCTTTGTGAGGTTCCAGATTGGAAATGGTAGCTGAAACCATGAACGGAGTTATATGCATATCAAACTAAAAATTCAGTAGAGATTCAGTTCTAAATGTTAGGCAAAGATACTCTAGAGGAATCAAGAGTAGAACTGGAAGAGAATTTACAAGCAAAGCATTCTGCTTTTTCAGCAGAAGATGATTACACTTAAAATTGAGGGACAAGAGGAGGGATTTAGGATTTAGCTTTATTTAACACACTTTTACATAACTGCAAGTAATCATGAGAATGAAAGTTGAGAGAGGCTATAAAGTAATTCATTCAGTCAGTAAACAAAAACTTTGCCTCATTGATAAGACATTTGTAATGATTACATTGTGGTTTACACCTTTGGCAAAAGGTATTATTATTATATTATTGTTTTATTTTATAATCTTTTTTATTATTATTATATTATTGTTTTATTTTATGATCTTTTGTTTGTTTTATTCATTACAGTACAACAGGAGAAGATGAATGCATCATAATATTTGGAGATATGGAAGGACAGCTTAACATTTTGACTATAAAATCAGTTGGGGAGTGTTTGAGGTAAGATAAATACAAACCATCATTTATATCGATTCAAATAAAGTTTGCTAAAGGAATCCCTGAAATTTAATGTTAAGCCACGTCATACTTATAGAATTTATAATATTTGCAAAGTTATAAGGGAACATTTTCATAATTAGCCAAACAATCAGGAAATTACACAAAGAAATAAGGAACAAATGCAGACAGGCTAAAGAATGGATCAATGAAAAAGTGAATAAATAGAGAGATTGAGTATCATATATAAAGGAGATATGCATAAAAAATAAGAGAACAGGACAAAAGACATGCTCAGCAACAGGATGCATAAAATCAAAGAATGCAATGCTCATACTAGAGAAAGAAAAATACTTCAGTGATGGGATGATCTAATATTAGAGATCTCTTCCACTAAAAGAGAGTACAACTTGCACTACACAGAAATAATGGCGGACCAACAATATTAAAAACTGAAGTGCAAGTGGCACTGGCAAAACTGAATAAAAGCAAAGAAGCAGGGCCAGATGCTAACAACCTCTACATTTTTGATACCCATGTTTTAAAGGGAATTTTGATAAATGAAAAAGCTCTCTTGAAGTTTTTGTTTTTAGCATTAATTGAAAGCTAAATAATTAAATTTGCTATTTCTAGTAAGCAAAATACTCTGATCTATTTCAAATAGAAATTATATTGATTAGAATCTAAATTTTTTGTGAGTTTTCATTTTAGCAGTCATTTTTCAAATTTTGATTGGTTTGTAAACAAAAGTTAGTTCTCAATTTTTAAAATTTTGCAAAAATAAAATATACATCTGTGACTTGTCTGTGGAAAATTAACAAATTTAAAGTCAAGTTAATCTGATTTAGAATAAGTAGTACTTGTTTATGTCTATGGCTATATCGTGTTGAATACACCGGTTCCCGTCCGAGTGACCATTTGGGAATACCAGATACTGTAAACGTAAGGACCAAGAATGGTCCACTGGTGATTCAGGTTTGGGGGTTGGGTGCAGGGCTAACAACCCCCCCCCCCCATAAAAACACAGTTTGTTACAGAAACAGCAACAAAAAATTGCTGCCCTATGTACCATCTGGGTGTGATGGATAGATGATGATGATGATGATGATGATGATGATTAATTGTTTATAGCATGAAATAAAAGTATTTATTTATCATGAAGGTCTTATTGTATGGTGAGTGAAGTGATTGATAACAGCCAGATGTACTTACAAGCTAAGTCTGCTTGACCAGAATTGAGATAAATTTAGGAAACCTAAGTGAACATTTCATTTTTGGGCTTCAACTACCCAGTAATTTAAAAAAAAATAACATAATATTTTCAGTATTTATCTATTATTTTATTGAATTTAATTTAGTTTCATTTAAAGATACTTTCTGTTAAAGTAAATAAAATAAAAACAATATAAAATTTTCTTAAATTAATTTAAAAAATTTAATAACTGAGATAATAATGAAATTAAAAACCATGAAAAGGCAAAACCATGAAAAGGCGAAACTATGAAAAGGCAAAACCATGAAAAAATAAACCAGCTGTTGGAGATAAGAAGAGAACGAAAGAATCAGAGAAAGCAATTTCAGACCTCCATTTCACATTCTAACTTTGTCTGTCACACATGTGGAAGAGAATCTCATGCAAAGGTTGATTTGTTAAATGCTGTTCACAAAGGACCAAAAGGGGTACTAATTTGATGCCTATCTAATTTATATATATATATATATATATATATATATATATACGAAAAAAATCGCAAGATCGCCAAGATATATATATATATATATATATATATATATATATCTTGGCGATCTTGCGATTTTTTCGTATATATATATATATATATATATATATATATATATATATATTGTATATATAACTATTCATTGCAGTAGTATCATAAGCAAATGAAGAGATCAGTAAATATATAGAGAGAGTAGGGGAGAAAATAGCTTTTTGTCATAGAAGACATGCAGAACTGTGCTATGACTACTGCTACTCACATTGATATGCAAAATATAACAATGCCATCGCAGATAGGATCCATAATTTCACTGGATGACCCAGAACATATAGAAACATGGATGAAAACTTTTGTGGCATTTGCAATTGTAAAGAAATTAGAAGACTCAAAGACAGATGAAGAAAATGGGATAACTGATTTATTTCTTGCTAAAGTGGGATGTGAAGCTGTGAAGATAATTTCATCAATATGTTATCTGAGCAAGTTAGAAGAAATGACCTCTGAGTAAATCGTGAATGTCATGAAAAAGAACATAAGACCAAAAAAGATTGGTAATGGCAGAAAGAACCAAGTTTCTGGAAACAAAGCAAGCACCCCAGGAGTCCATTAATAAGTAAAGTATTATGAATTTTTAAAAATTGGCTGCACATGAAATGAGTAATCATTTCATCAGAAGATGAATGAATTCTTCTGAGATTAATTAAAGTCTTGCAAGGCCAAAACCACAAGCACAAAATACTAGAATGTCTGCAGAGTAGAAGAATAAGTTTGGAAGCTAGCATTGTGTTTTTGCAACAATTAGAGAAGATTAGAGAATTTAATCAATCAAAAGAAGAATTTGAGACATATAGCATGAGTATTACCAAGTCTGTAATTAAATATAAATATCGTGAAAAAAGAGACAAGTATAAATATCCAACTTTGGGAAAAATACATTGAAATTGTAAAAAGATCATTTTCAGGATGTATGCAAATTTAAAAAGCAAGTAAGAAAAATAAAACTTTTCAAACCTTCACTGAAGAAGAAGCTGGAGTATTTACAGTCAATACACAAAAAGGTGATAGAAAAAAAATAAGAATAAATGGCCAAGTATTTGACATACAAGTTGGTATGGGCAGTGAAATTACGCAGATACCAAAAAATTTCTGGATAAAATTAGGATGACCAAAATTAATAAAAAAACAGTCTACAACTAAAGCAATTTGATGGAACAACCACAAAAACAATGGGCACATTTCAAGACAATTTTGAAACAACAAGCATTTTGAAATAATTCCCATTATAGTTGTAGCATGTAAAAAAAGATCACAGATTATTAGGGATTGATATATTAAAATAACACTTGTTTCATTGCCAAATATCAAAACTGCGACCTCCGAGTTAGCAAAAATGAAGTATTTTGCAAAAATTGATCACAATAGAAATTGATGAGAAATTCAAGGAAATAACCATGATAAACACCCCTATAGGCTCATTGAGATAGACACATTTACTGTTTTGGATAAAAATTTCCAGCCATATTTTTCAAAAAGCAATTGAAAGTGTCTTATTGGGAAACATAAAAAATATGATATTATACCAGCTTGATATGGGTGTAGGGGTGAGAACTAAAGAAGAGTTAAAATATAAAACAGAGCAAATTTTGATGAGATTAAAAAAGGAAGGCTTGACCATAAACAATGAGAAATGTAGTTTTGATTGTAACACGATATCATATTTAAGATATCAAATATCAAAAGAAGACATATCACCTGATGATAGACTAACAAAGAAAATAACAGAAATAGCTGCTTTAACAAATAAAAAAAAGAATCCTTTTTGGGGCTGATGAATTTTTAAAATAAATATATACCAAGATACATACATAATAGATACATAATAGATACATACATGATAGATACATAATAGAACCATTTGCAAAATTATGTGAAAAAAACAATGAATTTGAGTGGACACAGAAACAAACAATCACTTTTGAAACACTAAAGAATATTCATAGGAGCAAACCAATAATAAAAGTTTTTGATCCCCAGAAAGAAATATGTTAACCATGGACACAAGTGAGAAGATGATTGCTGCTGTTCTATCACAAAAAGAACACCCAATCATGTACATATCAAGAAGGTTAATGTCAGCAGAAACTAACTGCTCAAATATTGAAAAAAGATCCCTAGCAATAGTATGGAGCATGGAAATGGCACAAAACTTTTTGCTAGGAAAAATTCTTATTGAAATCAGACCACAAACCATTAGAATTCATATTTAACCCAAGAAAAGAATTGCTAAAAGTCACATCATCAAGGATTTTAAGATGAACCATAAAAATCATGGTATTTGATTTTGATATAGTGTACATAAAAGGGAACACTATTGCTCATGTAGACACTTTACTAAGATTGCAGTTCAAGAATGAAACAGAAGACAAGAAAATGCTGAAGATACATATATTACATATTTATATTTATTTACTTATTATTAATTTTTTAATTTTTAATTTTTATTATTATTAATTTAAGGTTTTTAAATATTAGATCAATTGGTAGTTTCCCCTATGTGGATAGGGGTCACCAGTTCAAATCCTACCAAATGGCATTTTTGTAACAAAAATTTATTGTAAATAATCAGGCCAGTAGAAATAAATATATATACTGTTTGATTATAAACAGAATATCTACTTAAAATCTACTTAAATATGAGTATCGATCAAAAATAATGTTCAAACAATTAATTTCAAATTGTCAGTTTGTTTATAACCATTTTGTTAATCTTCATTAATTTCTATATATGTGGCAACAGTCTGTTTCATGCTTAAACACAATCATCAGTTTATATACCCTGTGTTTTTACTTATTGACTTTCATTACAGCCATAATGCACCACTAACCAGTGATGCATTATGGGTGGGTTGTAATGTTTAGAGCTTATTGAGTGGAAATGATTATGGATTCAGGTGCAGTTTTGTGGCTGCCTTATAGTATTTTTGTTAACTATTTTATTTTTGATTAGTTTATTGTTGATTGCTATATGTTTACTTTTGTTTATATATGTGTTCATAATTTGTTAATTTGTTTATTATTTACTTAATTTATTTACTTATTTAATGGTTTTGATTCATTTATTTTACTTATTTATTTTTTATTTTACTTATTTAATTATTTTATTTATTTTTCTTTTGTTTTCAATTATGTAACTTAGTAAAATTTGTTTTGTGTCTGCATTTTGAGATGAATTCTTATTTAGTAGTTTGTATTAGTCTGGAAAAGTAATTATAGCTATTTTATCCCCCAGATAGAGTTTGCAGTTTTGGGATTTATTGTTTTAGACTGATGCTGTTGTTTTATTTTTGGTGTGATTTGGTTTTTGTTTTTAATCTCATAGATATCCTTAGAAAGTTTGCTTTGCGTATTTACTATTTGTAAAGAATATTTGGTATGTTTTGCATTTGTAAAGCATATTTTGTGTTCTTTGTTTTTAGGGTCCTTCATTTATGCCTATGTATATTTTTTCTTTGTTATTAGCTGATTTTACTGTGGCTTGGTATATTACATTGATCTGCAAGTGATTGCTGTTTAAGGGACATTTGTTCTTTGATCTGCAGTTACACATGAGTTTGATTTGTTCAGGTGGTTTGTTGGTTGTTTTTCTGTTGTGCTTTTTTATTATTTGTGTCATGTTCTCAGTGCAACTGGAGCTTATTTTTACTGTACTTTTGTAGAATATCTTGTAGAGGGTGCTAGATGAGGAAGTGTTTGTGTATAAGTTTAATGAATATTTTTCTTACATTTTGTTGTACACAGGGTCAAATCATAAGATGTTTCATTTCCTGTTGAATTTTTATAAGTAATTTATTCATATCATCTTGGTTAGATATTTTCTAAATTTCTGTATTCCATGATGAGATATTGTGACAGTTGCCTTTTTCTTGATTTTGTTGTTGGTGAGATTTGATGAAACTATTTGAGAGATGTTAATTTCTCAATGGCACATTAGTAAATTTCACCTAGCCACAATATCTCTATATTTATTACTGGTGACTGTGGTTGATATTTGAGCTCAGGTAGAGAACTAGGATTTTGAATGTTGATTTTCAGGAAAAGGAACTGTTTCACTTAGGTGATTAGTCAAATTCATTCGTCTTATCTTCATGACCTGCATTTTTGACCTGTTATTAGATGGAGTTTAATTAATATCAATATAATTAAGATAAATGATGTTTTCAAAATACATTTGAGACTAACTTTTATTTCAGATTATGGAAGAAGATGCCAAAACATGAAAATTTCATTGCAAGCATTCCTTTGAAGGCAGCACTGGCAAACCCAAATGTAAAATTCCAGCGTTGGAGTGTGCATAATGACTGGGTACAACAGGTTTGTTAAATAATTAATTCCATAGTCAAAATAAAATAAATTGAAAATGTATCTAATCTGTTCTAAGTATGATAAAGTAAAGAATAAAAATTTAATATTTTCTTAATCCTTAACTTCTTTTATCTATAGATTCTACAGTAATGTTTGCATTTTTATAGATGAAGATATAACTTTTTATATACTAATCATTATGATTTTTGAGTTATAAAAACTATGTTCCATTTATTTCTTTGAAATGAATGTTTTTTATTAATTTGAATTTTTGTGTGGACATGCTTAATATTAGACAATTACATGTCCAACAAAATTAGTTTAAAAAAATAAATGCAATTGCTGAAAAAATACAATCTGTCCCTTAAACAGTTGGTGTATGTCTAATAATATTGTATACTGAGCTAGCATATATTCCAGTAACAATGTCAAGTTCTATTTTGGTTCCACTGAAAATCCTTGGAAATCTCATCTCTACTGTCATCAAATGACTCTAGGCAATATAAAACAGATTAACAGCACTGCTCTCTTTCTAAACAGTTCTGGCAATTAAAGAATGTTGGTAATACATCTGTTACTGCATGGGATATTGTAGCAAGACCTAAATTTTACATTGGGAAAGGCAATAGATGTAATGTATGTCTTGTTGAAAAATTAGTTATCTTAAAACACTTAAATAACTCTAGCTTATTAAACAAGAGAAATTAATTAATGATTACATGTAGACATAAAAATAAAGTTCTGTTCAAATATGTTGATCCAGATTAATGTAAATTATGGTTTGTTTGTTTTTTAATCTTCTTTTATGCTTAATATAAAAATTAATATTCACAACTCTAAAATAATTTTTTTTACATATCTATATATGCAAAAGTATACTCAGTTATAATCCAAGATTAAAAACAGTATGGTCAAATAAAGTAGACAAATAGGAAAACTATATTTTTCTCACCTATGTGTTTTGTCCTGTGATGGACTTTATCAAGGTAAAAAGATGAAAATGATTTTTATTGAAAAATATTATATATAAGCAACAGTATAAGATGACTGCTTATTGATTATATAAAGATGATATTATTGGGAATGCTGTTATTTACTGTATCTTTAGAAATTCAAAATAGACAAAATAAATCCGATTCTATATGTTTTTTCTAAAGGAGAAATCATTGTTTTGTCTATGTTTCATGTGATCCCTTGCAAATACTGATTCTTTTTCTATATCTAAACAGCCTGGTGTACTAATTTATTTATTGTCTTTTTAATACAAAAATGATAAATTTTTCATGACAAATGAATGTTATATTACCCTAAATGTTATTACCTCCAAAATTAACACTACTATGATGATTATTGAAAGTTTAGCAAAAGATAAAGGTTGCTGTGGTGAACAAAATCATAACTTAATGTTTACATTTTCTCAGTTGAGCTTGCATGGATACAAGTTGATTTCATTGATATAGAATTATTTTTTGAAATAGGCAATTATGAAGTTACGCTAGCAATATATGAGGTAGAAATGGTTTTATTACTTTTATTATCAGTTTATTTGATAATGCAAATCTTTTCATGAACATTACTGATACAGAGACAGAGATTAACCTACTGACAAATTTATAGTTTCTTTTTTAGAATTGTTATATGAGATGACCCATAATTATTAAGGGTAATGTTTGTGACTTAAAGGTAGTCTTATACACAGAAATATATGGTATATATATATATATATATATATATAGATAGATAGATAGATAGATAGATAGATAGATAGATAGATAAGTATATACACACACAGTAAGCTTCCTATATTCACATGGGTTAAGGACTAAAAATGGCTGCAAATACTTGTAAATCCTGCTAAAAGTGCTTATAAATACCTATTTTGATTGTTAAAACCTCTCATATGCCTTAAACTTCCATCCGATACATTTTAGAAACATTTCACACCTATGCATAGGTCAATACAACCATTAAAAATACTGTATAAAATATGTGTAATAAGATATAAAATACTGTATAAAATTTAAAACATTTTCTAAAAACAGAACTGTGGTGGTGCCCCCAGATTTAGCATAAATTTTCTTTCATATGTACAATAATTCTTTTCTTTTACACATACATAGTTACAACTATTAAAAATATTAAAATACTTACATTGTGCAGTAGAAACTGACAAATAAAAATACTTAATAATAATTTTGTCTCTTAGGCTCCTTGCCAGAAGCTTTAGAAGTAGGGCATTTAGGTGGCATCTTAAGAAACACAAAGACATGCCAAAGTAAAAAAAAAAAAAATCAGAAACATTATGATGGCTCAATATTATCCTGCACTTTTTAATGTATATATTGTAGTGATGACTAAAGCACAAAAAACTCAAGCAAGCTTCATCACTGCTATAAATAGATAAAAATTTGGAATGTACTAAATAAAGAAAATTGCTATACTATACAGTCATATTTTCAGAATTCAATGAGAATGATTTGCTTCCAACAAAGATACAATGTAACAGTCAATCAAAAGCCAAGCAGTATTTTCTAAATGGATCTTTGTCATTCAAAAGATATATAAGAACTAAATAAGCTCAATTTCAGTTGGAATAATTTTGTTGATTTTTTGATGTTGGCTATAATCATAACACTGCAGGGGCAAATTATTTCACACATATTCATGACACATACATTTGCTTATAGATACACATTTCAAATTATTTATTTTAAATTCACCTACAGAAATTTTCACGGATGTCTACTTTGCTACATAGGCATAAATGTAGAGCTGGCATGTGCAAACTAACCAAAGTTGGTGGGGAGGCAAATTCAGGGCACCCAAGCAGTGCTTTTTGACCCTCACTATCTTAACATTTACTTTTTTCTACCTTCATTTATATGTTATAAATTAAACTAAGCACAACTGACTATTAAAGGATGAAAAGTTTTGTAAATTTTGATGTTATTCTGGTATGTTTTTCTTCCAAATCTGTGAATTTATTTTGTTCATGTTAAGTCTAAAAAACACTATATAAAATTCACTATTTTTAGCTATAATTTTGAACATGTTAAATTATTCAACTTCTTAACAAGAAAATTCTCAAGTTGATATTAAAAGTTGCCACAAAACATTGTTGATTTAGGTAAGAGGGAATCTATTATGACAGTAACACACTAACTCGCACCCATTCTCTCAAACACTCTTCCCTCATCCTCGGTATCCTTATCTGTCTATCATCCTCCTTCTGACATTTCCTATATCTAACCACTCTTTCTCATCACTTTCCCCTATGTAACCCCCTAACTAGCCTCTCTTTCTCATCACTTTCCCCTATGTAACCCCCTAACCACTCTTTCTCATCACTTTCCCCTATGTAAACCCCTGTGCAACAGTGGCAGTGAAATGCCTTGCTTGGGGTGAAATGATTAAAAAAAAAGTTCTCTAATTGCATTCAAATACATTGTATTTATTTTCAATTTTTCAAGTTGATTTGTTTACCTATATTGAATTATTGTATATAATTAGGTTACAATAAAAATTTGTATTTTATATGATTACAACCTTGAAATGGTGGAGATGCCATATTATGGATTCAGAGTGGGGGATATAAAGCCCTTGCACTGACCCTGCAATATATAAACACTTATTCTTATACTTATTCACCTACTGTGAATGTTGCACATACATACTCTAGTACTTTTCTTTTTTATGTACAGGGTCCTTCATTTTCAAACAGTGGGATTTTAAATTAACTAATCCTAATTAAGTTATATCAAATTTATCTTATGTAGAGTAATTCTCTTTGTGATTTTCCTATACTATTTCCACAAGACTTGTTTAATATATGGTGTAATGACAGCCATACTGTTAAAAAAAATGTGAAAGTGACAAAATAACAAATGGAGATAAAATATGGTTGAGATAAATAAATTTTTATTTCTCATGATTTACAAAGTTCAATCATTAATTAATTCTGAGAGATTGTATATCAGTCCTTGGAGACTGAGAACTCATTCAGGATAACACAAGGTAGTAGCAGAGATACACATGTGGAGAAAATCAACACACATATGCAGTCAAATGAGATAAACTTGTTTTAGAAAATCAACACAAATTATTACATTGTAGTAGTCAGGAATTAGTCTCTACCACTGCTGGTTTAATTGCTGGCTGTTATTAATGGAAGCACCTTTGTGACACTGCTGATGTCTTAGTTAAAATCACCTGCCATAAAAGTCTGTTGCTAATGCCATACAGGTTAGATTTGCCCTCATTGGTGAAATCTGCATTGGTTTTATAGTGAGTCGGTGGCTCAAAAATGGCAGCTGCAGAAATGGCATCAACCTATTTATGATTGGTCAGAAAATAATTTTTTATGAATCTGGAATTTTTGGGTAGTATTCTGAAAGTGGGTGTAAAATTAAGTTCTGTTTTTGACATATAAGCTGTAGATGTTGAAGTTAAAGAATTGGAGTTCTGATAACAGTGGCACTATCAAAAAGTTAATAATAATAATAATGCACAATAAATTTTAAACTTTTTTATTTTGTTATTAATGTGAAAGTTCTTTTCAGATTAAATATATAAAACTAACAAGTTATATTTTAATTACTGTTATCGTTTTCTCATCTTTCAAATGAACCAAAATCAAATTCTGGTTATTTTCATTGCAGGTCAAATATTGCCCTGATATCAAACAAGTGATCTCATGCTCTAATGATCCTAATACAGCTCTTGTTATAGGTATGTGTTACTGCATCTATTTACACATACATACACAC
This sequence comes from Ascarosepion bandense, assembly GCA_037127315.1. Taxonomy (NCBI): domain Eukaryota; kingdom Metazoa; phylum Mollusca; class Cephalopoda; order Sepiida; family Sepiidae; genus Ascarosepion; species Ascarosepion bandense. The sequence continues at coordinate 367,918 of JBBBDQ010002170.1, read as the reverse complement.
ATTTTATTTATATGTACTGGGTGGGCTAAAAGTAGTGTTGTGTCATGAGTAAGAATAAATAACTCAACAACAGGAATAGGTTAATTGTTGTATTCCGTAAAAATAGTATTTACAAAGGTTATTAGTATTCAATACAAGAATAAAGGTTAATCGTCTCTACCGTCGTAAGACGTAGTATGAGCAATGGGTACTTCCGGGTCGTCACTGGAAGTCTACGACTGACTTGTCGATACGGCTGCTCGGCACACTCTCTTACGTAGTAATGGAATAGTCCATTATAGCCGAATAGGCACGAGCGTCCCAACAACCCCCTCTTAAGACTTTTGCTGTCAGTCATACTTTTTCCTTTTCGGCTCCACTGTTAACTGGTGCATCACTTTCCTTTTTCTGGTGGATTTTCTACTATTTACTTCTTGCCCCTGAGGCATCTGTAGCTGAAATGTGTCATACAGATCTTCCACATTTTTGTCCCACCTTTGAGACGTGACAGTTGTTTCCTCTGAAAGTCTTTTCTTTATTTGATTCACATGCCTTTTGTGTACAAATTTTGGCCCTTGAACCATATAAAGCATGTTTCCTACGCGTTCTTTTATTTTCCCTGGCATCCAGGAAGCAGTATTATTTTTGTAATTCCTGAAATAAACTTTTTCATTTATCAAGAATCTTCTTTTTTGTGTGCTCATGGTGGTTGTATCCACTTTCTTCGTCAGGATTAATTTGTCGAAAACCGATCGCACCTTTCTCGCGAACATCAGTTCGGCCGGCGACAGTGCTGACGGCGCGGCTTTGTTCGGTGTAATTCTATACACTTGCAAAAATAACAGCAAAGCCTTTTTCGTGGCTTTGTTTTTACATCCTTGATGTATTCATCCTTTAATGCTTCCTTCTTGATGTCTGATAATGACACAGGTAATTCTCTGATAGTTTCCGTAAGCATATTTTTTACTTCTACTTCAGATCTAAGTGCCGCTATTGCCGTGTCCTCCAAAGGTTCGCTAGATTTTGGAATGAAATCTTGACTATATTCGATTTTTGACAATACGCCTAATTTCTCTAATCTCTCCAATTCAGCGTCAATTTTGCTGATAGCCGCATAAGGCGCATTTCTTTTCTTCTTGAATACAGGTGTCACGTCTTCTTTTAATTTAATTCTTGCAGCCGTTTTAGTACACCTGCCTAATCCTTCTGCAAATACTTCAGGGAAATCTTTCTTTAACTCCGCCTTCAATATTTTTATATCGTCAGTCGTGTCTTCTTTTATATTCTTGCAATAAGCACTTATGGGCAGATCCCACAAATCAAACTCATTAATCCAATCTGTCCCAAACAAATTGTCTGTTCCATTCATGACGAACATTTTTAATTTTTTTAGTTTGGTTATTAAAGTTGACATTGAGAATCACTTCACCCTCGAATTTGATTTTCTTTCCTGTAACTGTTTTTGCAACTTTATTCGCCTTCCTCAAGATTGGTTTATTCAGCTTTCGCCACGTTTTTGTGTTTATTATACTTATGTCAGATCCACTATCGAGCTGCATTTTTACTGTCTGTTTGAGTATTTTTACTTCTAAAAATTTCCTAATACCGTGATTTTGCTCATCCGATCTTGCTATTTTTACTTGCGTTTTAGTTCTAAATCTACATTTGGCCTTTTTATGACCTTGCCTGTTACAGTTTCTGCAAGTTTTACATCTAAACGGGCAGTCGCTATACCAGTGCCATTTGCCACAGCCATAACAAGCTTTTGGAGGACAACTTTGGACTAAATAATTCCTTCAGCAGACCTACTGCTTTGTTAAATTCCAAGTCCCTTGTTTTTCTTGGTAGAATAAAATCTGTGAACTTATTGTGTTCATATGTCCCTAGTTTTCTGAGGAGTAGTCTAATCTTTTTGTCAGAAGACCAGGACTTGCAATCAATTTCATAGAAATCCTGGTACCGATGATAATACCTCTTGAACGTTTTATCCTCGTCCGGATTATATGTAAAACTTTCGATGGTTGACCAGATAGTATTTTGCGAAAAAGTACTTATTGTCTGAGTTTTTATTTTTTTCGAGAATTGCTTCTCGTAAGAGCTCTTGCATTTCTATGCTCTTTTTTGCATTTTCTTCCTGCAATTTTTGTTGTTCTTCCTGAAATTTTTGTTGTTTTTTCTCACTATCCAACTGCATCTGTAACATTTTTTCTTGCAATTCCAATTGTTGTTTGCGGAATTTTTCTTCGCTTTCTATTTGCTTTTCGTTGTTTCTTTCTTGTATTTCTATTTGTAGTTTACGAAATCTTTCTTTGCTTTCTCTTTGTTGTTGCATCTGATATTTTATCAGTTCCAACATGGAAGCTTGAAATTGTTCCATTTTTCCTTTTTCCAGAGAACAAAACTCAATTATATATTTCTCTCTTTTCACAGAGGGGAGGGTCAGAAATTTCAACCACAGAAAAATAGCAAAATGTAACATGCAATTTCTTTGCTGTGTATACGACTTTAACGCGTACTTTTGCTTTTTTTTTCGTCGTAGTTACAAATTTTCCTGTGCTCCACGAGAGAAAAAAATTTTTCCCCGTTCACTTACTAAAAATCAGTCTTTCCTCTGAGTAACAACTCTCGTTACCAACTGTTCTGCTGTGACACAAGTTTGTATTTTTCTTCCGAATACTTTCGATGTTTGAGTTCTTCTTCTACGTATGTCTTGCAAATCTTCTTCCACGTCAATTCGACAATCTTCTTCCATGTCTGTTCGACAATCTTCTTCCACATCTGTTCGATAATCTTCTTCCACATCTGTTCGATAATCTTCTTCCATGTCTGTTCAACAATCTTTGTCGCCACTGTTGTGTCGACAATCTTCGTTGCCACTGTTGTGTCGTGAGTAAGAATAAATAACTCAACAACAGGAATAGGTTAATTGTTGTATTCCGTGAAAATAGTATTTACAAAGGTTATTAGTATCCAATACAAGAATAAAGGTTAATCGTCTCTACCGTCGTAAGACGTAGTATGAGCAATGGGTACTTCCAGGTCGTCACCGGAAGTCTACGACTGACTTGTCGATACGTCTGCTCGGCACACTCTCTTACGTAGATGCCACCATTACTTTACATAGTAATGGAATAGTCCATTATAGCCGAATAGGCGCGGGCGTCCCAACAAGTAGGTATACACTTAACTTTGTTTTTTATATTTTGTTACAACTACATTGGTTTCATACTGTTTAATCGTATAAGTGCTAGAAATGTCCTCTTTCAACCATGCAACATTCTATAGAGGTTTGCCTCTCCAAAACACTGTGACACGCAGTACAACACAGACTCTGATCTTCATCACTGCCAGTAAATGCTTCCAAGATGAACTCTTTCGATTCATCTACTGTGAGTGTATTAGATATCCTAGATATTATTATTAGATATCCTAGATATTATTATTAGATATTCTAGGATGTTCAGATTTCAGTGCATTAACCACCAAATCCATTTTTCAGATACAATAAATTATCAGCCATGTTGGTGGAACAGTGTCAAGTGTTTTTCTCTATGCTTTGGGCACCTGCTTGGCATTTCAATCTTCCAATACTGCTTTAGAATCTGTATTCTTTGTTCTTATCTCAAATTATTTGCTATTATTCACAGTACCCATAAAAAATAAAAAGTTAAATCAGTAAATAAATAATTAAACAACTGCATAATTATTTTTGGCCAAACCCTATATATATATATATATATATATATATATAATTATATTATTTAAATCTTACTCTCTTTATGAAGGAAGTGTGCTCAATATTATGGTTAAAGCATTTGTTGATACAAACAGTGCAGACACAGAAATCAACATTGCATGCTGACTGGTGTGTGTGTGTGTGTGTGTGTGTGTGTGTGTGTGTGTGTGTGTGTGTGTGTGTGTGTGTGTGTGTGTGTGTGTGTGCTTATTAGGGAAATTTATGTCAAAGTAGAAAAGTTTTTTTTTTCATCCTTTAGAACTTCATTAGACAAATGTCTATGACATGACTATACATGACTGAAAATTAAAAACAAAATGTGTTGGATGTATAGTCTAGTTGACTTAATTTAGTTTCTTTTTGTTTGTTTTTATCTTTATTCTTTTCAGCTATCCATCAATGTTATAATAGAAGGTCTGCCAAGAAAGGTGGATATATTACAAGAACCTGGACCTAAATTTACTGTGGATGATATAATGAATAAAGCACATAATACATTTTTGTCTTAGTAAATTGCTTTCTCTTTAGAATTAAGTAGCAATTTTTTGTACAATGATATACTAAATTATAAAATGTGTTGCACAAAAACTATTTCCCTTTTCTTCTTGTCCCCAAATATTTTTCTTGATATATAAAAATTCATATATTGTTTTTCCTTATGTGAAGTCCTGAAGGACAAAACATGTCACAAAAAACTTTTTCTACTTTGTCATACAATTTTCCTAATATATATGTGTGTGTGTGTGTGTGCGTGTGTGTGCGTGTGTGTGTGTCTGTGTATATTAAGCTTAATTTTTTTATGTTTGTTTTGACTGAAAAATTTAAAAATTAAATATACAATATTCATTGTGTGTATGTGTGTGTACAGTGCAAATTTTACCAAAAATTGCAACCCATGAGTAAATGCTGTTTTATCATTTATGTCAACCAGTATGTGTTTTATATCTTGGCCAACTTTACAGTTATTGCTTAATGAAGAGAGTTAATTTGAATATTCAGCTTTTTACACATTTCCAATCTGTTTTTTGTGATCTTTATAATTAAGCAGTTGTTATGTTGATGGTTTTATAATCAAATAACAGTTATTCAACTACAGTTACTACCTTGAAATAGGTAATCACCTACTTCTTTTTTACATGCTGTGTCTCTTCAGCACATTGACAATAATGGTTCTTCATAATTTCTTATCCTATATAGCTAAACATTGTCTTTTTGCTATCTTTCCTAAACCTTGCTTCAGTTACCTAGCAGCTTCAACAGATTTTTGTGACATACTTTATGCTTTTGCATAATCTATAAAACCTAGGTACACCTACTTTTGTATTGCACTTTCTGATATCATTCTAAACATAAATATCATATTTCTTGTTCAAGTATCTTTAACAAATGTGCACTGTCTTGTTCTATTTCCAGTCTAATTATGCTACATACTCTATCAGAATTCAGATGATAAATGTTGTTATAAGACTCATTATGTTGAAGTTTGTACCTGATTTCTTAGGCATTGCTATGAAAACCTATGTACTTAAGTCTTCCAGTGTATCACCATTGTTGTATATTTCATTTGTTATATCTATTGAATTTTGTCAATGACAAATTCATGTAAAGCTATCAACATATCTATTACAATTCTGTCTGGTCTTGAAACTTTGTTTCTGAGCAATTTTCACATTGAATTTTAATATTTCTCTCCTTCAATATTTCTGTGTTTTACTGGTCATTCTCTTTCACCATGGAGGTATTTTCTGTTGTATTTGTACCATCAATGAAGTATTTTTCTTTCTCTAATATCAGTGTTCTGTTCTTGAACTTTATGCATCCTGCTGATGAGCATGTGTTTTGTCTTGTTCTCATATATTATATTTGTATACTTGCTTCATCTGTAATACAGATTCTATTTCTGTACATTTTTTATTGAATCATTCCTCTTGTAAGACATTTTTATTGATTAAACTTTGAATATTCAAATCTGAGTGCTGAATTAATTAAAATTTCAAGACCTTAACTTGATTACTATGATTAGTGATTAATTTGTTGTTGATGCTTATTAATATTCACTAAATATTATTCATCAAGTTCAATATGTATTTACTTTAGAAGTAGAAGATCCACACAACCTATGTGATTCCCATTTATACTAAATAATAATGTTTTTACTTGAAAAAACATTAGAAGACTTTTTAATTCAAGTTTTAATTTAAATTTTGAAATCATTGCTAGGACTTGTTAATTTTGCATATAAAGTCTCTTGATATGAATTAATATTCTTCATTCTAGATTTGTTTCATTAAAACAACGGTTTACTATCATGAAAACAATTTAATTTTGAATTAACTAGTTTTTTAATCTAGTTAATTCAAAATTAAAAAGATTTGTATAAATTTTGTTTGGTTTCACCTTCTATCAATAGCTTTATAGGTACAGATTTTTTATTAATTGTTGCATTGAAAATATATTTGGCATTAATTATAAAAATTACATTTTTGTTAAAATTTTATAAAAAATATTTGATAATAAAATTATTAATATTTATAAAATTGTAACACTATTTCTGGTGCTGGGAAAGGAAAAAGAGAAAGAGAAGGAATAATAATTTAATATTTTCTTTTTCTTTTTTTCTTTCTTCTTCTACGAGAAGTTAGGTGAAGGATATTCTAAAAAGACCACCCAAGAAAAATAGATAAATAGATTTATGGTCACCAAAATCAAACAACCACATAAGACTCTTATGTGGTTGTTTTACTGACTCTTGGGTATTACCTACAAAATTTGGTCAGAAAGATAAAAATTCTGTATGATTTCTTGTCACCAAATGCAGAATAGCCATTATTACAAAAAAAGTGGGTCTCTTGGTTATTGTGAAAATGTATCAACATTCTTAAAATGGCAGCTGTCTATGATTTGATTTAAAACAGAATCTTTCCCTTGCATGAAAATTGTTGAAAGAATTTTATGACCCTTAGGGACAGGCCACTCCTTAGTCAGAAAGAGAGACAGAATTGTCAGAAATAATGTTTCCTTGTTTTTAGGAAATTTTGCATTGCTCAAAAAGAGAAATATATGATTTTTCTTTCAACCAAACTTAGATAATTTCTTGTATACAAAAGCAAGAGAGCCTTGATAATTAAAGATGTCTCAGGTCAAGAGATTGAAATGATAAAATAAAGATGTGAAAACAATCACACACCAAAGATTCAATAAGAAAGAAATTTTGGAGTGATAATTAGATATGTCTGTTTGTGCTGAACCACGCCCTCAAACAGTGGTAAGTGGCACACACAGTGGTAAGTGGCACACACACACTGGAGAGAAGGAAATGGCATTGATCAAATGACCAATGAGGAAAAAGGCCCTGATGGGATTTCAGGAAAGCTGGAGAAATGTACCATGCTCCTCAGGCAGTGGTAAGAGGCACTCACACAGGAAAGAAGAATATGAAGGTTGATCAAGTAACCAAAAGAAGGATCTCTGATTGGTGTCACACAACCTTTGCTAGATGCAAGACTCAATACAGGCAAGAGTTAGTGGGTTTTCAGACAGTGGAGTTAGTTCGAGAGTAAGAGTTTGGAGTTAGAGTTAGACTGGTCCAGATCGAGTTAACAAGTTTGTTGCACAACTGCCTGCTTTAGAAGAACCTCCATGTTTAGCCTGGTGCCAGACCAACCAACTTAGATAAAGTTTTACATCCTAAAGAAGCCATGGATTGCAATTATAATTGTCTAGGGTGATAAACTCAAGCCAAATACTGTACTGAACAGAATGTATATATATATATATATATATATATATATATATATATATATATATATATATATATATATAAACACCTTATTGTTAATTTCATGAAGATTTCTTTTTCTTATTGTGGCTCTCAGCTCTGTCTGGTTCCTCAATACAGTGAATTTCAGTGACTTTTAACCCAAATTGGCTTTGTGATCAATTAAACACAACAGAACCGAGTTTAGCATAAAGTGATCGACTATTGATTTGCCATGGAGATTTTAGGTGTTGACATGAAGGACTAGTTGAAGTTCACAAAATGATAACTTTTAATTTTATAGTATTTTTATTAAATTTAAATAAATTTTATAATTAATTAATTTTTATCAAATTATTCATTTTCAAGTTTATAAAAATTTCATAAAAATTTCATAAAATTTCTTGTAATGTTAAATTAAGCTGAAACTAAAAGTAATTCAGAATTTAAGGAAAATTGATGGAAAGTGTACCTGAAGTTTAAGCTATATATATATGTTAATGAATAAAAAAGAAGCTTGATTTAGTCAGATCAAAGACTGTTAAACCATAAAAACAAGGATTCATGGAACATATGGGCCTTCAAATACAATACATAGAAAACAGAAAATAGGTAAATTTGTATCCAAGGATACCAAGAAACTTAATCTAGTGAGGATTATTTATTATGAAATCCTTCATTAAACATATTTTATGAATCCTTCAACTAACTGCTTTTGACAAAATCAAATTTATTTTTTCTTATAGTGAAAGTAAATTTTCTATCAAAAAGAAATATGATTTAACCAAAATTACCAGAAAGTATTTTAGATTATTTTCCTCATTTTTAAATAGTTACCAAAAAGTTTTGTGTTAATATTCAGTATCTAGCTAATGAATCTAGTGTGGAATCCAAATGGAAAATTAGTTATCAATATCTTAAGAAAAGTGTAAATAAATTCATAAGTTGTGTGGTTTGCATGACATTTTTCACTGTTAATATTTTGACAAAGTAATGGAAAATATGACTGAAATTTTATGTTGGCATTAACCTTTTAATGTCCATTTTCGTTTTTTGTGGTTGATTAGCATTAATAGATTGTAATATATGCCTGGGTAAAAAAAATATATATATACACTGATATCCTGATGGACACATGCTCCAATGAATAAAAGTGTTGATTGTATCTTATTATATTCAGCATTAAACCCCAATATTTGGTTATTGGCTTACCTGGCAATAGTAGTGGTGAACAAAGATGTAAAAGAGTTGAGTTAAATGGAGATAACTAAGTGATGTGGATCTAAATTAGGACCATCAATAATAAGACAAATGCCATTGTAGGTTTAGACATATATTAGACAAAACAATACAATGATACAAGATATACACAGAGAAAAGCCAAAAGAGAATACTGTAAGTCAGTCAGTGAACACTACTAGAGTCTCCACAGAGTCTCAGCAACACATCGAGCATTAATAACCCTCGGCTACATATAGTCATATGATGAGTCCATTATCTTATGTGGGTAATACCCCACAAAACTAAGATATCTGGAAGTAGCATGATTTATGGAATGAGAACAATTTACCCCAGTGATCAAATTAAAAGGGTTCAGTTCAAAATTATAGTCACCCGAAGAAGATCGGAGTGTATAATGGCTGAAATGTTGTTGTTGAAATGAACAAAAATGAAGACAACAGTCCAAACATTGAATGTAATGTAAATACCTGATCTCATAAATATAGACAAACATAGCATAAATAAGTAGAAAACTATAATTAATACTAAATTTTTATAAATTTACAATTGATACAAAATATTTTAGAAACCTAAAGGTAATACCAGAATGCTTTTCTTTAATCGATTTTGGATTTTTTGTTATAAATTTCTTTATGCTCTGAATTCCACCCATCTTTATCTTTGTTATCACTTCTATGATCTCCTCTCTTTTATTCTATGATCTCCTCTCTTTTATTCTATGATCTCCTCTCTTTTATTCTATGATCTCCTCTCTTTTATTCTATGATCTCCTCTCTTTTATTCTATGATCTCCTCTCTTTTATTCTATGATCTCCTCTCTTTTATTCTATGATCTCCTCTCTTTTATTAGTCTGCTTTCTTCTCCCTATTAACCACTTTTATTCCTTATATTGCTTTTCCAATTCTTGTAATATTAGTTTATAAGCATACAGGATCATTTATCTTGTGAAATGTGATATTTCTTCTTGTTTTGTGAGTTTTAACTCATTTCTGCTTTCATTACAATAAAAGACAAAAACTTTAAAACTAGTTTTATAAGAAAATCATTTAAAAGTTCTGCATCTCTCTCTCCTTTTCTTCAGTTGTTTGCTTGTCAAGTAACTGTTTTAATTATTAAACTAGTTCAGGTCACTCTTTCCTATAAATTAATATTTATACATGTTATCATTAAACTTTAAAGTTTCAATTAGAACAACAATTATGCAAAATTTAAATATTGAGTTTAATGTTGAATATATTAAAATACAAAGTCTGTCTAGCTAATTCAAGTATATTAATGGCTTTGATATAACTTGATAACTGTTCAGAAGGGACTTTACTTCCCATCTGTGAACAAATACACTGGATTATACCTCTGTGGTATAATCCAGTTTGCAGTGGGAGTAGAGTGAACTCTGTGTATCATATGACCATCATTCAGAATTATTAAGCAAACACCCTAGTCTGTCAGCCCCTACCACAGTTCAGATTTGATTCTTTGCTATTTCTGGCTTTTCCCAAAACCAATATCACCATTGAAACCCTATGAATGAAATATGACAAATCAGACAATGGACATTAATTCCTAAAAAGAACTTTTCCAGACTGTTTTCAAAAGTGGAAGAGAAACTAGGATAAATGTATGAGGTCCCAAGGTAAGTACTTAAAGAGGTATATGGTGCCATCTCCCTAGGTAAGCCATTTTTGTGAATATTAAATGACTGTATGCTTTTGAAACAGATCTCATGTTTATTGTTGTTAACTTTTATTTTTTACTGGAATATTTTACCAGCAGATTTTATTCTAAGTGATACCCTAGGATTTATTAGAAATAGGAACATGTTCAGAAACAGTAAAATAATTAAAAATGCATACTTATTTTATAACCACATTGGAAATCAGTTAAATAACAGAAATAACCATGATCTTATAAACATGAATCAGTGATTCTCAACATGGGCATTAATGTTCCCCCAGATGTCCTAGGAACTTTCAATGAAGCACTAAATGCCCAGGTAAGTTATGGCATGGAGCATTAAAATTTAAACAGGTCACTAAGATGATTTAACAATTTGAACACTGATCGGAACATTTTATATTCATATTTATAATTTACATTTGTTGTGCTTTTCAGGTTTTTTCGGGTGTTTCTTGATTCAGATAACCTTCAGGGGATTTCAAACTGAACTCTTTATTTAATCTATTGAGGTAGATTTTTCTCATTCAACTGTCCAAGTTTAGGTATACTGAGTCAGACAAAAACAGAATCCAGCTGTAACAATACAGGGTTTGAGAATATTGCAAATTATAGATGACAATAAAACTGCATTGGTTTGAAATGGTTAAAAGGAAAATATAAATTTCAAAAGACTAGAAATAGTGTATTGAGTGTAAATACAAGACAATTTGAGAATTGTCAAAACCATAACATCTCTGGGAGCAATCATTTGCCGTCTCAGTAAATGTGTGTATGTGGAGGGGATTGAGTAATCTTTAAACTCCATGAATGTTGAAAATGGGAGGTCCAGATGAGATTAAGGCTAGCTTAGAAAAGTTAAATAGTCAAGATTGTCCAGTTGAGCTGAATCATGGCTAGAGATTTGGCACAACATTTATTTATTTAGGTATAGAGTTGTCAGATCCCAGTTGTCATTAGAACCAGAAGTTGTAGCAGTCATTATCAAAAGTTGTCAGAGCACAGGCCCTTTTGATAGACTAATTGAATTATAGTCATTCCCAAAATTATTTACCATAAACAGACAGAAATTAACGAATGTACATGAATCAGTGATCTCATATTGTTGTAGCTAATGGTTACACTTGGGACATCAACTGTAGTGAATATTGCTGGCATCAAATGAAACCAAACTTGTTATTGCTGATAAGAAGAGAGTTGACTTATTCTTTGGCAGAAATTATTTATTATAATTTGCTGTAATTTGTCTGCAGAATCAATTTCATTTTGATACAGAGATCTGGCAGATTTGGTAGATACAGATTTTTCAGGTGAGAAGTGCAAGAGAAAAAGCTAATAGCATAATACTTATGATTACATCTTTCCATTTCAACTCTACAATGATGAAACAGTTGCCAATCTAGTATTACCATAAAAATATTTATTGAAAAGACACAGGAAAGTTATGTTATAGTGGTGAGAAAATGAATGAAGCTGAAATGCCAAACAAAAGATTCTTCTTTGTATTTTTTGTATGATTCAAATATTTTTCATATTTTAAACTTTGATTAACAGTTTAAATGAATTAAATATGAAAAGCATTTATTCATCAAAATGTACCACATCATATTCTGTTGTCTGCTGTCATTGTTAAGCCAGAAGCTCAATTTGACATATACTGTTTGGCTGGTTTAGAGACAAAGAAATCCCTGCACCTCATCCATATTTTTGAAAATTTTGCAGAAAATGAGCCATTGCTCAGTAAAGGTGAAAATCTGTTGATACATATTCTAGATTATAGACAGATTGAGGCAGCACTTCTAGCTCCTAAAGTTCCTGGTTTAGTGCTTGGTTACATTGGCAGTATATTCTGGGGCATGTAGAAGTGCACTTCTTCAATTAATTAATACCAGATAGTGGGCTTTCAAAGCATCATATATTCACTGTAGTTTTTGAGTATAAAAGTCAATGTTCACAGCACAACTATCTGGGTCAAAGTGCAACCCACCTCAAAATTCCATTAAACACAAAACATGACTTTCTGTTCAAACTGTCCTTGTTTGACAACAGATACTGAAGCCTGGCTAGAATAAAGCCACCAATTTCTCTTATTAGAATTATGAAAATTGGTCCATTTTTCATCCCCAGTTAATTTGAGGATTTGTCAGCAGTTGTTCACACACAGTTTTGAGCCTGGTCAGTGACCATTTCTTGAGCTTCTTTGTTTACAAGTTCAAGTTTATGGAAGTGTCTACTAATGGTGCTTTGTGAAGGATGGCAATACAAGAATGCTTTTGCAAAGCTTTATCTTTCATGCCAGAAGGCGTCTTTGACTTTGTCTTTGAGACTGGTGTCACCTTGAAATATTTGAACCAATTTTGTGCCACATGTTTGCTGGGCCTCCTACATCATTAATTTATTTTGTTGCTGCCATGCCACTTGGTCCTTATTTTCACAGGTAGCATAAAATGACTCCAATTTTTCACTCCTCATTATCAAAGTTGTAAAATAAAGAAGAAACAATTAATGTTTATATATTATATATGTTATATACACGTATTTGGTAACACGGAAGAATGAACAAATCAACAGTACTGCTAATGAGGCAAAAGAAAAAGACAAGAATTCTAAATATAAAATTCTTTTGTACTGCTGATACAGTGGATTCAAGTGGAATATCTGTTGGTGAGGTGTGGCAATTTGGAGAAAAAATCTTGAGAGGATCATTTGACCAAGGTCATATTGGTGATGTTGAGAAAGCCCTAGAGTGGATTTGTGAAGCTATGAATCTATGCTAATTGTTTATAAGTTGCATTCTTAAAAAAGCAAGTTGTAGTAGCTCTTAAACTCATTTTCATTCTTAAACAGGGTTAGCAGTAACTGAGTAGTACTAAATAATGAGAACAATCTGCCCTGTAAGAACTTTGAACTGAAACCATTATTTAATCTGTTTCTGTAGATTAGATAAAGGGTTCAGTTGAAAATTCCTTGAAGGTCATTTGGGTCAACAAATAGTAGGTGGAAAGGAAGCAATAAATCACAAGAGTTCCACAGGTGAGAAGTAGGAGAAAAGAGACTACTAGAATAGAACTTATGGATGCATCTCTAGCTATTTCGAGAGTAAAATGGTGAAAGTTAGCTGCCAATATAGTAGCACATTTAAATTCACATGATCAAAGTTCCAAGGAGAAAAACTTATTAGAACAACTGCCATGAAAATATTTATAGAAAACAGGGAAGTCACATCATGGCAGTGGAAAAGTGACTGAAATTAAGATGCCTGTTCAGGACTGATAACATTACAGATTCTTTTCTCTTATTTTGTCAAAAATCTCAAGAGCACCAGACCAAATTTTTTTTATTTTTTTTTTTTTTATAAGCGTTTCACCCCGAGCAAGGCATGTCACTGCCACTACTGTGCAGGGGGCTACATAGAGTGGAGAAAGGATGATTAAATATAGGAAATGACAGAGGGTAGGTGATAGGTGGGTGTGGATACCGAGAATGAGGGTTGGGTAGATGAGAGTGTTGTGAGAATAGTTGGGAGTTAGTGTGATAGGAGGTGTCTATTGACCCTACATTTAAACACCTGGAGATTGTAACTGTCGGGAAAGCAGACTTGTGGAAGGGAGTTCCACAGGCGGGAAGCGCGAGAAAAGAAGCTGTTGGAGTAGAATTTACGGTTACATTTTATTTGTTTAACTGTAAAAGGGTGGGACCTAGTTGCTAATCTAGTATCTCGTGTAAATTCCTGCTTAGGCGGCACCAGTGATCTAAGCTCATTGGAGCAGAAGCCATGAAAATACTTGTAGAAGAGGCACAGGGAAGCTACATCACGCCGGTGTGAGAGTGGCTGCAGCCGGTCTGCCAAGTCAGTATCAACCACGTTACAGATCCTCCTTTGTATTTTGTCAAGAAGTCCAAGGAGAGCAGCAGGGGCACCTGACCAGATATGGCAGCAATATTCAATACATGGGCGGATGGTAGATTTGTATATGTGCAGAATAGTTTCAGGTGGGAAAAATTTCCGGGCCCACTGCACAGGGAGCCCACTTTCATAGCAGCAGATTTGGCAATGGATTCAATATAGTCATTCCATTTGAGGTCCGCCGAGAGTGTAAGGCCAAGGAGGCGTAGTATTTTACTCTCTGGGAGGCTAGCCTGTCCCATGCTAATGGGAGGTAGATGCGATTGTCTATGGTGGTTAGTTGATAACAGCTTTGTTTTGGAGGCATTGAAATTTACCAACCATTTCCTACCCCAGGTCACTACGGATTGGAGGTCCCTTTCAAGTGCGGCAGCGAGGTTCACTTTGTCGTCCAGACCTGGTTTCTGATCGATGCGGGAGTAGATTGTTGTGTCGTCGGCATACATGCCAACTTGGGATCTAATGGTGTCGGGGAGATCATTAATGTAGATCAGAAAGAGCGTGGGACCTAGGATAGAACCTTGAGGGATGCCCGCGTTCGTCTGGTAGTTTTGGGAGGCATGCCCATTTAATACCACCTTTAATGTGCGGTTAGAGAGGAAGGACTGGATGAGGTCAAACAGATGTCCAGTTATCCCATAGCTTCGCAGTTTGCACAAGAGGCCAGCATGCCAGACCCTGTCGAATGCTTTGGAGATATCCAAGGCAACGGTTCGGGCTTCACCATTCTTGTCGAGTGCCTGGTATATGTACTCGGTAATGGTTGTTAGCATATCAGCAGTAGACCTGGTGAAGCGAAACCCATACTGTTTGTCAGAGAGAAGCCCGTTGGTCATAAGGTGCTGAATCACCTCGGCGTTGATAATGGCTTCGAAAACTTTGCCAAAGATTGGAAGGAGACTAATAGGACGGTAATTGGCGGGGTCTGAGGGTTCGCCAGAATTCTTAAATATAGGTACTACGCAGGAGGATTTCCAACAGGCAGGAAAGCAGGAAGCAGATAGGCAGAGGTTATAGAGTTTAGAGAGGACAGAGGAGAGTTCTGGGGCACATTTCTTCAGTACTATGACTGGGATTCCGTCACTGCCGCTATGGCAGTAATATTTGATGAATGGTAAATTTTATAAATATGTAAGATGATTTCTGACAAGAAAAAATGTCACAGCAAACTAATCTTCTTAGCAGCAGACATAGCAATTAATTCAGTATAATCCCTCTACTTCATGTCAGTAGAAAATGTGAAACGAAGAAGTTGCTCTTCTGGAGGGTAGAATCAGCCATGCTAATAAAAGACAAGAATGGTTCTTTATAGTGATTAAATGATAGCAGTTTCATTTTGGAGGTATTAAAATTTACAAAACATTTTTCTCCAGTTAACCACTGATTGAGATTATTTTTCAGAGAAATTACTAGTTTTACTTTGTCAAATCTATCAGACTAACTATTAAGACAAAAGTAAATAGTTGCCATCAATATAAATACCTAGTTGAGAACTGATGACACTGGGAAGGTCATTGATGAAAATAATTAAGACTGTAAACCCAAGAATAAAACTGTAGGGGACCCCTGCATTAGTAGGAAATGACTTAGAAGAATGTCTATTCAACATGATCTTCATTACAAGATTTTTGAAGAATGATTGGATTAAGTCAAATAATCTAATTAGAGATTGCATAGCCCTTCAGCTTGTGAAGAAGGCCAGCATGCCAAAACTTGTTAAGCAGCTTAAGCCTTTTGTCTTTCTTATTTAAAGAAAGAAAGGTTGAGGGAGATTAGGTTCAGACTGATACAGTTTTATTCTCTTTAATTGTTATGGTCATAAAATAGGCATTTAATGTATAAGAGGCCAAGAATAATAGTCACTGCCAATTGGTTAACATAGTGTAACCCAGCTGAAAGGTAGCGAAGACTACAGCATAATGTGACTTCAGGATTGCTCACCAGAAGTGCTTACAGGAACCCATAACCATGTATGACATGACACTGCAAGAATCCTAATATTATATGATTGTTGATCAGAACTGTCTCTCTAAGGACTCCTTGCTACCAACTCAGATACAGCAACTAGAAAACTGTCAACCTGATACCTTCAAAATGAAGTCATAGTTTCCAGCCTGTTATATTGACAAAAACGTCATGACAGCCACTCTTTGGGAACTGGAAACCAAATCCTAAACAGAAAATGAGATAAACCTCTACTTGTTTAAAAGAGAAAGAAGAAATATAAACTGGGCAATAAGTGGACCTATCAACTCCTATTGAAAAAAATAAAATAAAATAAAATTTCTGAGTCTAAGTGGAAATGTTAAAAGTATTGAGATAAAATATGTATGATTCAAGTATATGTATTTAGGAAGGGACAGTTAATTATGTAACCACATGAATTTCATGCACATAGCAATCTTCTGGAATGGATTGAAAACTGACAGCAATAGTGGATATAATATTTTTTATATTTTTGAGGGCTTGTCAAGAGGGGCTGCTTTTCTATTTAGGAGGAGCTTGAAAGCATTTTTAATGTATTTCTACTCTTCATGAAAATTCTGAGTTCTCTTAAATAGAATTCAATGATTATTCTTGATTTTATTTTGTTGTTATGATGGGAATATGCTCCTCCAATATTCTATTCTGTATTTAATGTGAAACAAATGACTTATAAAATATTCCAAAATAGAAAAGTGACCCCTCCTAACAAACCCAATGAATCAAAAAATACATTATTCTACTCACTAACTCTATCACAAGTACAACTGAAAAGAATTTATTTAAACTCAACATAAAATTTGTTACAACCATATTTAAAGCAATAAAAGACTTAATCGATACAAAAAACAATAAGCTAATACTTGAAGAAGGAATTAACTCTATTACCTGTAATCATTGATACAAGGAAAACAACTCTCAAAAATTCCTTATTTATCAAAAATGTTTCTGAAAACAATAGTGTCCATTACATATTTTATTTAGAAAAGCAATTAAAAATGTTTTCTAATTAAATAATGACTTAGTTTTATTAAATATTTTTTACAATTCAGGGCAGACTTTCTGTGACTTGGAATCCTGTTAGACAAAAATAATTTGCTGATTTAAATTCTCTGTCATTATAACTAATATAAAATTATTACTAATATATAAAGTAAGCAGCAAAAAAAAAGAATTTCTCAAAATTTCATAAAATTAAATTAAATGAGTTTGGGAGTAACAGATGCAAAAAGAATATTTGACTAAGATTTTTTAAAAAGAAGCATTAAAAAATTTCTATTAATTTTTGAAAAAGTCCTTAAACTTTCTTTAAAATCTGAAAATTATATAATTTTTGCAAGAACTTCCTAATCAATGTGTTTTCTTCATAAAAAAGATGCACATATTTACACTATAAATATTATATGGTCCCATGTTGATGACAGGAAAACAAGATTTTATTCAAAATTTCCAATAAAAAAATAATTTTTACATAAAGAAATCCTTTCCTTTTAATAATAACACAAAGGTTGTGACAATAAAATATTTTTATTATGCTTTGTTTTTTTTCATCATCTATCCTGTTTTTTAGCAAAGTTTTTGAGCTACCTATTTAATGGCAATATATAACTGATACTAGTAGAATTTTATATTAATACTAGTTTATAAATACATGAAAAATATTATATTTTGTTATGTCCTTAATAATAGTTGTATTTTTTACATGTAAGTTTTTTAATATATTAATCATTAGTCTTCTTAGAGTTTTCTTTCATATGTCATACCCCTTAATGATATGGGTGATCACAACTTCCTGCCTCTTGTTGCTCTAAGTTAGTCCATTTTGCATGGTAACTCTCTCTAAGCTTGTTCTCTATCTTTATTCAGACTTTTTTCTTGTAGAGGTTGTGGATTACTCAAATATTTTTTCATGTAAATCAAGCTTTTGTAGTGATGCTAAATGAGCAAGCAATCTGTAAAACCTATTCCTACTCTGTATATACTACAAAAGTGTAAGGTAAAGTACAAAGACTTACTTGAAATGCTAGACTAGTATCAGTTTATTACTTAATAACAACAGTAAACTGGTTACCCGTTTTATGTCCAGTAGAAACTTATATTAGCGTGCCCATATTGTAAAAAATGATGGAATATGTTAAGTCCTAACTATTATTAAGTTTCTTTTATGTGTGAGTGTTTAAATATATTTTTCTAATTATTATTGTTATACTTCTCACTTTTACAGAATCAGTCATTTTCCCACTTAATATCATAAACATCTTGGAAGTTTACTATAGGTCATAACAAAGACACAGGGAGTTAACTCTAGTACATCAAAATGTTAAGCTCTTACAGATGTACAAATATTCTTGGTGTATTTTATAGTAAGCTTATTACATGGCTATGTATAGTCTTGCATATATAAATATTTATCTTTTGTTACAAGGTTGTACAGTCAGTAGTGTTGTAGTAGAGCATCAACTAAAATTAGGCAAAGAACTCAGAATATTATCCAGGGCAAATGCAGTCATGAATACTGATGGTCCTAAAAACAGAGCTGAACAAGACCAAACTATTTTCAAAGTTTATAAAGGTGTGAAGTGTTTTGATTTTAACAAAAAGAAAAATCTTCTAATTACTGGAGGTAAGTAAGAGTTTATTATTATTTATTTATAAATGTTATGCTTGACTATCTCTATTTAATAATAACCTTTATTACTAATAATTTTACTAATAATCTTTACCTTTGTTGTTTAGTCATTGTCCTCTGTCAGTTGTCTATATTCATATAACCTAAAGGGAATTTCAAAGTGAACTCTTTATTTAAACTATGTAGGTAGATTATTTTCATACTGCTGTTTATGTCATTACTTGTTCTGTTTAGTATTACTTAGTTATTGCTAGTCCTGTTACCATTGAGTGAGTCTGTACTATCTCATCCAGGTTTGAACTCACAATTATTAAACCACCAAATTCAGAAAATAATACTTTAATCCACTAGAGACAATCCTGAACCTAGGAACAAAAAAAAAAAAACTCCAGAGATTGACAGCAAAACATAAAGAACCTACCCTTATAGATTAAATAAAGAGTTTATTTCAAAATTCTTGAAAAGAAGTGTTAACAGACACCTGAAAAGAAAGTGGGAGGATGCAACAGCAGAACTGTGATTGTAACAACAAAGATAAGAACATTATTCCAAGTGCAAGAATGCCTAGGTTAGGTTATTAACAGTGTAGATATTTTCTTAGCTTTTTTTAATTGACAGTGATATACTCTCCATCTTTTTATCTTTTAGAGATGATGTCATGTCATTTATCTCATAATTTAAATCATGTTGTGTCTGTGTTGCTAGCCAATTTAACTTTCCTGTTGAGCTTCTGTATGATTTGAGCCCATTATTTGATAAAACTATTTCTGAATTATAGTCAGTCTTAGAAGGTATCATAGGGATTGATTTAACAAACTCAACTATGCTGTCAGCTGGGGTAGTAGAATATGCTGACTGCACTTCTGTATGGGGCCACTTGTTAGCTGTGGATGGTGACCTTTGATGCTTTTAAGATAAGATTATAGTGTCTAAGCATTCTATGACCTAGTTACTTAAGGGGCCACATGACCTGCAACACTCCACTTTGGCCTTTACTGGGCTAGACAAGCAATCATTGAGGCTCAATTTCACCAATCAACTGGTCATGTCAAGCCCTCTTTGGAGTTTTGCATTTTTGTAAAATTCTGAATCAGAATGCAGTGGCTATAGGGTCAATCATACTGAAGAAAGGCCAATGTTTTTCTTACAATGCTACACCAAAATAATAAACCTCAATAACACAGCAAAAACTAAAAGAGCATCACTCATAAAATCATCTGATGAAACTGCCATAGCTACAAGGGAAATTATAATAGCTGAACTAAACCCTACCACCATATATCTCCAAGAAAACTAAAAAAAAACAGTAACAAAATATATCTGAAAAACTTTGAGTAAGATGATTATAGATATAATACAGGACTGAGAGTTTTGGGTGAAGTATCAATCCTACTTAGGGAACTTACAAGCAAGAGCTAAACAATTTAACAAAATAACTCCTTCAACCGTTTATCTTAATGGGAGACTTTAACAGCCATAATATAATATGGAGAAGTAAAACAGTGTACAGAAGAGGCCAGACTCTTGAAGAATTCATCAATAACAAACAATCTATGCTTCAACAATAAAAAATCTTTGACTCACCTTGACATATCTTCAGATACATACTCTGCCATAGATCTAATCTATCAATCTTCCTAGAACATGTGGGTATACAAAGATCCCTGCAGCAGTGATCACTACCCAGTAATAGTGGAAAAATCAATAACAGAAAACTCAGAACCACAAACAATTCCAAACCCCCATGATGGAATTTTAAAATCGCAAACTGGTAATCCTACAAAAAAACTATATATTACCACACTAATCTTAGAAACAGATACAAATCAAGAAGAACCTATAGTACATTTTAACAACACTCTTATTACTACAGCTAACACAACTATTTCCAAAACCACAATATCTTTAAAACACAACAAACCATGGTTCATAAGAGAAATGTGATAAGATATGATAAGAGAACATCAAACAACTCCCAGGAAATTAAAAAAAGACCCTTTATCAGAAAATCTAAACAAATATAAACAACAAAGATCTAACACATGATATATTAGTAACTAAGCCAAAAATTCCTCTTGGAGAATCTTCACCTAAAAAATAAAATGCAATATTAACCCCAAAATAATTTGGAACTTTATAAAGAAAATGTCAAATAAAAACATCAACATCCTAATAAATCAGCTCTCTCAAGGAAACACAAATGTCATAAACAAAATACATAAAGCCAACCTAATTGCAGAAAATTTTCCTAGGTATTATTCTTAATTCAAAACTATCTTTTTTTCCCTACCTCAAACAACTGAGAACCAAATGCAACCAAACTATCTAACTCCTGAAAGCTATAGCCCACACTGACTGGGGTGCTGACAAAAGAACCCTAATCAAATTATATAGATCCTTTATATGATCAAAGCTTGATTATGTCTGCTTCTTATATGGAGTAACCAGAAGTCCTCCACCAAGAATTCTGTATTGTCATAGCAGCTTTCACTATCTCTCTAGTAGAAAGTTTATACATAGAACCTAATGAACCCCCTCTATCTTCACAGCTATTGACTTAGCCATGAACATTATTGTTAACAGTAAATTCTCCAAATTTATTATAAATTAAGATTTCAAATAAGCCCTCTTAGCATTACAAAACAAAGATACCTCAAACCCTCTTATCACAAAACTTCTAAACAAAATGAACACTCTTTCCAAAAATAATAGTATCATCTTCACCTGGATACTAAGCCATATTGGTATATATGGAAATAAAAGGGTCTGTCCTTTTATTTCTGTACATACCAATATGGATTGGTATACAAAGCTGCAAAAAAGTACTCCTGACAGACATATCCAAAACAAAAATTTTGTACCCTAATCTAAAACCAATTATTAACAAATTCATACATGTCAAATTGCAAAAATCATGGGATGATCAAATACATAACAAGTGCAACCATATACAAGATACCATTGGTTAGTGGCTGGCAAGTTATAGAAGAAACAGAAAGGAAGAAGTGATACTTTCCAAATTTCACTTGGCCACACCCACATCACCTATTGAAACCTTCTAAAAAGGGAAGACATTCCAGTATGCGCAATGTGAAAAGTACTCTTCACAGTCAAATACATTCTTTTAAACTGTTAATTTTAGACAAACTTGGTCAAAACATTACCGGACAAAGCATCTTAAAGGATCTTTTCAAAAATACAAAACCAAAAGACATCTTGAGTTTTCTAAAAAAAATTTTTTTTATCAAAATCTGACTTTTCACTATAATCAAACATTAAAAAAAAAAACCTCCTAAAAACTCACCTTTGTGAAATTAAATAACCACAGTGGTGGATATACCATTAAACAAAACTCAAACTGAAACTTATCTTGACTAATTATTATGGATTCGTTTTGTTGACAAATCTTAAGAACACGATATATGAAGCTTAAACTTTTCCCTGATGTAAACATAAAGACTACTTTTTGGAAATTCTTCAGAACCAGAAATATGTCACTTTACTGAGCAGCCAGTATTGTTTTTGGTTGAAATTTATAAATAAAACTTTTTAAATCAATTTTTTGTAAAAATAGGCTTCTCAAGTTTAGTAGCTGTTGTTGCACTTTCCAGTATTGATGTGGGTTTCCTTTTATTTGAAATAGTGTGAAGCATTAACCTCTTGATGATGTCACTATTTTCTTTTTGAGTTCCATGTGCGATATCTATTTTAGGTGTTGCTGCTGTTGAAAGTCCAAGTGATGTGGTTTCTGATTGGTATAATACTTTCCTTGTGATTCTGTAACTCTGGTTCTCAAGGTTCAAAGACGTGTGGTCTTTTTCAAAACTGTGAGGCTTCACTGGTTCAAAGCCATTTTTAACCAATGATCTGAGAAAGTGGTTGTATACATCTGACACTTTAGAATTTTACTGAATGGATCTGGTGCCATGCAGGACATATCTATATGAATGCCTTGATCTAATGAGGCTATTTAAGAATATGACTTGAATTTTCAGGTTAATGAATTAAGATTTGTAGCAATTTGCAGAATTGGGTGAATATAAATTTGAAAACTCAACAATATATCACTGAACAAAAGAAAATATTTTTCTGTAAATCTATCATATGCTAAAATTGAATCACATACATATAGGGTACAGAATATGGTAACTAATTTCAGGAATTTAAAAAATTCTAGTCAGAGCTCATCATATAATTTTGAAAATCCCAACTGCCTCTCAAGTTACCATGCAATGTGAGTTGGATGCAATACTAGAATAACAGCATTGATAGTTAATAGTTGCTTACACATCATGTGCTGTTACAGACATACAAAACCATATGCATCAATTGAATATGAAGCATGTTAGTGTTTTAATAAATACATTTATAGAAGATTTCTACAGGTATATTCAACTTATAAACTGCTAGTATCCATATTTCAGAAAGCACTCAGTTATTGTTCTCTTCAACTAGCCTTGTAGTACAAAGATACGACATGCAAATTAGTCATGAATGCAAATGTACACAGCAGATACACTGTAATGTGCAACCTCAGCAGGCACTAAAAGAAAATGGATGAAACAGAGTCTAACATTGAAGCTGAAATTGCTGCTGTCCTGATGTATGTACCAATTATGGAAAATGGAAGAAGTTCGAACTACTATAATCCCTGCTTTGACAATGCAAATCCAGAAAAGCTACATAACATGTGTTACATTATCATTTAATAAATACTTCCTTCAATTACCATTAATGCATGTTTCCTACACAATGATAAAGAACTTAATTTCCACCCACTTCCTCTCTCTCACCTGAATAAAGCCTGTTGCACCAAAGTTTTCTCTTCTCTTAAACCTAACTCGCATGTTCTTTCAGTGACTTAATGTAACAATATAGACAGCCAAAAAGTGTCAAGCAGTGTCCGGTAGAAATCATATCCTACTACAAACATAGGACAGAGCTGACAGTATATCTTTAAACTCAAACAAGAATGTGCTGTTATTCCCTAGGTTTAAGAATACCAATTCATGGTAAATATATATAGGTCATGAAGGTCAAGAAAAAATCAACCACTATGTAATAGCATTTATATTCTGGCCAGTTATTAACAATGACATTGACAACATGGTACAGATCTGTGGCATGTGTTTGACATACTGAAATGCAAAACAAAAACAGCCACTTATGAGTCATAATATACCTTCACAGCCTTTGTAGAAAGTAGTAGCAGACTTATTTTAGTACTATAACAAAACCTACATTGTCCTTACCAACAAAGGATCATGCTATGCATCTAGTGAATATCAACAATTTGCATCTGAGTGAATTGCTGTATCAGCCTGCAAACAGAACTTCAAAATCTAAACAGCCAAATGGTCCCCAAAAAGTAAAATAATGCATAAAACATAAAAAGAAAAGTCTAGCAGTGAAGACAAAGCAAAAAAGCAATCTGTGCATATAAATAAAGGGTTTATTCAAAAATTTAAAGAAGGTTACTGAGTACAAGAGACACATGAAATGTCTAAACAGTACAATAGCCAATGCCTTACAAATATAACAAGCAAGATTAATATACTAGTCAGAAAGATATGTAATAATAATTTCACATATCAAAAATTTCTGATATAAAAATATGAAGACTTATGTTGTGATGTGAAGTTTAGCACATTAGTTGCTAAACTTGTCACTTCATCTCAGTGACAAGTTATATAGGCTCTCTCCTGCACTTATGCAAATTAGGCATATTAATTTGCCAGTGTCACTACAAATTACAAGTTCTGAAAAATGTTTGATGCTAATAATTTCAGATAAAGACTGTGCCCTAGTAATTATTACTTTTCTCTATTATTATTGTTATAATTATGATAATTACTATCCTTCTCAGGTATGGACAGATTGATTAGAATATGGAATCCTTATATACCTGGGTGAGTTTCAGTTATTTTGTTTTACTTTTTATAAAAAAATAATAATTTTGTAAAAAAAAAAAAAAAAAAAAAATATAGCAAAATGCAGCAAAAAGAGAAAAAAAATCAAAATGATATAAAACAAAATTACAAATTCTTAATTTATAATTTTGAGATTATGCCATAATTTTCTGATATTTTTTCTTTTAGATACTATATTTAAATTATTAATTTTCCTCTACATAATGAATGTAAATATTCAAGTATTTTAATGAAGCTGTGGTCAGTGATAGTCACTTTAAAAAACACAACATACCAAGAAGTTTCTTGATAGTTAAAATTTATTTTGGGGATTAAACACTGATAGTGACATTATTCAGGAGACGGTATATATATTTACATGATAAAAAAATACAATACATGCATATATGATGGCTACTTGATTTTGAGTAATGCCATCACATGATTTATCCTCAAATATGGGTAGTACAGCTTTTTTAGTTTTTTTGTTTGGGTGTCTTTTAGAGTAGTTGTTGCAGTAATATTTTAGTGAACTTTCGTATATTTTAGTCCACTATCTGAGACATGTTCTTTTCCACAATGAATGACTGCTCTCTCTCTCTCTCTCTCTCCATTGCATTCACTTACGCACAAATACCCTTGGGAAAGGTATTAATCCGTCTCCTTCCTCCAGTTATGGGTTAAATAGCAGGACAGATTGGGTTCTATAGCCTTGGTCGGCAACCAGTCTACCGCAGAAAGCAATGGCAAGCTACTGCGGGATAATCTTCTGCCCAGTCAGTCATGTCTCGAAAAAGACATGATTGCCCAAGCGTGTTTCACGTATGGCACTTGACTGACTGATAATTAGTATCCAGATAATTTAGTTAGAAAATGTCTGGGGTGTTCTTACTTCAAATATTGTTCACTAAAAGATAGATGTTACTATTATGTCCTGAAAGATATAAAAGAAACCAAAATTTTCATTGGTGCATGTGTTCATGATTTGTCCATATGTACTGCTTGTCCAATAGTGTGAATACCATATATTTGTGTGCATAAAGAAGAAAAGTGGGATCAATTCTCATCGGTTTAAAATGAGTGAATTAATGATAATTATATTGTTACTAGCTGAACCCATGAAAAAATAAACAGATCATGTAATAATATTTTCATGATTTTAAATAAAATTCAATGGATTTTGATTAAGTATATAATATTGTTTAGTTGTAAATGTGTATCAATATTTTTTAATCACTTTTAGTACTTCTATTATTATTTGAATAATGGTTAGGTTTAAATTCATGCAAATTTTATTTCCAGATTCCTATATTTTACAATTTTATCAAATTCTTTAGCTGATATATCTTTATATGATAATGTGCATTCTTCTTCTTCTTCTTCATCTCATCCTTGTCCTTCTTTGTCTTCTCTTTAATTTTCTCTTCCTCTTCCTTCTTTATTTTTTCTGTCTTCTCCCCCTCCTCCTCCTCCTCCTTCTTCTTCTTCTTCTCTTTCATCCTTTTCTTTCTTCTTCTTCTTCATCTGCTTTTTCTCCTTCATCTTCTTCTTTTTCATCCTCTTCTTTTTTCCTCCTTCTTCTTTGTCTTCTTTTTCTGCTTTTTCTTATAATTATGATATTTTATTAACCATATATGTACAAACTAAACAATATTATTTACTTAATCCATTGAATTTTATTATTAATTAATTTTTGTTTCTTTATGAGCACTACAAAATATACATAGAAAACATGTTATTTCACCCACAGTGAAGGCATACAAAATATACAACCATAAAAAAGACAACATTATTAACAACAATAAAAATGAGAATGAACTAGATAAAAATAGATACATAATACTACCTACTAACTCCATAACATCCATTATTTAAAACAATTTATCCAACCTTAACATTTGCCTTGATAACATCCCTCAAGGGGCTGAAATTTGTCAGTTGAGTTTTCCGTTTGTTTTTATTCATATTTTCGTTTTGTTGAAAAATTTTACACATACACAAAGCACAGGAATAACCTAACTTTTACTTACATAATGACATCATATTCATGAAAAAGATTATTTTTGAATCATTGCAAACTTTTTCAGAAAATAAAACACTTTGGATTGGGATCAGACATATATTGGTAGGATGAAGGCTTAGCAATGGGCTCGCCATTATCACCATCACTGGCTAAAATATACATGGAATACTTTGAAGAGAAGGCATTAGAATCCACAGCTCTAAAGCCAACTCTATGGCTAAGATACGTTGATGACACCTTCATACTCTGGCCACACCAGGAGATGGTCCAGATGCTACTCGACCATGTGAACTCAATAAGATCATCGATACAGTTCACTATGGAAAAAGAGAGTGACAACAAACTAGCATTCCTGGATGTGCTAATATCTTGACTGGTGGGGTGTTCAGGATACCTGTATACTGTAAGCCAACATTCATCAGACAATACCTCAACTTCAACTCTGTTAGGGCGCCGCTCCTATTTGACTACAAATGGACTGTTCCCATTGCTATATATAGCAATGGTGGATTCTCTACAAGAGAGTAGTAGAGACTCACTTTGGACGTGTGTTGTCATTTTCCGACTTCTTCGACCTTGTTTTTGGCGAGGTTTGAACTTTTTGCGGAATAACCTTTTTTCTTATTCTCTTATTTGGACACTTACCTTTTCTGTTACAAGAAAAGACGTTTATTTTGCAGAGTTAAGTTGAATTTTATTTTTTGTTTTTCTTCTTTTTTTTTTGTTCTATACGTATTTTTTCTTGTATTTTTAGTTTCGTATTTTTTTTTTTGTTTCAGCCGCCATATTTGTTTGCGTTTGGCCGTGTCATTAATTTTTGTTTTATTTACTTTTTTCAGTACCTGTTTGGCCTTAAGTGCCACATTTAATTTTGTTTGAGGAATTTTTTTTATCTATTGTCCTTATTTGACCGTTATTTAATTTTTATTTTCATTCTTTTGACCAAGAAGACTCATCTGTTTTTTCTTCCCTCATTAATTTTTCTCTTTTAGCCCCTCCCCAAATATCTTTATTTCTCGTAAATAGTCGTTTAGGCGACTATTTGTTTGTTTATTTATTCCTTAAAATCTTTGTTTTTATTGTATTTTTAAGTACTTTAGTTCAGTTGTATCAGTTTATTTACAATTCTTTTATTTTAATTATCCTCTGTCGAGGATATTTGTTTTTGGTTATTGTATATTTTTTTTGCACCGTTAAACGCCCAAGTTATTTTCGGGCGAATTTTTCATTATTATTCACTAACCTTTCTTATTGCGTAATTTTTTCATTACATTTTCTCCTTGTGTGATTGGTATAATTTTGTAACTATTTCTCTAATTTTTGCTATTGTTGTTTAAATCGCTTTATTTTCCTTTCCCCTTCCCACCCCAGCCTTTTAGTTAATTTGGCCCAGAGAAAAAAATTTAAACTGGTGTCGAGGAAATATTAATATGGCCGACAAAGCTTGGTCTGTGAAGAAGGACATTTGGTTCTTCGAAAAAAGATCCTCCCAACAAAAAATGGTCGCAGAAGGAGGATGACTATAGTTTTCCAGCTCTACCTGTGGATACTAGTAAAAACAAAAGTCAGACAAATGTTGAAGGATCAAAGAACAAAGAACCTGTAACAGACAAAAATATGACTGCCGGGGATTCGCCTTCTTGCTGGAAGTCCCCCCCCTAGCTGTATAATAAACATTGCGGAGTTTCTGGAGAGGGCGAAAAGTTTTGACCATCTTTTAAAAGATGACGGACTTTTAGAAAAACCCCAGGAATTACGAAAGTTTGAAAAGAGAATGGTGTCGGTCTTCGTGGTGGACAAGCGTGCGCGCAACATTTGTCGCTCCACGAAAGACACAGTGATCCAATCACTGGTGTCCCTAGGGGTCAAGCCGCAAAGGGTTATAAAAGGACCTGGCTTTTTCATGTGGGACGTACTGCTGCCCACACCTGAAGATTGTATGGAGATTGTAAGTAAAGAACTAATTACAAAAGACTTCATAATTAGAACAGAATATGAAGGCCGAAGGAGGACCAGCGTGGCAGTATATGAGGTACCTCCTCAGGTTGCTGGTGAACATCTTGCGTCATATTTTAAAAATATGGCCAAATATTGGCGGCCTCTTCTGACAACCTGAACGGGGGATGGACTTTCGACATAATGATCGATCGTGAGGCCTTCGTGTCCATCCCCAACTGCTTGGATTATTGCGGCCGGAAAATGCCGGTCATAGTGACCGGCCGAAAACCAACTTGCTGGAAGTGAGGGCAGACTGGTCACCTGTTCTCTTCCTGCCCAGAGAAGAAGGCCTCTGGTGATCCGGCCGCTGTCGACCAAAATACCCCTAAGCCTGACAATCGTAGTTCCGCAACGCCTGTAATGGGCCTAGTAGCGGCACGGCCCGGTGCCTCACAAACACCGGGTGGGTCTCGGCCCCCATCCTCCCAAATTCCGAAGCCTGCCGCAAGTGTGGTCAAGGACAAGGATGAGGGAGTATGGCATGTCGTTGCTAGAGGCAAAGGGAAGAGCCGAGCAGCGGTGCCTCAGTCCCCTGAAACTCCTAGGGATGACACCAACAGTCCCACACCCTTTGTCAGCTCTAAAGGCGATGTCCCGGCAGTCCCTCAGGACATCCCATTAAGTGACGTACAGAAACAGGCAGAGCCGAATTGGGAAAAGATTCTCCAGCTACGGAAACTAAAAAAAGATTTGAATACCAAAAAATCTTCAAAGATACCAACATCCCACTCTTCCGTCTCGGCCCCGTCTTCCCCCTCCCGGAAAAAACCCATGGCCCCTCCTGTCATGACAAAATCACTAACCTCTACCCCGTCAAAGATGACCATTTTAAAAAAAACATTCTCCAGTCCCTTCTTGCGTCATTTCTCCAATCCCTTCTACTCCTGCATCTCCTGATGCTTCGCCTACTCCCACTCCAACACCTACACCTTCTCACTCCCCTCACAAAAGTTAGAGGCAGAGAAGCCCTGAAGCATCATCTGGGGAGGAAAAAAGGAAAAAAATAAAACCTCCATATAATTTAGGTGAAGACGTTTTCCGGGTTTCTGATGAAACTGGGCAAAAAGCTGTAAGCCACTCAAAACGACAAAGACTTTGCTGAAATTTAAGAAAATAGATGACAAAGATGTGGAAGATCCAAAGAACTTTCCGAATGCAAAGAGAATTTTAACGGTGGTGCGATCCGGAGCCGGAACTCGTCAAATTTGGAGTATGCTAGGGGAGGCAAATGATTCGATTGCAATAAGCCCTCCTCTTTCTTTCTTCCATGATAAAGACGAAGCAAATTTACAACAGTTTTGTTCTGGGAGGACCCCTATTTATGTTCACCCCTCCCTGTACAGATCTTTAAAATTAACGTTTCCCCTGGACGTTGGCGGCCTGTCCTATGATGGCACTATTAAAAGTGAAATGGGTCTAGGCTCAATGGGACGGGCCGTCGGTGTCCTGTCACCTGAGATGTTTGGTGCAGTGCCTCAACCCTAATCGGACTGATAATGACTCTCTGGTTAGCTAGTATAAATGCTCGGGGCCTGAGATCAGAGTCACGCAGAGCGTGTCTCAGCCGTGATCTTCAGCGCCTCGGTGTGAATATATGTTGTATACAGGAGACCCGGTTTTCAACTCGCGATCATGAGGATATACTGTCTAGTAGGTTTGCCCTCTATTCAACATGTTTTGATGGATGCTCGAGAGGTGTTTCCTGGCTAGTAAGCAAGTCCTTGAATGCGGTGTGTGCCCTTGTCTTCGCAGATCCGGCAGGCAGACTTTGTGTGCTGGATGTTACTATAAAGGATAAGTCTCTTCGTCTCATTGGGGTTTATGCGCCCAATGTCCATGCGGAGCGTCCTGCTTTGTTTCGGCAGATCGAGCCGTTTTTGACGACATCTCGTCGGGTAGTTTTAGAGGGCGATTGGAATGCCGTCCTTGACCCCGATATAGATCGCATAGGGGAAAGATCGGGTACTAACAACCCGGATGTAAAACCATTTCGGGACTTTATCGACAGGTGTGATCTTGTACTTGAGGCAGTCGCCCGTTCTTGTTCCCTTGCTGGCACTGATTTTCAACAACTGGATGAGGCAGGGGTCTATACCCCAACGCTTCACCAGGGGTGTGATCAAGTTGCTGCGCAAAAGCAAGGACGGTGGGGATTCGGTAGATAACTTCAGGCCTTTGACGATGTTAAATACAGAGTTGAAGATTTTAGCCAAGATCTTAGCCAGCCGTTTGCAGGCTGTCCTCTCTAGTTTGATTGGCCCCGAGCAGACTTGTGCTGTGAAGGGCAGGACTATTCAGGACAACCTTCATTTGGTACGCCTGCTCATCGAGAAAACCGACACGGAAGCCGCGCTGATCAATTTAGATCAGTCCAAGGCATTCGATAGGGTTGACCATTGTTTTCTGGAGTCTGTCCTTTCTGCTGTCGGTTTCGGGCCGAACTTTCGCTCCTGGATCCGACTTCTGTACGCGTCCCCTGGTGCGCTGGTGGAAGTGAATGGAGTACGATCGGAACCTTTTCTATTGACTCGCTCTATTCGTCAAGGTTGTCCGCTCTCGCCTTTGCTCTACATTCTTGCGTTGGAGCCTTTCCTTCGCAAGTTAAAGGCGAATCCGGTCCTTCGCGGGATTGCATTACCTGGTGCTACCACCTCGGCCAGGTATTCTGCCTATGCTGACGACGTTTCGGCTCTTGTGTCGAGCAGAGCCGAGATTGACGAAGTCAGCAAGGAAATCAGAGGGTATTAGACGGTGACAGGGGCCAAGATCAACCGGGATAAGTCTGTTGGCTTGCGGTTGGGCTCATGGAAGGGAGTTTCTCTTCCCGGGTCTTTCCACTGGACGCACGGGCCGGTTAAGATTCTCGGCGTCTGGTTCGGTCCTGATTTCCAGTTGGAAATGAATTGGTCGGAGGTACAAGAGAAGGCAGATGCTGCAGTTCGTGTGTGGTCTCTGAGGAATCTTTCCTTAAAGGGGAGGGCGGAAGTATGTGTTTCACACATCTACCCGATTCTCCTTTACCGACTCTCTGTGCTTCCACTCCCGTATGCCATATTAATGACATTAGTCAGGGTCTTGTTCTCCTTCCTCTGGGGAGAAGGCAAGGCTCCTAAGGTGTGTCGCGAGATCTGTAGCCTCCATCCTTCTGAGGGCGGTCTGGGAATGCCAAGCATTGAGATTCGTCAACATACACTTCGCATTGCCTTCCTAGACCGAATGTATTCGCAAGTGGATGAGAATGGTGAATTCTGGAAGGAAGATGCCCGCAAAAGTTCCCATCCCTAAGAAGTGTGCATTCGTGCGAGAAAGAGGCCGGCCGTTTACCTCGAGGCGAATGCTCCTTCTATCGTGAATGCCGGCGAGCACTCAGTTTTCTCTTACGGGCGACAGATGTCCTCTCTGGCGTCCAGGCGTTGTCCCTTCGGGCATTATATCGGATGCTAGTGAGGGGGGCCGTTCGGGATGATCTGATTGACGAGCTCGGTTTGACGAAGCAGGAGGCGCGCACCATATGGCCTTGGGCGCCCGAGTTGAAATGCCTCACAAACAACGAGGCATCCCTCACCTGGCTGGTGATACGAAAGGCTGTCTGGGTCGGAAAGAAGCTTAAAGCAGCGGGTTTGGTTGTTTCGCCAAACTGCGTTCGCTGCGGTGGGTCGGTGGTCGAGACTTTGTCTCACGCCTTTTTTCACTGCAGTGTCGTAGTACCGTTGTGTAAGTGGCTTGAAGACTTCATGGTTCGCATGCTGCGTGGAAAGTTCTTTGTCTTGGAAGTCGCTTCTGTTTGTAGCAATGTGGTGCCGTCGTTGACTAGGGCTGAGCATTATGTGTTCGTATGCTTACTAGGTGTTATGAGAGTCGTGATATGGTCGACGCGACAGAAGGAATTCTATGGGGACGAGGTTTTCCTCTTCCCAACTGATTTTGTTCTTTAAGCATCAGCTTAAAGTCAAAATCAGGACGGAAAGGCGACGACTCCCTCCATCAGAATTTGGCAAAAGGTGGGTAAATCTTGCGCGAATCTGTCGAGTGAAAGGAGCTGATTTGGAGTGGCATTTTGATGACGGTTAGGCATCAGGATATTGGGGATACTGGACTAAACATTTTCAACCCCTCCCGAAAGTAGGATAGTTTAGTTAATTTTTCTTTTTATGTTTTAATGATGGTTAAACTTAGCTAGGGTATGCATGGTCATCGGCCCCACTTTTTATTTTTTTTGTGTCCTCTCTTTTTTGGTTTAATTCCCCAGCCCTTCCCCCCTTTTAGGTGACTAGAGATATCAGTTCCCTGGTAGATGCGGGGCATTTTTCGTTTCGAGTGTGTTTATTTTCGTACTTGTTATTGTGGTTGTGTGTGTGTGCGTGTTTGTGTGTATGACTGGTTGAGATCTGCCAGCCCCGCTAGAATTTCGCCCAGCTAACTGATGTTTCTGTCACGGCTAGAGATTGTGGGGGGTTTAATACCAACATCAATTTTGTTTAGTTTTTTGTATATATTTTCATTCATTGTATAAAAATCATTGGGGTTAGCAATTTTAAGTGTTATTTCCCCCACCCCGCACAGACAAATCGTACATATGGGTTTAGTTAGTGAAGTGAGACTGGAGAGAGGGAGAAAAGCACAAGACGAACAGGAGGCAGATAGAGCTTAAGGAAGCTTTATTTCACAAACAAACGTTCACATAGACAGAGATAGTATCGTTCGTCCATCTTGTAAAGGTCCCTCTGTAGAATCCCAGGTAAAGGGGCGCAACTCCGAGATGTCCAGCAGAAAGACAGCGTGGGAGAGTTACACCATTATCACCACATTCTCCGCCGCCTAGAAAAGTCCAGGTCCACTAGCTTCTAAGAGACAGAGTAGCTTCAGGACTATCAGCTCAAACTAAAAATAAAAGAAAAGAGAAAGGAATCAAAGTAGGTAATTCTCGGTTAAGTACTGAGGTCTTTGTCTAACTCTAGAAGAACGTCGAAGGTTAGTTGTCTCCTGATCGGTTGAAGGGCTCCTCAGGTTATCATTCTGAAGCCTAGGTAGGGGAGAGGCATGTGCAAATTTTTCCGAGTTAGAATCCGAGAAGTTGGCTGTGTCTTCAGTTGCCTGGTTTCTATGGTCCTCTAGCAGCGAAGGAGAGTTAGCTGGTTCCTCCAGCAGAGCTATAGGAGAGCCAGGCTGGGTAAGGGCTTCTGTAGAATCCAGTTTTAGGTCTAATAGCGTACTGTTTTCTTTCTCACCTAGGGGAGCAATATGGCGAAGAGACACGGTCGTTTCCCTTCCGTTATTCAACCGCACATAAGCATAGTTAGGGTTTGCGTCAAGAATCTCAACAGTTTCTACTAGTGGCTCATATTTACTGCCACGTACATGTCGCTTCAGGAGTGCAGTTTTCGACTTAGTTAACCAAGTAGGTAAGGATTCTCCTGAAGCTGATTTTCGTTGGAAGTTAAACATCCGTTCGTGGGGAGTACAGTTGGAGGCAGTGGAAAGCAAAGAACGTATACAGTGGAGAGCTACGTCAAGGACTTTCTCCCAGCTAACGATAGGGAGATTACTCGACCTCAGCGCCAGGTTCATTGTCTGCCAAATAATGCCATTGTATCTCTCCGCTTGTCCGTTGCCTTGCGGGTTGAACGCAGTAGTTCGACTAGTAGCAATGTCTCGAGAATGTAAGAATTCTTTCAGCTCGTCCGACATGAAAGCAGTTCCTCGATCCGAGTGCACAAAAGAAGGGTTTCCAAAAATAGAAAAACAGGCTGGATAAGTGTTTCTTTACTGTAGCAGCAGAGAGGTCCGCACAGGGGTAGGCAAAGGGAAAACGGGAGTATTCATCAACCACAGTTAATATGTACTTGTTACGCGTGTTGGAGGGTAGGGGTCCCTTGAAGTCCATACTTAATCTCTCAAATGGTTGGCTTGCTTTTATGAGAGTTTGCGGAGATGTCTTCACAAATCTTGGTTTTATCTCGGAACAAACTTGACAAGATTTAGTTATCGCTTTTATGTCTTCGACTGAATAAGGCATGTTCTTACTCCTAACAAAATGCAGCATTCGGGTTACTCCTGGGTGGCATAAATTTTTGTGTAGATCTAACAATTTGTCAGTAGTGACAGTAGCAGAGCAAAATCGAGATAGCGCATCCGCCGCAGCATTCTGCTTTCCAGGCCTATACACGATGTCATAGCAGAAGCAGGCGAGTTCTAATTTCCACCTCGTAATCTTTTCGTTTTTTATTTTGCTTTTACTTTGAGGGTTTAGCATGAAGGAGACAGATTTTTGGTCAGTGATTAGCTTAAAATGTTTTCCGAGTAACAAGTGTCTCCATTTTCTAATAGCTTCTACGATTGCATAGGTTTCCTTTTCCACGGCAGAATGCTTTTGTTCGGCTGAGGTCAGAGTTCTAGAAAAGAAAGCCACGGGCCGACCGTTTTGAGTTAGGGAGGCGGCAATCGCATGTTCGGAAGCATCCGTTTCAATTTCAAGCGGTGAATCAGATTCTATACTGGCCAGTGATGATTTAGCGATCTCCTTCTTGAGGAGAAGGTAGGCGTTAGCCTGTTTTTCATTGAGAGGGAAACTATTAACTCTAGTTAAAGGATATAACTTTTCAGAAAAATTTGATATCCACCTAGAATAGTGTGAGAACATTCCCATTGCTCGTCGGAGGGCAGAGAGGTTTTTCGGTATCGGTAGGTGAGTCAACCCTTTAAGTCTGTCGGGGTCAGGTTTTACCGACCCTTGGCTTATGGTATACCCAAGTAAGTCCACAGAGCTAAGAGAATAATAGCATTTATTTTTATTCAGGGTTAAGCCATATTTAGCCACACTATCCATAAAGCCTTTCAGGTTCCTATCGTGTTCTACTTGATTATGTCCGCAGATAGTGACGTTGTCAATATAGGCATAAGTGCCTCGTAGTTCTTCCCGCTTTATGATATCATCAATCACCCGATGGAAGCTAGCCACTCCATTGGTCACCCCAAAAGGAATTCGACGGAATTGGTACAGAGACCCAGCAGCTTCAAAGGCTGTGTATTTACGCTCTTCTGGTTTGATGGCAACTTGATGATAGGCACTGGTCAAATCGAGCGTGCTAAATATTCGATACCCTGCTATTTTGTTCACTATGTCTTCTATCCGGGGAAGAGGATAAGCGTCCAGTAGCGTGAAACGGTTTATCGTCTGAGAGTAATCCACGACAAGCCTTTTTTTGTGGTTTGGGGGCGATATCACCAGTGTCTGGGCCCTCCATGGGGATTGAGAAGGTTCTATAATCCCTTCCCTTAGCATACGCGATATTTCCGACCGAATGAATTCCATGTCAGGAAGGCTATGTCTCCTGGATTTTACAGCTATTGGATGACAGTCAGAGGTCAAATTAGCAAACAGAGAAGGATATGGAATGTTATGTATAGCAGTCAGTCCACACACAGCAAGGGGAGGGAGCGATCCTCCGAAGGGTATTTTTACAGAAGAATGTTGTCGTAGAAATGCATGCCCTAGAATAACATCACAACACAAGTTCGACATAACTGAGAGCTTCACATCCTTGTACTCTCTATTATTTAAGTAGAGGGATACTAGACAATGTCCTAGGGTAGTGGACGAATGAGAACTGCTAGCCATGAAAATTCTCTCCGTACTCGGCAAGACAGTTAGTCTAAGTTCTCTAACCTTGTCAGGGTGAATAAAATTTTCGGAGCTACCAGTATCAACGAGTATATCGATAGAGTTACCTTCGATAGTCCCACTTAACGTCGAGCGCGATAGGTTCTCGGAGAAATTACTTGCAAGGATGGACTTACCGGGATTGATAGCAGCAGCAGCCATACAAACACGTGCGTAATGTCCACTTTTTTTTGCAGTTTTTGCACGTAGCATTCGGTGCCGGACACTTACTTCGGTCATGTCTGTTGTTCTCGCAAAAGAAGCATAGTCGCGAGATAGCGGCTATAAAATTTTCTTTGTCGCCGTTCGTGGACTGAGGGTCGTCGTCGTGGTCGTCTTCTTCTGTCCGAATAGCAGCAATAGAGTTCCGGACTGAGTAAGACGCTAGCTGTTTTTGGGCCGTCTCAAGCGTGAGGGCCTGGTCGTAGGCGGTTTTAAGGTCCAGTGTTTTATTCTCGAGTAGTCGCTGCCTGATATAGTTGGACGAAATACCGTTTATGAGAGCGTCACGAATGTATTCGTCCCTCGCTTGTTCTTCCGTCACAGCTTGGAACTCGCAGTCTTTGGCGAGCTTTTTTAAGGCTCGAACATACTGGTCGACAGTCTCGTCCGGTTGTTGTTTCCTCGTGGCCAGAACATGCCTACTGAATATGACATTCTTAGGCTGTACAAAAACACTTTCTAGGACCTCCATTGCCGAATGGTAGTCGTCAACGTCCGAGACGAATTTAAAAATAGCCGGCTAAATTAGATTAATTAGCAAATTCAGTTTTAGCCTGTCTGCGAGTGGTGTTTCTTGAGAGTCGCGGGCTGTTTCTAAAAATATGTGGAAGGATTTCTTCCAATGCCGCCATGTGTCCGCAGCGTCAGGTTGACTCGGGTCCAAGTTAAGTCGCTCGGGCTTCAGGTACTTCTCCATATTTTGTTTGTGGAATAAATTGAAGTGAGACTGGAGAGAGGGAGAAAAGCACAAGACGAACAGGAGGCAGATAGAGCTTAAGGAAGCTTTATTCCACAAACAAACGTTCACATAGACAGAGATAGTATCGTTCGTCCATCTTGTAATGGTCCCTCTGTAGAATCCCAGGTAAAGGGGCGCAACTCCGAGATGTCCAGCAGAAAGACAGCGTGGGAGAGTTACACCATTATCACCACAGTTAGACTTTCACAGAGCGTATTGAGGCATTATGGTGCTCGTAGTAAGAATGGTACATAAGATTGTGATGTTTTGGTGCAAGGGATATTGTACTGTCTGCTTGGGTCAGTGAGTGAGTCTAGCTAAGTTAATGTAAGACAGATGAAGACCAGTCTTTCCCCATCCCCACTATTTTGGCCTTGTACCGCATTTTTTGTAATTTTTTACAAAAATAAATAATGTCGTAGAGACTCACTTTTGACGTGTATTGTCATTTTCCGACTTCTTCGACCTTGTTTTGGCGAGGTTGGAACTTTTTGATTTCAAGTTATTTTAATAACCCATTTGGATTAAATTTCTTTGACAGAAAAGACCTTTCTTTTGTTTAGCTAAGTGTATTTTTATTTATCTTTTCGTTTTCTTACTTTGTTCCTTTTATTTTTTATTTTCTAGCTTTTTGTATTTTAGTTTCGTATTTTTTGGCGGCCATATTTGTTTTTGTTTAGGTCGGCCGTCTTGAATTAATTTTTTTTTTTTTTCAGTATCCGTTTGGCCTTAAGTGCCATATTTATTTTTGTTTAAAAACTTTCCTTTTAATAGTAACTTTTATTTGGATTTTGACCAAACAACTGTTTAATTAACTTTTTTTCCACGTTTCTTTTTTAACCCCTCCCCATATTTCATTTACGGAGGTTGCCTT
Organism: Ascarosepion bandense; assembly: GCA_037127315.1. NCBI lineage: Eukaryota > Metazoa > Mollusca > Cephalopoda > Sepiida > Sepiidae > Ascarosepion > Ascarosepion bandense. Next base: position 329,585 of record JBBBDQ010002170.1, on the reverse strand, counting down.
AGGCGACTCTTCGATTTTTGTTTGATTTATTTTTCGTATTTGTTTCCTTGTGTAGTTTGTCTTATTTTTGTAAAGTTTATTCGTTGTACAAATTTATTTTGTTGATTCTTTTTTTTTGTAAACCTTATTTAATCCCGTCAAAGTTTATTTTTAACCCCTCCTCCTATTTTTTTTTACGAGAGTAGGCTTTTTAGGCAACTCCTTTTTTTTGTTTGTTTTATTTCTTTTTTAGTCTTATTGTAACTTGTAAAAGTTTATTGTTCACGTTTGTTTTCTGTTATTTTGGTTAACTTCTCTAGAGGCTTATTTTTTGCCGTTTTAAGGAAAGTTTTTTGTTTTTGTAGTTTATTTTTTAAAGTTTATTTTTGGCCGCTAAAGGCTAGTGTTTTGCCGTTATTGGCTAATTTTATCTTGGAATTAATTTTAAAATCCTTCGGGGTTTGTTGTTTTTATTTTAAAACCGTTTTCTTGTCTTTATTGTTGCTTGTTTATTTTGTGTTTTTATTTATTTGTTTTCGTTTATATTTGCCATTTTTACTCCCGCCTTTACCCCTCCATATAAGTTTAATTTAGATTGGTGGAAAAAAGTGTTGCGTGGAGCTTTAAAACTTTAAAATGACCGACAAAAGTCGGTCAATAAAGAAAAAATTAAGTTTCGACCCCCCTTAGAAGGGTCCTCCGGAAAAAACCGATGAAGCATTTCCCCCTCTTCCGGGAGAAGAGCAGGACAATGAAAAGGACAAAGGAAATGTAGCGAAAGCAACAATGGCCGAGAATGGTCAGAAACAGGTTAAAGAAATAGGAAAGGAAAAATTAAACAATGACAAGACAACGAAAGATGCTGAGGCCGGGAAATCGCCCTGTGGCTGGACGTCCCCTCCGAAAGTTAAGATCAATCTGACGGAGTTCTTGGAGAGAGCTAAGAGCTACGCACACCTTGTAGTAGAAGGTGGGCTCTTGGAAGATCCCCAAGAATTAAAGAAGATTGAAAAAAGAATACTGTTAGTCTTCGTGGTGGACAAGCGTACGCGCAAAATTTGTCGCAGCACGAAAGACACAGTGTTAAAAGCACTAAAGTCAACAGGGGTTAAGCCCTTAAGAATAGTAAAAGGTGCGGGCTTCTTCATGTGGGACGTACTGCTACCCACGCCAGAAGACTGCCTTAAAATGGCTACTCAAGACCTGATCAAAAAAGAATTTATAATAAGAACAGAGTATGATGGCAAACGAAGGACCAAGGTAGCAGTATATGAGGTTCCTCCTCAGGTCATCGGGGAGCATCTTGCTGCGTACTTTTCGCAGTTCGGCGAAATTTTAGATGCCTCCTGCGAGGACCTGACCGGGAGATGGTCTTTCGAAATTATGATCGACCGCTATGCCTTCCTGACCATCCCCAACTGTCTTGACGTAGGTGGCCTGAGCTTGCTGGTGATCGTGTCCGGCCGAAAGCCAAAATGCTGGAGGTGTGGAGAGACTGGTCACCTCTCCTCCTCCTGCCCAGAGAAGAAGGCCTCTGGAAGCCAGGCCTTAGTAGACCAAAACCCCCCTCTGGCCGCTTCTGTAACATCCGTCTCGCCTGTAGTGGGCATGCCAATACCCAGGACCGGTGCGGTAGTTCCCCCGGTTGGAAACAAAAAAGTTCCCTCACCCCCGAAAATCCGTCGCCAGCTTCAAGTGCAGCCACGGAGAAGGAAAAGGGGGAGTGGCTGGTTGTTGGCAGGGCCAGGGGGAAGCGCCAAGCTGCGGAACTTCGGTCCCCGGAAACCTCTAAGACGAAAGGCACGAACAACCTCACTCCCACCATCAGCAAGAAGGGCGATGCCTCGGCCTGGTCGGCTCCAAAACTGGAAGAGCTGAGAAAGGCTTATGATCCAGGGTATGAAAAAATGGAAAAAATCAAAGAGCTGAAAAAGCAACTCGAGAAACGGCCATTTCGCCCTTCAGAAGATCTGAAGCAACAACTCAAAAATCGTCAGACTCGCCCCTCGGCCTCTGCCCCGTCCTCCCCTCAAAAGAAAAAGCCTAATCCTACAAAGAAAATTAATTCATCACAACCTACACCCCGAAAACCGTCCCCTCGAAGTCGAGACCCCAGCCCGATCATAAACTATTTCAAAGTTTCTCCCTGCCTCTCTCCCTGTCCCTCTCCTCCAAAACAGATGCCGCCTCCATCAAAAAGGCAACGGAGCTCTTCAGCTGAGGACAAGGAGGCACGCAAGAAACCAGCAAAAGTGCCTTACAGGCAAGGGGAGGACATCTGTCGTATTTCCCCGGCCCAGGCTGAAAGAGCCAAGAATTTCGGAAACCGGATTAAACAGCTCAACGCGCTCTTGGCCATGAAAAAGTGCGGCGATAAAGACGTGGAAGTGCTGCAAAATTTTCCAACTGCACAAAGGATATTGACAGTTATCCGCACTGGGTCGGGGGCACGGCAGGCGTGGGGCATGGTCGAGAAGGCGGCAAAAGCAATACAAATGTCACCACCAATCATTACCACAAAATCGGAAAGGATCACAAACTTAGAAAAATTTTGTTCAGGACGGGTCCCGGTTTTAGTTCACCCCTCCCTCTATAGGGCTCTAAAACTAACCTTTCCCTGGGATGTTGGCGGCGTCTCCTCTGACGGCACCATCAAGAATGAGATGGGCCATGGGTCAATGGGAGAGGCTGTCGGCATCCTTTCCCCGTCCATGTTCTGTCCAGGACCCCAACCCTAATTACGTATCACAATGGCTCTCTGGTTAGCAAGTTTGAATGCCCGGGGGCTGAGGTCAGAGTCTCTTCATGATCTCCAGCGCCTCGGGGTGGATGTTTGCTGTTTGCAGGAGACCCGGTTTTTAACTGGCGACTATGAGGGCATACTGTCTAGGGATTACGATCTCTATTCAGCATGTTTTGATGGTCGTTCTAGAGGTGTTTCCTGACTAGTGAGCAAGTCATTAGGTGCGGTGTGTGCGCTTGTCTTCGCGGATCCAGCGGGCAGGATTTGTGTGCTGGATATTACAATAAAGGAGAAGTCTTTTCGGCTCATTGGGGTTTATGCGCCCAATAGCCATGCGGAGCGTCCTGCTTTGTTTCGGCGGCTCGAGTCGTTCTTTGGAACATCGAGGCGGGTAATTTTAGCGGGGAATTGGAATGCCGTCCTTGACCCTGAGAAAGATCGTATAGGAGAAAGATCGGGTACTAACAGCCCGGATGTGAAAGCATTTCGGGAATTTATCGATAGGAGTGATCTTGTCGATAAATATCGAAATGAGCACCCCCGGGAGGTAGTGTGGACTTGGACTAATAGGGGCAGCTCGGATTCGAAGGTATGCGCAAGCTACCTCGACCGAGTCCTAGTTAGGAGAGTCGACGTAGGGCTCTTAGGTTGTCCAAGTTTCCATTCGATAGTTTACACGGATCATAGGCTCGTCCGGGTTCGTGTAAACTTAGATAAGCCTAAGGTTAAGTTGGCTGGATACTGGAAATTGAACGCGTCATTATTTGATAGCCAAGATTTCCAGAACCAGCTGTTACTAACACTAAAGCGGGAACTGACGGGGGCTGTGGTTGGGAATAAGTGGTGGGATACACTTAAATCCAAAATTAGGTCGTTTGCTGCCGACTTTAGTCGTCGACTCAACTTAGCTAATTTAGCGGCGCAAACGGCGATAGAGAAAAAGTTGATCGGGCCGTTAAATCCCGTAATAGTGGGGACGTAGCCTTAGCTAGGACCGAGCTGGCCTCCTTGCTTATCAAGAAGGATCAAGCTCTGGTAGTTAGGGCTAGGTTAAAAAGAATGTCTTCTGAGGCAACGAATATGGCCGCAGAACTGCGTGCAGAGGAAGCTAGGCAAGCAGCCAATCGGCATGTCAAGGACATCACCGGATGGACGTACCGTGACTACAGACGTGGGTATATGTGGGGCTTTTCGGGATTACTTCCAGGATCTTTTCACCAGGGAGTCCGGTCTGAGCTCTGCTCAGTTCGACACCTATTTGGCTGACTTTCCCCGCCTCAAGGCGGCTGAAGCAGCTAGGTGCGAGGGGCCCATAACAGAGTCGGAAATCTGAGATGCGCTGAAATTGGTTGGCCGGGACAAAACTCCAGGATTGGATGGTCTTCCCTACGAACTGTATTTGAGACAGTCGTCCGTTTTTGTTCCTCTGATGGCGCTCGTTTATAACAACTGGATGGAGCAGGGGTCTATATCTCGACGCTTCACCAGGGGTGTAATCAAGTTGCTTCGCAAGAGCAAGGGCGGTGGGAGTGGCATAGATAATTATCGGCCTTTAACGATATTAAATACTGACTTAAAGATTTTTGATAAGGTCTTGGCCCGCCGTTTGCAGGCTGTCCTCCCTAGTCTGATTGGCCCCGAGCAGACTTGTGCTGTGAAGGGCAGGACTATTCAGGACAACCTTCATTTGGTACGCCTGATCATCGAGAAAACCGACACTGAAGCCGCGCTGATCAATTTGGATCAGTCCAAGGCATTCGATAGGGTTGACCATCGCTTCTTGGAGTCTGTCCTTTCCGCCGCCGGTTTCGGGCCGTACTTTCACTCCTGGATCCGACTGCTGTATGAGTCCCCCGGTGCGCTGGTGGAAGTGAATGGGGTAAGGTCGAAGCCCTTCACATTATCTCGCTCCATTCGTCAAGGTTGTCCACTTTCGCCTTTGCTGTACGTTCTTGCGTTGGAGCCATTCCTTCGCAAGTTAAGGGCGAATCCGGTCCTTCGCGGAATTTCCGTACCTGGTGCTACCACCTCGGCCAGGTACTCCGCCTATGCTGACGACGTTTCGGTTTTTGTGTCGAGCAAAGCCGAGATTGACGAAGTTAGCAAAGAAATCAGATGCTATGAGACGGTGACAGGGGCCAAGATCAATCGCGATAAGTCTGTTGGCTTGCGATTGGGTGCGTGGAAAGGAGTTTCTCTTCCCGGACTTTTCCTCTGGACGGACGGGCCAGTCAAGATTCTCGGCGTCTTTTTCGGTTCTGATCTCCAGTTGGAAATGAATTGGTCGGAGGTTCGAGAGAAGGCCGAGGGCGCAGTTCGTCTGTGGACTCGGAGGAATCTTTCCTTAAAGGGGAGGGCGGAAGTATGTGCCTCGCACATCTACCCGATTCTCCTTTACCGACTTTCGGTACTTCCTCTCCCGTGTGCCATTCGTTTGGGACTAATACAGCTCTTGTTCTCCTTCCTTTGGGGAGAAGGCAAGGCTCCCAAGGTTCGTCGCGAGATCTGTTACCTTCATCCTTCTGAGGGCGGTCTGGGCATGCCTAGCGTTGAGATTCGTCAACACACGCTTCGCATTAGATTCCTGGATCGAATGTGTATGCTGGCGGATGAGAACGGCGCCCTCGTTGAAGAGGACGTCCATAAAAACTTTCCATCCTTGAGAAGTGTGCATTTGTCGGAGGAGGAGGCCGGCCGTACTCCTCGTGGCGAGTGCCCCTTCTATAAAGAATGTCGTTTGGCTCTCCAGTTTCTCTTGCGGGCTACGGATGGCCTCTCCAACGCCCAAGTGTTGTCTCTTAAGGCATTATATCGGGTGTTAGTTAGGGGGGCCGTTCAAGATGAACTAATAGGCGAGCTCGGGCTTACGAAGCAGGAGGCTCGCTCCATATGGACTTGGGCGCCTGGGTTGAAATGTCTCACTAACGATGAGGCATCACTCACCTGGCTGATGATTCGAAAGGCTCTCTAGGTAGGCGAGAAACTTCATGTAGCGGGCCTAACACCGAAATCAACCTGCGTGCGTTGTGGACTGTCGGCGGAATCCGTCGATCATGCCTTCTTCCACTGCAGTGTTGTTGCTCCGTTATGTAGGTTTCTTGAAGATCTCATGATTCGTATGCTGCGTGGAAAGTTCTTTGTCCTTGAGGCTAGTTCTGTTTGTAGCAATGTCGTACCTCCGTTATCTAGGGCTGAGCACTATGTGCTCTTTTGCTTACTAGGTGTTATGCAAGTCGTGATTTGGACGACGCGACAGAAGAAATTCTATGGTGATGAGGTTTACCTCTTCCCAACTGATCTTGTTCTTTAAGCATCAGCTTAAAGTCAAGATCAGGACGGAAAGGAAACGACTCACTCCATCTGAATTTGGCAAAAGGTGGGTGACTCTTGCGCGTTTCTGTCGAGTGAAAGATGCTGACCTGGAGTGGTTGTTTGATGCTGGTTAGGCATCAGGATATTGGGTGTGCTGGGCGGAACATGTACACCCCTTCCCTGTTAGTTTAGAGTAGGAAGTATTTGATTTTCTGTTTTCCTCTTTAATGTTAACTTAGCTAGGTTATGATTGCTCATTGGCTCCCTTTTTACTTTCTGGCCCCAGTTTTCTTTTAGTTTAATCCCCCACCCCTTCCCACTTTAGGTGTTCAACACTGTTAGTTCTCCGGTGGATGCGTGGCCTCTTTCGTTATTTTTCAAGTGTGCTTTTCGTTTTTGTTATGGTGTTTAAATGTGTGAGTGATTGCTGATCGGATAAGTGGTATTATTATATTTCTAAAGCCACGCATTATATTTCGCCCGGGGAAGTGATTTTGCTGTCACAATATTAGAGTAGTGGGGGGCTTTTATTACTCATATTATTTTGTTTAGTTTCTTGTAAATATCGTATATTCATTGTATAAAATCATTGGGGAATTTTAAATGTTGTTATTTTCTGCCCATGCCCTCCACTCAAAATTGTACATATGGGAGTTAAGTAGGACTACATAGAGAACCTGAGGTATTGTGGTGGACGTGGTAAGAATGGTAAGTAAAAATGTGGTGTTATGGTGTAAGGTTTATTGTAAGTGTGTCAGGGTCAACGAAAGTGAATAGCTAAGTTAAATTAGGACAGATGAAGACCAGCCTTCCCTATCCCCGTATTCGGCCTTGTGCCACATTTTTTGTATGTTATACGAAAATAAATAATGTCGTAGAGAGTCACTTGAGAGTCTCTAATGAGTTACTGAAGAGTCAGTGCGAGTCAGTGAAGAGTTAGTCACACTTCCGGTGGCGTACCAGAAGTAATCACGTATACACGCGTCTTACGACTGACTGGACTCTTGTATCTTTCTATTGTAAATATTACTAATCACTTCTGTACATACTAACCGTCTTTCCGCGGAATACAACTTATATTCTGATTCTGTTGTTGAGTTATTCATTTATACTTGGCGACATAACAGTGGCGACGAAGATGTTGGAAGAAAAAATCGTCCCACGACATTAACAGTGGCGACGAAGATACTTTAAATTACTTCGAATTTACGTGGAGGTGAAAACCAAAATTCGTCACACAACATAATAGTGGCAACAAAGTTTACTTCGAATTGCTTCGAATTTACGCAGAAGTGGAAACAAAATTCGTCCCAAACATAACGGTGGTGACGAAGAGATCTCAAAGAAGAAACCAAAACGCGTCCCACAATACAATAGCGGACGAAGAATTTCAAATTTACACAAAGATTTCAACTGGACGTAGAAAAAAGTTTCGCAGATCATACGCGAAAGTACTTCTGAAAAATATACGTACTACACCATTAACTGCATTGACGAGAATTATTACACGGCAAAGAAAGCGTAAGTTATATCTTTCTATTTTTGTCTGTGGTGAAATTTTTTTCTGTTGAGGAGGTTGAAATTTCGGTCTTTTCCCCTCGGTATAAAGAAACTGTAATAATGGAACAATTTCAAGCGTCCATGTTAGAACTGTTGAAATGTCAAATGCAACAGCAATTACAGATACAAGAAAGAAGGGAGGAAAAATTCCAAAAACAGCAATTACAGATACAAGAAAGAATGGAGGAAAAATTCCAAAAACAGTAATTGGAACTACAGGAGAAGAAGTTACGTCTAGAAAGTGACAAAAAACAACAAAAATGGCAAGAAGAACTCGTAGGGTTAATTCTAGAGAAGAATAAAAACTCAGATGAGAGTACGTTCTCCCAGAACACCATCTGGTCGACTATTGAAACTTTCAATTATAATCCAGACGAAGACAAAACTTTTGAAAGGTATTACCATAGATACCAGGACTTTTTTGAAATCGACTGTAAGTCATGGTCTTCGGAGAAAAAAATCAGGTTACTCCTCAGGAAATTAGGCACGCATGAACATAACAAATTTACGGACTTCATCCTTCCGAAAAAAACAAGGGATCTAGAATTCAATGAGGCTGTAAAACTATTAAAAGAATTATTTAGCCCTAGGTTATCCTTGTTCCATAATAGGTGGAGATGCCTAAATCTGCAAAAGAACGAGGCTGAAGATTTCACCACGTTCGCCTCGGTAGTTAACAAAAACTGCGACGATTTCAGACTTGCAGAACTAACTGCAAACAATTTTAAATGTTTAATTTTCGTGCAAGGTCTGGTGTCAGGGAAAGACAGCAAGATGAGGAGAAAAATTTTGACAAAGTTGGAGAACGAACAAAACATATCTCTGCAAAATCTGGCGGATTATTGGCAGAAATGTATAAGTATTAAAGAAGACGCAAAAAAAAAAAAAATACAGGAATCCGTTGTAGCCAATGTAAAAAAGATAAATCGCAAGTCACACTTTCGGTCTCCGTCTCCAAGACGAAGAAATCATTCGCTCTTGGGGGAAAAAAATTTTTTTTGAAAAAAGACCCCCCCCCCCCCCAAAAAAAGCTTGCTATGCTTGTGGAGAATGGCACTGACGCAGTGACTGTCCGTTCAAATTTAAAAAATGCAGACACTGTAATAAGCTAGGTCACAAAATGTCTAAGTGTAGATTTAGACGTAAATCGCAGGTAAAATTAACTAGATCATAAGAGCAAAACCACGGCGTTAGAAAGTATTTAGAAGTGAAAATATTTAAAAAACCGGTGAGAATGCAACTGGATAGTGGATCGGATATAAGTATCATAAATATGAAAACCTGGTTGATGAAGACTAGTAAAGTGGCTAAAACGGTGACTGGAAAGAGGATCAAATTTGAAGGTGAGCTAATTCTCAACGTAAATTTTCACAACCAAACAAAAAGGGCTGAAAACATTCGTTATGAAAGGAACGAACAATCTGTTTGGCACTGACTGGATGAGTGAATTTAATTTGTGGGATCTTCCCATAAATTCTTATTGTAAAAATATAAGAGAAGACTCGTCTGACGTGACAACAATACTAAAGGAGGAGATAAAAAAAGATTTCCCGGAAGTATTCTCTGAAGGTTTGGGCAGATGTGCCAAAACGTCGGCGATAATCAAATTAAAAGAAAACGTGACTCCGGTGTTCAAAAAGAAGAGAAACGCGCCTTATGCGGCTATTGATAAAATTGACGCTGAGCTTGAAAGACTAGAAAAAATAGGCGTACTAACAAAAGTCGACTATAGCGATTGGGCCGCACCTGCTGTTTACGTAAAAAAGAAGACGGGAGAGATTAGAATATGCGCTGATTTTTCGACCGGACTAAACAACGTCATTGAGGATTATCACTACCCTCTGCCAAGCCCGGAGGAGGTATTTTCTAAGCTGAGTGTCGGGAAGGTTTTTTCAAAAATAGACCTTAGCGACGCATATCTCCAAATTCCAGTGGAGAATGAAAGTTCAAAGCTATTGTGCATAAATACTCACAAGGGGCTTTGCAAATACGAACGGTTGGCATTCGGAATAAAAACAGCACCGGCGGTGTTCCAGCAGACAATGGACACTATGCTGGCAGGATTAGATTTCGCGATCGCATATCTTGATGACATCCTAATAAAAAGCGAAACTATCGAAGAACATAAGGGTCACCTACGGGAAGTTTTCAAAAGAATACGGAATTATGGCTTGAAGATAAAGGAAAGCAAATGTGATTTGTTCCTGGAAGAAATTAAATATCGGGTTCATATTATCAATAAAGATGGGAAAAAGCCAGACCCAAATCGCTCCCATGCGATTCGAAATATGCCAGATCCAAAAAACGTAAAGACATTGCAAAGTTTTCTAGGTTTGGTGAGTTACTATCAGGAGTTCATTCCAAATCTGCACAAGTTGCGTGCGCCTTTAAATGAGCTACTAAAAAAAGATAAAGTATGGTGCTGGTCTGAGGATTGCAAGAAAGCATTTAAGGAGATAAAAGATAGACTTACATCAGATTTATTTTTAGCTCACTACGATCCCAAATTAGACATCGTAATCGCTTGCGATGCTAGCACATATGGGATTGGTGCATGTATATTACACAAGTGGAAGGATGGACAAATAAAGCCGATTGCACATGCAAGCAGAACACTGCTCCCGGCTGAACAAAACTACTCACAAATCGAAAAGGAGGCACTGGCAATAGTGTTTGCAGTAACAAAGTTGCACAGATATATTCATGAAAGGAAATTCACATTGCAGACGGACCATAAACCGTTGTTGACCATTTATGGATCCAAAAAGGGACTCCCCACATATAGACTACTGAGATGGGGTACTTTGCTTCTAAATTACAATTTTGACTTACAACACTTAGCATCAACAAAAATTGGACACGCGGATGGGTTGTCGAGACTCATTCCGAAGTCAAACGAACTTTTAGAGGACACCGTTATAGCAGCATTAAAATCTGAAGTGGAAATGAAGAATACTCTCACTGGAACTGTCAGAGATTTACCGGTGTCATTAGCAGATATAAAAAAGGAAGCGTCAAAAGACGATTACATCAAAGATGTAAAAAATAAATTACTGGAAAAAGACCAACGAATGGCAGAAACTTTTTCTACGTGCGACAACGTATTACTCTACAGCGAAAGAGTTGTAATTCCTAAAGTGTTACAATATAACCACTCCACCCTATCACCCATGTAGCAATGGTCTAGCTGAAAGATTCGTGGATACCCTAAAGAGAGCATTAAGGAAGGCTACGTGGATGCATACGAAAACGGCTTTACAGTTATTCCTACAGGTATACAGAATTACGTCAAACAGAGCAGCACTATTAGCGCTGTCGCCAGCTGAATTAATGTTCGCAAGAAAAGTACGTTCAGTTTTTGATAAGCTAATTCCATCAAAGAAAGCTGATACACCTAATGTAAGTACACCCAAAAGAAAATTTGTGGTGAATGAAAAATTGTTTTTCAAGAACTATTAAAACAACACTACGTCCTGGATGAAAGGCAAAATTAAAGGGCGTATAGGGAACATGCTCTATGTGGTGCAAGAACCGAAATTTGAACATAGAAGGCATATTAATCAATTAAGAAAAATATTTTCGGAAGAGACAACTGTTGCGCCTGAAGAGATGGATGAAAATGTGGAGGATCTTTTTGATACTTTTGAGTTACAAATGCTTCAGGTACAAGAAGGTAGTACCAGGAAATCCACCCGCAAAAGGAAATTAACACACCAGTTGTCGGTAAACCCGAAAAAGAAAAAATACGATTGAAGCAAAAGTCTTAGGAGGTGGGGGGTGATAGGGCGCCGCTCCTATTTGACTACAAATGGACTGTTCCCATTGCTATATATAGCAATGGTGGATTCTCTACAAGAGAGTTGTAGAGAGTCACTTGAGAGTCTCTAATGAGTTTCTGAAGAGTCAGTGCGAGTCAGTGAAGAGTTAGTCACACTTCCGGTGACGTACCGGAAGTAATCACGTATACACATGTCTTACAATGGATTGGATTCTTGTATCTTTCTATTGTAAATATTACTAATCACTTCTGTACATACTAATCGTCTTTCCGCGGAATACAACTTATATTCTGATTCTGTTGTTGAGTTATTCATTTATACTTGGCGACATAACAAACTCCTACCACCTATACAATGTAAAGAAAGGGATTGTCCACTGCCTGCAACATTGAGCAAGTCATAAGCAGCATCCCAGAGTCATATGAACAAGAAATGGTCAGTATAAGCAGTACCCTAGAGCATAACAATTATTTAGGGTACATGACAAACCTTGAAGGGAGAGTACATGAGGATAACAACTCTCAGAAAACAGCCTCAGTCTATCTACCCTATGTAAAGGGGTTATTAGAGAAAATGCAAAGGATTTGTAGTCCATATAATATATGATGATTTTCAGAAGTGGTTGTACACTTTGCAGGTACCTCTCCTGAGTAAGACCCCCAACAATGTAGGACATGAGTAAGGATTGTATGTACACAATCCCATGTAGCTGTGAAAAGAAATATAAGGGAGAAACAGGCTGTCCCCTGAAGGTAAGGCTAAAAGAACATTGCAAGGAGATAGAAAAATCAGGCATAGCTGATCACATATAGAGGAAGCCCCCTATGGGATGAAGTTGAAATAATAGAGAGAGAACGCCACTAGAAACTATATAAATTTAAGGAATCAGTACATATGCTAGGCTACAAAAATCTCCTAAGCTGACCAAGCATATAGATGAATACAATATGAGAAGCAGTAGTACAGAATGTTACAGAAAATCATTAGTGTCAAAAATTGCAATATGAGCTCAGATAAAAAATACTAAAAGAATATTAACATCAAAACTTGCCATATGAATTCTGGTAAAAAATCGTTACTGAACTATAAGTCCTAGAAATTCAGTTATTATCCTTGAGGACACATGGTTCAATGGATATAGACATTGGTTAGTTCCAGTGACTTGACCCAGAGTTGCGAATTCAGTATCCAGCTACAGCAGAGCTGAATAAGTTGGGTTAGAGGGCGATAACTCATGACTACCAAAAGGTGCTTTGCACAAGGAATGAGAATGATCTACCCAAGTGATCATAATAAAGGGTTCAGTTCAAAATTCCTAGCACCTGAAGAAGGCCAGAGTGTACAACAGCCAAAACGTTGTATAAATGACAACCAAGTTGAGGAAAATAGTTTGAATAATGTAAATAGTTTATATAAAGATGTGCTGTAGCATAAAGATTATAATCATGGAAAGTAGAATCATTGAACTATGTTAAAATTTTCTGGCCTTGTATTTTGTGTTCACTTAGCAATACAAATGCAGAAGTAAATGTGTATTCATAGATTAATTTTTTATTATTAATTTATCTGTTTATTTATTTTAGATTTTTTTAGGAGGATAGTTTTCTTATTTTTATAGTCTAGACCATTAGCTTTGTCTAAAGTTTCTTACATTATCTTACATTTTATATAGTGCATTTTTCATAGTTGTATTTTACAAGGTATTCATATCTTGTAAAATACAATTATGAAAAATGCACTATATAAAATGCAGATAATGTAATTAGATATTAGTTTTATTTTTAAGTAACATAGTAAAAATTTATTTTCATGTATGCCTTTTGAGATAAGTTTTGATTGCTTATTTAGCAATTTGTGATCATCTGGGAAGGTGATTATGGCTATTTTTTCTCTAAATAGAGTTTACAGTTTTTGAATTTATTGTTGTAGACTGATGTTGTTTTCTTTATTTTCCATTATATTTTTAGTGCAATTTGTTTTTTTGCTTTTAATTTCCCATATTTGTTTAAAAAGCATTGTGTTGTTTGCGTATTTACTCTTTGTAATTTATGTATTGTGTGCAAAGTTTCTCTTTCCAGGACCCTTCAGTTTTCCTATGTATATTTTTTCTTTGTTATCTTCTGATTTTATGTGGCTTGGTATATTGTTTTGCAATTATTTGCCATTTAAGGTATATTTGTTCTTTGCTCTGCAGTTACAAGTGAGTTTGGTTTATGCAGATGATCTGTTGGTTATTTTTCTTTTGTATTTTTTATAAATTTATAAAAAAATACTACATCTATATACAACTAGCAAATACATATGTAGTGAATACATATAAATACATATGCAGTGAATCAATAACTGCTACAGAATTTTAATGGATAAGGTTGCTGTTGGTTGCTAATTCAATTTTGAGTGAGTGGTGCTACAATTTAATGGGCACAGTAGACATTTTGACATTATCAAAATTTTCAACTAATTTAAATGTTAATACAACACTGACAAATGTTGTAAACATAGCATATGTGGCTGTCTGTTTAGAGAAAAAGAGATTGTGACATTACAACAGTATTTTCATAGTTTATTTATTTATTTTTTAATTATGAAGTAATTTGTACAAAATGGTATAATTAAAGCAACTAAGCATTGATGAGGACACAAACTGAAATTTTATTGAAAGAAGTCTACTCTCAAAGAAAAATTGCCAAGAAGTTGATTTCTAGAAATGAGATGTAATAATCACTACAAAGATAGAAAATGACACAAATTTTGAGCTGAAGCACAAAAATGACAACTGCTGCTACACATGATTTTCAAGAGCAAAAAAAATAGAAGATCAACTGCTCCAGTAGTGACAGCTGAACCTAATTCCAATTTGACTCTCAACTGTGATAAATTGACTTAGATCAGCAGGACTCAAAAAGTGTATTGTCATCAAAAAAACCCTTCTTACTGATGGTGAATAAGCAGAGAACACTATTATGGAAGTGGACATTGAAAGAGTGACAAAATTTATTGTGTACAGTACAAGTTCAAATTTGAAATTTTGGTATTAAGAGGAGAGTGCATGAGAGAAGAAAGCCAGGAGAAAAACTGAATGATGAATTTGTGATTACAATAACAGTTAATCATGGTAGTGGGTTTGTTATTGTGAAAAAGATGACTTGAGACTTGATTTAAGTCAAGGGAATCATAAAAAAAGAACTATATCATTTGATTATGCAAAGACATGCTAAATCCTCTGGTTTACACATAATTGGAAAATTAATCTGTCAACAAGACAACAATCCAAAACATTTCTAAATTGTATCAAAATTATCTCAAGAAAGAACAAAATTTTGGAAATTATGACTTGTCTGCCTCAATCTCTTGACTTTTGTTCTATTGAATTCTACTGAATTAGTATGAGATGAATTGGATAGGAGTGCTTGAAGGGTATACTCAAAGAATAAGTGAAAATTTTTTCACTGCATAAAGAATACTTGAGAAGGTCTGCCATCAACTTTTCTACAAAAACTATTTGAAAGAATGCTAAGAATTTGTAAAGCATTAATTAAAACAGGTGGCAGTTTTATTGAAGAACAAAATGATGCTCCTGTATGATCATTTTTTGTAGATAAGAACCCAGTTTTGTCAAAATAAAGGCAAATAAATACATTTTATCTGTTGTTTGAAAAATACAGAAATATCTCCCTTTAAGTCAGCCTGGTTTGTTTCATGTGTTGGTTGGGTGTGATGTATGAAGCACAACAGTGATTAGGTGTTTCTTTTTTAAACTATTTTTCCTATGTTATACAGCTTTAATGTTTTAAATAAAGCTTGAAAACTGAAGTAATTAAAAGCACTTTCTTAATTATTAGCAGTGTTAAGAATAAAAAGAGAATGCAAAAAAAAAATGCATATGTTTGTTTTTATGCATATGGTACGCAGAGCTGGTCATATTAGCAACTTTCATATAACATTTTATATATTGCATGAACATCATTTTAGATTAATTTAAAATCAGAAATCTTTCATTTATTCCCACAGGAAACCAACAGATTTACTTCATGGGCATTCTTCCCCAATATTTTATGTGCATTACACAGAAGATGACAATTGGATCTTTAGTATGTCCTCTGACAAATGTGTAAAGGTAAAAAAGGATGTTTTTATTTTTATTACTGAAAAGTATCTATTTTTAATTTTTTTATTTGGCTCTGGGAATAAAAGAAGATAGATACCTGTTTTGAATTTCTAAGGAAATAACCTTATTTTGGATAGGTACAATAAAATATTTTTGTTTGTCTATGAAGTTCTACAATCAATGAACACAGATAACATTTTCTATGCTACAAATTACCAATAACATATAACTTCTATTTCTTCTTTCTATTCAGGATGTGAGTAATCATGGCTTTTTACAATTTCCTATCTTCATTATCTCTCCCTGTTCTGCCAATCGTTTACAGAAGCTTGTTAGGTTAATCACTGTTTACTACTGTCTCTTTTTTCTTTAATATATCAAGTGAATGTCAAAAATTTTCAAGCCCTTTTTCCTTTTTCCTGTCTGTGAAATTAGTTGCCTTCTGTATAAGCATCCTTTTTGATTCTATTTTCTTTAAAATTTCCACATTAGTCACATGCTCCATTGTATTTTCTGCATCCTTCTGTAGAACCATAACACTGTTAATTCAAGTCTCTTTATCTGTTATGGAATTGTCTAGCACTCATTGATATAAAAGAAAACTGATATTATATAGCAGTTGAGCACTCTTCTCTTTGTTTTCAATCAATTTTTTCTGTTTTTTGATATTTTGCTTAAATTTTGGAAGGCATCTTTTGCTATTCACTTGTGTCTTTGGATCTTGGAGTTACATTTTCTGTCATCTGTTAAAATCACTTCCCAGTTAATCTTTTGTAACTTCATGTACTTGCTTGATTTTAAAATCTCCAGGTCATACCTTGCACCTTTCTTCTCACTTTGCTTTACTGTTCTCTCTTGGAGGTTATGTGTCATCTGTGTATCTTACATTATTAGAATGACTCACTGCAAAGATTAAATAAGTCTAGGAAGACACATCCTTGTTTTACACTTCTTTCTATTTTTGTGGATTTACTTAATTCATTTTCTATCTGTATGCAGGCATCTTTCTCTCAGTATAATTTCTGGATTATTATAATATCTTTCCCAAATAAGTCAAGCTTTCCTAGCAGTTCAAATAGTACATGTGTTACATCTTATCAAATGTTTTTACATAATCTATAAAATATAAATATTTACATTTGTATTGCTCTCTTTGATATCATTCCAAACATAAATATTGCATTTCTTGTTCCAAAGTCTTTAACAAAATCACATTGTTCTTGTCTATTTCTGATTTAAATTTGTTGTGTGCTCTATTCATCAGATTTCAGATAAGTTTAGTTATATGGCTCATTAAACTGATTGTCTAATGGCATTCTCATTTGCATTCATTTGCACTTGGTTTCTTAGACAGCCCCATGTAAAGGTCTTTGAGTATGTCACTGCTGTCATCTATTTCATTTATTATTTCTATAATCTTGTTAATACTAAAATTTTCTAAGTCTTTTAGCATCTTTATTAAATCCTTCCTCTATTCAATCAATTCAAAATCTTCACATGCACAGCAGATAGTGCTTTGCTTGCAAATTCTCATCCAACTTTAAACTTGACTCATCTGGAGTACCTACACTCATTTTCCCACCTAGAACTGAATAATATATATAATTTTGTCTTTAGTCCCTAACATAATTTCTAAGTTTGACTTCTATAAAGCAAGCAGCAGTGACAGAATTCCAGTTATTGTCTTAAAAAGATGTGCCCCTGAGCTGGCTCCAGTCTTCTCCAAATTCTATAAATATTGCCTCACTACTTCCTGCTTGTTGGATGTTTTCCTCTGTAGTTTCTATTTTTAATAACTTTAGGGAAGCCCTCTGACCCCTCTAATTATTGCCCTATTAGCCTCTTACCTCTTTTTGGCAAGGTATTCAAGGCTATTATCAGTGCTTAATAAGTTAGGCATCTCATGTCGTACAACCTTCTTTCTGATATATGGCTTCTGCTTCTCCAGATCTCCTGCTGATATGCTAACAACCATCACTGAATATATATACCAGACACTGATAAGAACAGTGATAAAAAAATCTGATCCTGCTGCTTTGTTCCTACTTATCTTAACAATTTTAGAGTTTAATATTTCATATCCTCTCATATTTTTGTATATTGCAGGTTTGCTACTTACATTGTGAAAAAAGTTCTCCAATGTATTTGTTCTATCTTTGGAGTGTTTTTTATTTCCTGTTACCAGCATTTTCTCTTTTTATTTAATTCATCCTTTTAATGTGCACATCTTTTGTCCTGTGATTTCTTTTCTATCAAACAGCATTTTTCTGATGAATACTGTATTCACTTTAATCTGTTGAATAGTTTACTTCTTGTAAGTATGCACCTTCAGATTGTCTGAATGCGAAGCTCATTAATATGCAAAAGAAAGTGTCAAACAAAGTCTGTGCTAAATCATGGTCTACATTAAATGTAACACCACATACATTCTGCTACACATAAAATAACATTCATCCTCAAAAATGGCTAAAAATATAGCCAAAAGTGCTTGTATAAATAAAACATTTGGACAATTTCTATATAATTTATGTCCTTAAAAGAAAAAGAAAATCATAAAATCACATGAAAAATTACATGAAACATTTAACTATCACACCTTGTCTGTCATTTTTAATTAAGACTGCATATAGGAGATAAGAATATATATATTAAACACAGCAAAATCCAAATACTTGGAACTCTGTTAGTAGAACAATAAATATGGGTTAGGAAGTAATATTAGAATTGGAACTCGTATGGTAGCAGTCTTGGCTATCTCTGCTGATCTCTCTCTCTCTGCCCCTACATCTTGTGAGGGGAAGTATATATAGTTGTAGGAAGAGTTCAATTCATTGAATGGGTGATGCCACTATGACAACCCCCTCCCAAGTTTTTTTCTCTATGTAGGAAGCTAGGGAGCTTTTAATATTTTTTTCTTTTATGATTTATCATCAAAGGTTCAGTGAACTTCCTTTTCCTACCAGATTTTCTAGTTTCCGGTATTGTGACCATAATTTCTTCTCATGGTGGTGTGTTGATTTCTTCCAACCACCTTTTCCTTATATGATTTATGCACCTTCTGTGCCTGTATTCTTGACTTTGAATCATGTATGGCATATTTCCAATCCTATTAGTTATTGTACTGGCTTTCCATTAGGATGTATTGTTTTCAAACATTTTCTAATATACTCTTTCTCCTGGTCTGCAGCTTCTCTTTGGTACAAATGATGTTGGCTGTTTTTTGTTTTGCTTTGGTAGTAATTTGTCAAATACAGATTTTATTTTTCTTGCAAACATCACCTCTGCTGGTGACAGTCCTGATAGCGTGTTGTTGTTTGGGGTAATCCTATACACCTGTAGAAACTGTTGCAGTGCTTTCTCTGTTGGTATCCGTATACCTTCTTAATGCTCTTTTTAGGGTGTCAACAAATCTCTCAGCTTGACCATTTGAATGTGGATGATACGGTGGAGTTTTATGTGGTTAACTTGGAACATCTCGCAGAACTCCTGGAAGTCTGTGGATATGAATTGTGTTCTGTTGTCTGTTACGAGACAATCAACTACTCTGAACCTTGCAAACAGTTCATGTAGCCAGTTAATAGTGTTTTCTGCCATTGGATTCTTGTAGCGAAAAACTTCTAGCCACTTGCTGTAGCTGTCTACTGTGATTAAATAATAAAATCCGTCTATAGGTTTCGCATAATCTATGTGAATCTTGACCATGGTCGATCATTTTTTGGCCAAGGTTTTTGTATCATTAGAGGCGCAACCCTTATATTTTTCTACCATTTGTGTAATGTTTTCATTCATGTTCTTCTAATAAATGTAGCTTCTCATTAAAGCTTTCATATGATTTTTTTAGGATGTCCCATATAAAAATCCTTTAGTATTCTTTTCTGTAGTGTCTTAGGTATTACAACTCTCTCATTATACATTAATATGTTGTTGCAAAGCAAAAAACTGTCAGAGAGACTTTTGTCCCTTTCTTGTAGTTTTTTCTTTGTAGTTTTAATGAAGTCATCCCTTTCTGCCTCATTCCTAATTTCTGATAATGTCACTGGTAGCTTGCATACTCTGTTTCCCAGTGCTGTTCTCATTTCGCCTTCTGATTGTAGTGCAGCTATTACTGAATCTTTCAGTGGTTCATTATTCTTTGGCACTAATCTTGATAACCCGTCTGCATGTCCAATCTTGTTGGAAGGCAGATATTTCAATTTGAAGTCATAATTAAGTAATATGGTTCCCCATCATAATAGTCTATGCTGGTAAGCCTTTCTTTGAACCGAAGATTTTTTTCCACTGGTAATAGTGCTCTAGAAGCATGTGCGATTGGTCTCTTCTTTCTGTCTGGCATTTTGTGCAATAGGCAAGCTTCTACATCATATGAGCTTGCATCACTCACTATTATTAGTTCTAAATTTGGATCGTAGTGTGTCAAAAACAAGTCTGACATTAATATTTCAATAATCTTTTCAAATGCTTTTTGGCATTGTGCTGTGCAAGTCCATTCTTTTTCTTTTTTGAGTAATTCGTTTAATGGAGCACACAATTTATGCATATTTGCAATGAGTTCCTGGTAATAATTTACTAATCCAAGGAAACTTTGAAATTCCACGATATTTCTCGGTGCTGGCATATCCTTTATGGCTGTTGTTCTTGTAGGATCTGGCCTTCTTCCATCCTTGTTTATAATGTGCCCTAGGTATTTAATTTCTTTTAGGAAAAAGTTGCACTTTTAGTCTTTAATTTTAAGTCCATAGCTTTGTATTCGCATAAACACTTCTTGAATGTGTTTTGCATGTTGTTCGACACTGTTGCTCTTTATTAATAAGTCGTCTAGATATGCTATAGCAAAATCTAATCCAGCTAACATTGTATCCATTGTTTGTTGGAAAATTGCTAGTGCTACTTTAATTCCAAAAGCAAGCCTTTGAAATCTATACAATCCCTTGTGTGTGTTAATGCACAGTAGCTTAGAGGTCTCCTCATCCACTGGCACCTGTAAATAGGCCTCACTTAGATCAATTTTTGAGATGTATTTTCCACCATTTAATCTTGTGAACACTTCCTCTGGGCTGGGAAGCGGGTAGTGGTAATCCTTTATTGCATTGTTAAGTCCTGTTGAAAAATCTGAGCAAACACAAATTTCGCCTGATTTCTTCTTAACATAGATAGTTGGCACAGCCCACTGGTTGAATTCTACTTTTGATAAAATCTCTGTTTTTACAAGTCTGTTCAGTTCCTTATCAATTTTTTCTATTGATGCAAAGGGAACATTTCTTTTCTTTTTAAATATTGGTTGCGTGCCATCTTTTAATTTTATTTTTGCTGCTACCTTTTTACATCTACCCAGTCCTGGTGAAAATAAGTTGGGGAACTTTTCTTTTGGTTTTCCTTTTAATTTCTTTTCTTCTGTTGGTTCACTTTCTACTTTCTGACAGAAAGTATTAATAGGCAAATCTCATAAGTCAAATTTTTGCATTCAATTGGTACCAAAAAGGTTCTCTGTAGTTTTTAGAACAAACATTTTGAGTTTTTTGTTCATTCATTGAATGATACTTCTCCTTTGAAGTTTATTCTTTTTCCTGTTACTGATTTTGCAATTTTGTTTGTACGTAGTATGGTGGGCTTATTCAGTTTTCTCCATGTTTTTTGTGAACTGATGATAGTCAAATTGAAACCTGAATCTAGCTGGAATTTTATCCTTTTGTTTAGAATTTCTACTACTATGTATTTTCTTCTGTTTATTCCGTCCTCATGTTCCATTCTGGCAGCTCTTACCCTGCTTTGGTTTTGAGTTCTAGTTCAGCAATGTGAACTTTTGTGTCCTATTCTGTTACACGCTGAACAGGTTTTATAACAATACATGCAGTCTCTATATGTGAAGAGCTCCACACCTATAACATGGACTAGGAGAAGGTTTCTTTTTGAATTCAAAATTGTTTTGATTTTTTATTTGGGGAGGGTAAAATTGTGTATTTCTGTTTTAATTTTTCTTTGGGGAGGGTGAAAATATGTCTTTCTGTTAACTTTGTGTGTATGTGCTATGCCTGGTTCTTCTATGTCCCTTAAGTCTTTTTCTTTTTAGGTACCTCCACCCATTTTTGATACCTAAATTTAAATTTAAATTTTAAAAATGAATAAGTTATCTTAAAGCTTTAAAATTAGGTTTAATTGAAAGCCAAGAGATTAAATTTTAATTCCAGTAAGGAAAATAAACTGGTGTATTTTAAACCAAAATTATATTGATTTTTATCTAGTTTTTTTGTTTAAAAAAAAATTAATTTCCCACCATTTTTGATTGCAGTAACCAAATTTCTGTTTTAAAAATCTTGCAAAAGTAAAATATACCTCACTGACACATCATTTTAAACAATTTTAAAAATTCAAGCTTACTTGAATAGTAAAATTAAAAATTTAACTTAATATTTTCAGCAATTATATGATATTTTATAGAATTTTAGTTTAGAGTTATAGCTAGACATTTGAATATGCTTTCTGAATAAATAAGAATTAAAAAATTTAAATTTCTTTTAAAATAATTTTAATTTAATAACAAAGAATGAAATTAAAATAACCAAACGAAGTTATATTATGTTATTTATTAATATTTTTATTATGTATTTTTTATATTATTAATAAGTTATCATTAAGTTTAAGGCATGGTAAAAATATCTAATTTAATTTTTATGGAAATATGTTATGATTTCTATGGAACATTGTACTTGATTAAATGGAACATCGTACTTAATCAGAATAAACATATTTACACACAAAATATTTTTAAAATTATTTTAAAAAATTTCTGGAGAATAATTTTTATTAAACTTTTCAATTTTAGATAGGCAATATAATCATCAATTCTTAAGTAAAAAAAATTAAGACAATGATTCTATAAAAGATTTTAAAAATATTTGTAACATGTTATGAATTATTTAATAATAATAATAATAATAATAATAATAATAATAATAATAATAAAATATACCAGTAGATTGGATTGCACAAGAGATAGAACGAATGAAAAATAAACCAGAACAGACATGGGCTGGAATTATAGAAGAGGATGTTAAATTTGCACTAAAAAAAGGACACAATTGGAAATTCCCAGGTATAGATAAAATTCCTAACTTTTGGCTATATTATTTAAATACAGTACATAAAAAACTAGCCAAAGAACTTCAAGAAATGGTTGACGATCCCACTAAAATTCCTGCATGGATGACCAAAGGAATTACATTTCTTCTACCCAAGAATGGTGACACAAACAACCCGAAAAACTACAGACCAATTACATGTCTTCCGACAACATATAAACTATTAACATCTATTTTAACAAAACAGACATATTTATTCTTAGAAAGAAATGACATGATACCGCTTGAACAAAAAGGGTGCAAACGTGGCTGTTATGGATGTAAAGACCAATTGCTAATTAACAAAATGATCCTGGAAAACTGCTACAGTACAAAGAAAAATCATAGTACTGCCTGGATAGATTATCGAAAGGCATTCGATAGTGTGCCACATCCCTGGATTTTAAAGACTTTAAATATATACAAGATATTGCCCGTCATCATCAATTTCATCAAACAGTGCATGTCTATATGGAAAACAACCCTTTACCTCAATCATATAAATGGAACCTATAAGTCTGATGAAATAAACATCAAAAGAGGTATATTTCAAGGTGATTCTTTATCTCCCTTACTATTCTGCATATCATTAATATCACTAACCAGTCAACTTAATAAGACAGAATGTGTTTATAAAATAGGCCAAAAGAAAATAAGCCATCTATTTTACATGGATGACTTAAAGTTATATGCTAAGAATGATAATGAACTGGAAGGTCTTCTGCAAACTGTAAAATGCTTCAGCGAAGACATTGGGATGAAATTCAATTTGAATAAATGCGCTAAAGCTACAGTTTTACGTGGATCAATACAAGAAACATCCTCAATTAGCTTAGACCCTGCTGTAACAATAAAAGAATTGAAACCAGAAGAAGCTTATAAATACCTAGGTGTAAATGAGAGTGAAAACATTCACCATAAAAAAATGAAAGAAATAGTGTGTAAAGAGTACTATAGAAGGCTATGAATGATATTAAAAACTGAATTGAATTCTCAGAACAGAGTTATGGCCATTAATAGCCTTGCAATCCCAGTTGTCCAATATAGCTTTAACATCTTAAACTGGACTCTAAACGACATCAGGCGAATGGATGCTAAAACAAGAAAGCTTCTTTCTAAGCATAAGATGCATCATCCAAAGACTGATGTAGACCGTCTATACATACCCCGTAAAGAAGGTGGAAGAGGTCTTATTCAGCTGGAATTGTCATACAAGACAACAACTATTGGCTTACTAACATACATAGAAACAACAAAGGATTGGATGATACAATTAGTAAGGCAACATGAAGAAAGAAAGAAAGAAAAAATATTCAATAATAAAAGAAGGCAGTAAATACAAACAAGATTTACAGTTAGTAGATTCTGTAGAAAAGCAAAACAGAAGCCAAGAACCAACTATTGCGGCAAAAAATATGAAAATGAAAGCCAAAGATAAAGCTCTTGAACAGATGAAACAGCGCTGGCAAGACAAACCTCTGCATGGCCAATATCCAGAACATGTCAATAAATCCAATGTTGATAAAGTTAATACTCATCGATGGTTACGTGCATCTGGATTAAAGTCTGAAACTGAAGGCTTTATTCTTGCAGCACAAGACCAAAGTCTTTTCACTAGAAACTTTCAGGCAAATATTATGCATAATAATATGGATCCAAAATGCAGGTTTTGTGATAAACACCAAGAAACAATAGACCACCTAATCTCAGGCTGTTCTGTGCTTGCTCCAAATGAATATAAAAATCGCCACGATAGAGTTGGGCAATATTTACATTGGGCAATGTGCAAACATTATGGAAAATCTGTAAACAAACACTGGTATGAACATCACCCAGCACCGGTTACAGAAATAGAAGATGTAATCATTCTATGGGATTACACCATCTGCACAGACAAAAAAATTGAAGCAAACAGGCCAGACATTATTGTTAAAAACCAGAAGGAGAAAACTTGTCTATTAATTGATATGGCTTGTCCAGCGGATTGTAACATAGCAATCAAGGAATTTGAAAAACTGTCAAAATATAAAGACCTGGAAATTGAAATAGAAAAAATGTGGAAATTGAAAACAAGAGTTGTGCCAGTGATAGTAGGTGCACTTGGAATGATAAAAAATGGAACAAAACAACACATTGAAAGAATCCCTGGAAACCCCAGCTTAAGAGATATACAAAAAATTGTCTTATTAAGTACAGCCCACACACTAAAGAAAACTTTATCTATGTAATGCTAGGGATGATAGGGAAGATAGAAAAACATGAAATGGAGTCATAACAACACGCCACGACTTGCCTTAGGTATCCCCGCAGACTTGGTTGGTAGTGAGACCAAAGCAGAAATCGAAATATGATGAAAAAATGACACAATAATAATAACAAATGAAAACAATTCTTTCAAAATTTTATTAGTAATTGAAAATTTTTTTTTCTTCAGACTATAATGTCCTTAATAATTATTATTTATTCCAGCAATTAAAAACTTATCAAGTTAAATTATATCAGAGTTTTATTGCGTTTTTTATTTTACTCTTTAGAGCAGATTTTCAATTAGAGTTGTGTACTTTAAAATAAAAAACATAGGTGATTTATATTTCCCAATGAGTCTTGCATTTAACTAATAAAAAAAAATTTTGCAGCTAATTAAAATTTATTAAAATTTCATGGATTTATGTGGAATGAGGGTAACAGAGTCAAAAAAATATTTTCATCAGGATTTAAAAAAAATAATAATTTCAAAAATAATTTCATTCATTTGTAAATGAGTACTAAAGGTTTCATTAAAATCTGACAATTATTTAATATTGCGTTCTGAGAAAATGTAGACTCTTTTCCGCCATTCTATCTTTTATTGTTTATCTCTTTTAGCATTAATTCCATGTGTCTGGTTTCATTTTTTTTTGCTACATTTCTATTTGTTTCTCTTCCAAACTTTGTTGGAATTAGAATTGCTTTTTTAACAATTCAACAATTGCTGCTTGGAAATCCATTTTTTCACTAATTTCTGTGAGGAGGGGAAAAGAAAAACTTTTTTTTTCTTAACGTAATTGTACAGGGAGATATTTCCTTTAACCTTGTCGCCACTTTGTATGATGACTGTAGTGCAAAAACGTGAATATTTTTAGTTTTCTCGTCGCTTTTTGTGGTTGCGATTGGTGTTGAAAAACTTTCTTTATATCCTTGTAATTTTTTGAATATTTCGTTGTCACTTGTTGTGGGGTGATGTTTTACTTTTTTTTTTTTTGTAACTCCACATGGATTTCTTGAGTCTGTTGCCTCTTTTTGTCGTAAGTGACTGACAGGAAAAACGTATTATTCTTTTCTTTTTTATCTCTCTGCGTGAATTTGTTCAATTCTTCGTCGCCACTTGTCATGGACCTGGTTAAGTCAGCAAGAAATAATACATCAACCAAAAATAGGAAATAATGATATTAACACAGCAAAATACAAATACTTGGAACAATAAATACAGGTTAGGAAGTAATACTAGAATTGAGACTCGCAATAGCAGTCTTGGCTATCTCTGCCTATCACTCTCTGCTGATCTCTCTCTCTCTTTCTCTTTCTGAGCTCTCTGCCCCCACCTATTGTGTGGGGAAGTATATGTAGTTGTAAGAAGAGTTTAATCTGTTGAATGGATGATGGCACCATGACAATATATATTTCATATCACCCTGAGCAAGGCGGTAACGCCACTGATGTGCAGGGGGCTACATAGGAGTGAAAAGATTGGAAAAGAGAAAACTGGAAACCACATCCTAAACCGGAAACAAGGGATGAGCCTCTTCACCTGTTCAATAGACGTGGGTGGAGTGTGAACCGGGTGATAGTTTAGTCTATCTAATTGTAAAAAAAAAAAAAATTCCTATAAGGAGAAGAAATCCTGAAACACATGACCTTTTAATTTACACATAGAAATTACCATACAAAAAGAAATTTCAAATACACAAAGAAATTTAAAATTATTTAAAAAAAGGAAGACACAATGGTTTGTATTAAGCTTTTTAATTTTCGATTAGTAAATATAATCTTCGTTTAATAAGTTTATAAACTCCAACAGATCTTTGAAGTATTTTTAAAGTACTTTTGAAACTTCATAAATTTTTATAAAACTATAAAAAAAACAATTCTTTTAAAATTTCATTGTTAATCAAAAGTTTTTTCAGATTACGTCCTTAATTTTATATTATTTATTCAAGCAATTAAAAACTTATCAAGCTAAATGTCATAGTTATATTGCATTTTTTATTTTACAATTGGGAGCAGACTTTCAAAAATGAAAGCAAAATGTTAAAAAAAAAAAAAAAATTGATTTACATTCCCCAATTTTTGCAACAGAATTTCATTTCATAAAATTTCATGAATTTACATGGAGGGGGGTAATAGACATAAAAAATAAATATATTTTTACTAATATTTTTTTAAAATAATTTAAAAAATAATTTCATTCATTTGTGAATAAGTCCTGAAAGTTTCATTAAAATCCAATTATTTGATTTTTGCAAGGATTTCCAAATGAATATATATATTGTGGTCTTTTTCTCACAGACAGTGCTCAACTGACTCTTCTGTAATGTGCAGTTGACAAAACATGTGCAAAATCAAAAATACGGGATGGCAACAATTTACACATTGCACCCTGTATTTGTTTGTTTTTATGCATGTAAGTTTCTATGTATGTGTAGCTCTGATGGTCACTCCCTGTCTTGGTGAAGTGTGGTTTAGTAACTCTGAGTGTAATTCTGTTGAGAGCTTTAAACTTTTGGTAGGGACACCTGTGGTGGCAAGGATGAAGGTGAGGACCCAGACTAAGTACAACTGACACTAACTATGAAACAAGCATGTAATGATTACAACTAATCTTGATGGCTGAACCAGCGGATGAAGAGGTCTAGGCATGATGGACATGCTACAAACAGTGCCGCTCAAAATTATAACAGTCAGCGGCAGTCCACTGTAGTTTCATTGCTGGATTCTGCATGTCTTATTTCATATGTGCTGCACAGGAAAATAATGAAATCAAGTGTGTGAGTCACTTACTTGCAAGTTGAGGTCCACCTTAAATAAAGTCGTATGATCGGCACTTTCTTCTCTGATTTTTTTTGATCTCCAGTCAATTCTTGCAAAGCTAAACAGCAATAAGGAATAGATGACAGGGGTAGGTTTTGGTGAAACTGGAAGCTTCTAATCCTGAACTTATTTGTTGGCAGTGAGTTTAGCTGTGAATACCATCATCATAATGGAAGTGGTCAGCAAAGAAGCAATTAAATTCTTAAATATGAAATAATGCTGAAAAACTTGGCCTAAATTGAACTACTAACGAAAAGAAAGTCAAATCAAAATTTAGTAGAGGTGGGCTATCAAATGTAGTGTAGTCCATCAAGATTTGATTAATTGTATATTAACTAGAGGGTCACTTGTGTTTTGCAATTATATCATAAATAGAGCCCTTATCTTTATGCCATAATAAAGTTTGTATACTTCTTTGCAATATAAAACATTCCTGTAAGTATGGTTGCCAGATTGGGATATCATTTAAAAGGCTGGTGCTACTAAACTTTGAACTTCACTACTTGTGGCTACTTTTTAAAATGTTTAATTCAGGCTACAAATGAAAAGAAAGTCAATTAGAAATCAATAGCATTAGGCTTTTAAATGTAGCTTAATTTGCTTAATTTGACAACCATGCCCATGGAGTACAAATCTGGCAACCCTGTTTGTAGATCATCAATATTTGATTAAGATTAACAAGTGGATATTAAGTGGCAGAATCACTTTTGTTTTTGAACCATGTCATAAATTGATCTGTCATTTTTGTCATAATAGATTCCATGTATTTCTCTACTTGATATATCTGTCAATCTGGTGACCCCCACAAACAAACTAAAAAATAGAAAAGATGTTTCTTTTTTAAATTTAGAAAATAGGATAGTAAAATTCTGTATTAATACACTTGTCCAAATGTATCTATGAACAAATCCACTTAATTAATTAATTAATTAATGTTCCTCATGTTTCCTTAAAACATTATCACAAATGAAAATACTAAAGTTTACAAATCACCATAGAAATTTTAAAAGTATATAGACATATTTTTCTAAAACAGCTAGAGATAAAGATCCTTTAAAATTTGCATTTCCACTTTAGTAAAAGTGAAAACTGACTTGCTGACAAATGTTTTTCTGACTAGCCAGAGTGATAGAACATTTAGATTCATTTTTATTTTGGTAATAAGTAAGAACACATTTGGAAATTGAGAATATCATGACCATTAAAATTTACCAGACAGATGCATTTTTTTTTTTTAATTCTAATTTCCATTTAATATTTCCATTTTACAGGTTTGGCATGGTACTGACTTTAGCTGCTTGTATACTCTTCGACCAAAGTCTCATAGAGTACGTGGAGAACTCACAGCAGTCTATTATTCTCCAATTTCTAAAACTTTGGCATTTACTACAAATGTCATGGCAGCTCTTAGCTTAAAAACTCGATTCAAGTAGGTTCAGAATTTGATTACTTCTAATTATAAATTAATTTATGAAGAAAATTAAATTTAGATTAATTACAGTTGTCTAATAACAATTGGGTTTAAATAAATTTACAATTTTGAATTTTACAAGTAACTTCTGATATTATTAATATTGATTTTTAAATTAGTTTTATTGTTTTTTATTCTTTTATTGATTAGCAATAGACACATATATTTCTATATTATTATATAGTTTTACTTTATCTCATTAGTGTAGCTTTTTGCCCCAACATCCTTCATTATCATTTTATTACAGGAATTATTCTATTTTATTGTTGCCTTTTATCTCTTTACTTTCATGTTCAGTGACTATTCATTATTGCTATTATTTTATTACCAGTTTTATTCCATATTATTATTGTTATCACAACTCTCTAGGTAAATGTACTATTCCTCAATATTATTATTTTATTACTAATTTTACATCATTTCATTATTGGTGTTTTTATCCTAGTACTCTAGTGATACACACACTTCATTATTTTATTAGTATTTGTTATTGATGCTTTTTAAATCCTATCCGTGTGTTTTTATATATAATGTAGCAACAACTCTAAGTAGAAGCTTATGAAGCTTTATTTAACTAATGATATTTATTGTACAAATTTGTCACAAGGCAAAAATGGGGACATGGGAAAGGCTGGTATTCATTTGTCTTATATGGAAACTTAGCTAGCCACAATCACTGACCCAAACATGCCACAATGATCCTTACACCAAACACCAAAACAACACACTCTTACTTAACATTCTTACTACAGCCATCATAATACCTCAGGGATTCTATGAAGTCCAAACTAGTCCTCTTATGTATAATTTGTCTATTGTGGGTAGGCAGTAAAAAGCAACTTTTAAAATTTTATAATCTCAATGAATATTTACAATGAAAATAAAATTTAGTTACATGAAACAAAAGAAAATAGTGTTAGTAATATATCCCACCAATCCTTAAATGTAGCAAAAACATCATTAAACTGGCTGAAATTAATATGGGATTTTAAAAAGTCAAACAATCATTCAACCAAACATGCATTCAAATACACACAACAACAAATACAAAAAAAAAAAAATGCTTAAAAAGTGAAAGGCATTCTGCATCTACCAGATAACTGACATCTCTGGTCACCTAAAAGGAGAGGGGAGGGGGAATAAAACTAAAGAAAGTTGGGACAAAAATAAAAGGGGCCAACAAGCATACATCCCCTAGCTAAATTAACTTTCATGGAAAGAAATAAAAGTAAAACAAACCTAAACTATTCTATTATGGGTGGTGATGCCAATGCTCCCCTAGAAGGAGCATTGGCATCACCACCATCATAATGTCTAATTTGCATCAAAATTACATTCTAAGTCAGTTCCTTTTACTGGTCTGCAAAAATCATCTGCCTTTTGGTAAATTATGATGGAAGGAGTCATTTTTTTCTTCTTAATCTTGACTTTAAGTTATCTATATCTAAGTTTAAGTTATCTATATCTAAAGAACAAGATCAGTTGGGAAGAATAAAATTTCTTCTGTCATGTTGTCCATATCATGACTCACATAACACATAGAGCTCAGCTTTAGTCAATGGCATGACATTGCCACAAACAGAACTAGCCTCAAAGACAAAGAATTTTTCATACAGCATTTAACTAATCTATCTTTAGTACTGAAAACATTTGTTTTATTATAGTGGATGGTTACAAGCAAGAGGGGAAATGAGATGAGCTTATTTTATTACCACAATACATTCATCATTATCATAAGAATAGTGATTGTTTTGTTTTAAAAATAACTTAATATTTGTGTAACAGAAATATACATGCACTCTTGAATCTGCTAAGATGTTTTCCATTCATCCATGCACTGAGATTGACATTATTTATACCTTTTTAAAATATTAGTTTTCTACATTTTTATGGAGCAGATAAAGATTTTTAAAAAATTGAAACAATCTAAGTAAAATTACAGTGTATATTTTTCTTAAAAATATGGATTAAAATGTGTCCATCATTGTTGTAGTCCATCATTGTTATAGTGTTACTTTAATTTGAAATTCAAGCAAATCTGATAGTAATCCCTATTTATAAATTTTTTATTCATCATTTCAGTATTAAATGTTTAACTAGCTTAAACTACAAAATTTCTGCATAGAAATTTGGGAATTGAACAAAAAATAATTCATATAGTTTAATTATTATAAAAAATTATTATAAATGCAGTAGAATTTACAGAAGGACCATGCATACTAGGAGTATATATATATATATATATATATATATATATATATATATATATAGGTTCTAACAGATATACTATTATAATAAATATATAATTATTTGTATTACTACATATTTTAAAATCATTTATGTTGATATTTTAATAGTTCTCATGGGTTTTATGTTTAGTATTTCAAACAATTTCTCTTATATCATATGTAAATTTCTTGGACTAGATTTATATTCTTTGGATATATAAAGTCATACATTTATAATAAAACAAAGAATATTGTTCAAAATACAATATACTTTAAATTATTTTTCTGTAAGTACAAACCAAAATCTGATTCATCATTTCTGATTAGTAAGTCACAAAATTAAATCACAAAGCTGCACAAAACAAAAATAAGCACAATAAAAGTTTTTGGGATTAATATATTGTACTTCATTTTATTTCTAACTAGCATCATAGCCTGGCATTGCCCGTGCAACTCAGAACATTTTAGTAGTAGGAGAAGACCTTGTTGCCCTGACTGCCGCAGCTTTAGCGGTCATACGCCCTAACCAAGCTCTTTTTTTAGAAGCCATGTGAAAAAATCTACAGAAACTGAGCACACCTAGTGTGAGTGCCTGTTACTTTAATCGAAGATGGCTGTTAAATTACTTGGAACGCAATGTTTACAATAGTAACACAAACATCAAATCTCGTAATGCAATAATGTTTATAATATTAAATGGATAAATTCCTTTAAAACTCGGTGATATAAAATAATAATTATATAAAAAATTGTTGTTTAAAAATTCCATTAACAAAATCTATTTTCTTTTGTTTTGTGTAAACATGATTTGATATTTTGTGTGACATTGTAATCAACATTGCATTTATTTTTGTTTCAAAATTACAAGGGAAAATATTTACATTTTTTGTTGATTAAATGAATTTAACATAAAAATAAAAATTATTTATTTTGTTTTACTGAAATTAGAAATATAAAAACTATTATGCTCTCAATTCAGAAATTTTTTAGAAATATTTAAAAATGTAGACATTTAATTTTAGAGGAAAAAGTTACATTAATACTACACGAATAACAGACAGATGATTTCCTGTATGAAATATTTAATGAAAAAAAAATTATTTTTAAATTTTATTTTCTGAATTATGAAATATTAAAACTGAAAAAAAAAGACTTAAATAATTAAATTAGCCATTGGCACCTTTTTTTTTTACATATTTTGTTTTGTTTTTGTTTGAAAAAAACACTTTTTAAAAAAAAATATTTCTTTTGTTTCAAAATTACAGGGAAAAATATTCACATTTTTTTTGACCAAATTAATTTTTAAAATGTTGGAATAAAAATTAAATATAAAGACTCATTTTTTTTTTTAAATAAAAAAATATTTTAGTCACATTTGACATGTGTAATTTGATTTCTGTGATGTAATTCAGTAACCATCTTAGATCTTACATGTTTTACAGAGCAAATGTAAACAATTGGCCTCATTGGCCAAAAAGTGCAAAAGGGAAAATTGCTGAACTTAAAACTCAAAAAGTATGTGTCGACCTGGCTTCCCTGTAGATATGTGTCCCTAGAAAGTTTGAATGGCATAGCTTAAAAAATGTAGACGTGCATAGGAAACAGTCACACACAGACTCACTGATTGCCTTTTATATATATAAATACATGAGTT
This sequence comes from Ascarosepion bandense, assembly GCA_037127315.1. Classification (NCBI taxonomy): domain Eukaryota; kingdom Metazoa; phylum Mollusca; class Cephalopoda; order Sepiida; family Sepiidae; genus Ascarosepion; species Ascarosepion bandense. The sequence continues at coordinate 296,569 of JBBBDQ010002170.1, read as the reverse complement.
CAAATCCAAAAAATGTTTTTTCCTGTTTTTTTTATTTATTTTTTCTAGGCCTCCACAGTTGTTTGGGATTGAATTAATTTTATCCCATATTGATCCAGTAAGCAATGTTGAATTCAACAGTGAATTCAAACACATTGTTACAGCATCAGAAGGATCTGTGAGTACAACTGTATTTCTAGTTTATTTCTTTGATTAAATATATCTGAATGTAAACAAATAGAAGTGAAACTAAAGTAATAAAAACCAAGAAATTAAATTATTCAGTCATTAATATTATGAGCGGTAGTCATTTAATTTAATGAGACATGTATGTTATCATAAAAATTTGGTGATACTGATTCTTCTTTTGTGGTGCAGTGGATATTGGCTCGAAACAAGAAATTGGCAAGCTGAGTTCAAATTTCAGTTGAATTCCTTGCATTCACTACACACAGATACCCTTGGGAAAGGTATTAATCACTCTCTTCGATCCAGTTATGGGTTAAATAACAGGACAGATTGGGTTCTATAGCTTTGGCTGGCAACCAGTCTACTGCAGAAAATAATGGCAACCTACTACAGGATAATCTTCTGCCCAGGCAGTCATGCCTCTTTCGAAACATGACTGCCCAAGTGTGTATCACGTATGGCATTTAACTGACTGAATAAGTCTGATTAGTACTGGAGAGAGGATCACAAACTGTTGCTATTTTAAATAGAAAGATGACAAAGTAAATAAAATGCAATAACAGTTGAACATGTGTTCTCATGTGATCAATACAGGCAATATATTAAGTAGTAGTTAAGTAGCAATTAGCATAATGAAAAATTAATTATAACTTGATTACTTAAACAATTGCAGGTGTTACATCCTGAAAACCTAAGAATTTTGTTCAACAAAGTGGAGCAATAATTTGTCTGCTTAGTAATAGTTGGGTGACCACTTATCAATTGCAGATGCTCAATATAGAATATATAAAGATTATGGTTAAAGAATAGCAAAAGTATGATTCCCATTTAACAAACTTCCCTGATATTCTATCTTGTTAGCAGTAAATGAATGACTAAATACTCTAAATAGATTATAATTAAAAATTCATAAATCTGCAATAATCACTTTGATAAATGTCAAAAGAAAAAAATAAACTCTTTTTATGACATTGTAGTTCTGCATAACATTCATCTTTTTATTTCATGTACCAAATCATAATTATGTTCTTTAGGGAGATTGATTTGAAAGTAGCCTAAAATACTAACAAATATGAATGCTATCAAAGACAATGTATTAATTTCATATCTGAATCATTACTTTCTCTTGCAAGATCAGTACTATGAACCCTTATGCAAAAATTAAAAAAATACAACATTGGAAAATAAGACTTGGTGTGCTTAAGTAATCCGTTCAGTAGATCAAGCATAAATATCAACATTATATGACAGCTACTAATCTATAAAACAGACATTAGACTTGGAAGTTAAAAATTATTACTTGAGTGTCCAAATGAATAAAATGTTAGTAAAGCTTGTCTTATAGCAAGGAATTTGTCAGTTCAATACAGTATTGAGATGTATCAAAACATTTTTTATTTTATATTTTTTAAGAATTCCTGTATGTTTTTAACTTTAACTAATGCTGTACATATTGTATTTTCTGAAATTTTTCTTAGTGTTACTTGTCAGGTCCTCCTCTACATTACAAATCATAGATAAGTAATTAAAAAACAAATCAAAATTTTCCTCTACATAGCATTTTAAGGTGTCATAACTAACAACAGGTGATCATTTATTCTTGAGCTTTATTTCAAATGAGAAACCATCAACTTTAAACCAGTTTTTGACAGAATGGGCAGATAATTTCCTTGCACTTCCCAAATTCTATTAGCATCTTCAGCAGATTTGATGTCTAGTTATTTTAAATTAAAAATTACTAGAATTTAATATTTCTATCTACCATTATAATATAGGAAATAAAAGGTACACCTTAAAACTACTGTTATAGCTATAATAATTAGAACCCTGAGTATAATCAAAAACATAAATGAGATTCCTGGTAACCCTCATTTTGAAGAGATTTTAAAAAATTGAATTGTGTAGAGTTATTCATCTACTCAATGTAAATAAAATATAGACACTATACATGTTCACATCAGAATTTGTGTTAAAAGAATGCATGTAATTACTAAATTGCTTTACCCCAGGTTTTATCCAGAAAGAGATTATACTTATCCAGACAGAAGGCAAAGGATGATAATGATGATGGATATATAGATGATCTTTATGTATAGCAAATAAGCTTTGGAATAAAAGGTTGTGAAAAGAAAGAGTACTTTTGATACATCTTAATATATGATATAAGTATATATACTTTAAATGTATACACAAAATACAATTTTGTATAAATTTGTAAAAAATGAAATTACAGTTGATACATCCTAATATATAAAAGTTCAATGGAAAGACAGGTTGACATAATAAGAAAGAGAATTCTGGGTTTGACAGATACAAAAACAGTGATCAAATCAAGGGTTTTATTTTAAATTCTACTAAGAAAACTAAATGTAACTGAAGAAGGTTGAAGGAGGCAGCAGCAGAAATGTTATTATGAAAGCAACAAAGACCAGGAAATTGGTCCAAATTTGTTATAAATTATATACCTAATTAAAGATAATCAGTCCAGAAAGCACTTATTTATCCTTAAAAAGGTTCTTTTACACAGAATATCATTTACTTTAATTAGACTAAAAAATTACTTTACAAACACATATAAGCATTGTTGCTTAGATAAGTTTTTAAAACTTTTTATTTGTTACCATTTACATTGTGCTTTAAACTACTGAAAAAAGATATTTTCCTTTTCCTCATATTATACCTGAGAAAGGTTGTAGAATGGATTGGCTGTAATATTATACTTGACATAAACTGTGCCTTTTACTCTGTAACCCTCTACCTTGAGTGGCTTCTGATCCTCGTGAAAAGTGAACATCACTGTAAAAAAAGTGATATCAAAAACTCAAAGAACAGATTAAATTGTAAGAAAAATACTGGCATGTTAACAGATCTCCTGAATGTTATAGACAAAAGCAGATTCAATGATAAAAAATGATTCTGATATGTTTTTGTTTTTTTATAATAAAAGGAAGTGAAAGTATGGGACCTAGTGACTGGAACATTTATCTCACAGTTTAACTCAGCACATGGTGACTTTGCAATTTCCTGCATGCAATTTGACAACACTCAAAGACGGTAAGTAATAAAAATGATTTCCACCATTAATGCTATTTTTTGCAATCTTCCATTAAAATTCCAAGATATGGCTTTTATATTCTAGTATTCTCTAGATTAATATTGTTGACAAATCTAATAGGTTGAAGGTGATTCTCTACTTGTTGGGATCTATAAATCTTCACCCAAAAATTTAAGTGATAAGTGATGTAATATCTTATATTTAGATGTAAAATGTAAAAGACTAAAGAAAGAATTAGATTTTTTTTATAATCATATTGTCCCAAGCAAGGCATTTTATTGCCATTATTTTGCAGGGGGTTACATAGGAGGAAAGTTAGGAGAAAGAGTGGCAGGTTATAGTGGGTGTTAGGAAGTGGTTAAGAGAAGGATAAGAATACTGATGAGAGTGTAGTGGACGAAGAAAGAAGCATAAGAGAGAGGATGCAGGTTAGTAAGATAGGAAATGACTATTGACTTTACATTTAAATTCTTGGAGATTATAGCTTTCGGGAAAGCAATTAAATGGAAGAGAATTCCACAGGAGAGAAGTGCGAGAAAAGAAGCTGCTGGAGCAGAATTTGCATTTACAATTTATTGGTTTCACAGTAAAAGGGTGGGAACTAGTTGCTAATCTTGTGGCTTGAGTAAATTTATATGTAGGGTTCACCAGTGAGCTAAGTTCATCAGAGCAGAAGCCATGAAAGTATTTGTAGAAGAGACACAGGGAAGCCACATTGCGCCTGTGAGAAAGTAACTGGTGGCATTTAGAGAAGTTGCTCTGATCAACAGTCACATAATATCAGATTATTTGTAGTGCCAAATCATGCATGGATAGGTGCCCCTGCATGTATTTTAGGTGAGGAAACCCTGAGGCCACATTATGTTTTCATCACATTCTGGCAATAAATGATAGCTAGTAATAATTATCTAGCATCTTTTTACTTAAAACTAAATCTTTTTATGATAAATAAAATGATTAACTAGTAAACAAAAAAAATATTGTATTAACTAGTAAACAAAAAAAATTACCTCCCTCAACCTTTCTTTCATTGATAGCATTTGTTCTAATTTTAATATAGAATCTTTTCTCTTGAAATTGTCTCCAGATATCTTTATACTGAGAAACTAATTTAAATTTTTCTATTGCTACCAATGAAATTTTCCTCATCACAGAAAAGATTCTAGCATATATATATATAACCTTGGTGTTTATATTTGGGAAAGTTTCCTAGTTGCAAGGAATTTTCTCTTGAGTTCTCAATTGATTATTTTATGTTTCATTATCACACTCTGTTAGCTATCATTTTTTTTCTTTATCATTCTTCTTCTTTTCAGGATTAAACAAAAATTTTGATAATATAAAAATGGCTCTCTTGTAACATTTATCTGTAGATATTTTTGTTTTGGAGATGTGGATTTGATGGTATCCCTGCAATAGTCTTTAAGAAATGTGCTCCTGAACTGATCTTTGTTCTCTCTAAACTCTACAATAAATTCCTTGCTGCTTCTTGCTTTCCTGCTTGTTGGAAGTCCCCTTCTGTAGTTCCAGTATTTAAGAACTCAAGGGAAACATTTGATCCTCTTAACTATTTGCCTATTAGCCTTCCACCTCTTTTTGGCAAAGTACTAGAGGCTCTAATTATCTCTGAATTGGTTAAGACTCTCACTTTGCAGGACCTTCTTTAGGTATGCAATATGGCTTTTGCTTCTTTAGTTCAACTACTAATGTATTAACAATTATTGCTGAAAGAATCAATCAAGCTTTAGATAAGAATGGTGAAGTTCAGGCTGTTATTCCATATATCTCAAAGACATTTGACAGAGTTTGGCGTACTAGTCTTCTTCACAAGTTGAAATGTTATATTTCTGGATAAATTTATGAACTGATTAAATCATTCTTAAAAAACAACTGTAAAATGAAAATTGTCTTAACCTATCTGCAGCTGTGTTCAATGTGTTGAGCTAAACAATTCTTCTTATCAGAATATATCTTACATATTTGTAAGTCTATCATTTATTCTTTCTTTGAATATTGCAGCCACATCTGGTTTGATGCTGCTTCTATATATTTGGTGATACTTGATAAGCTCCAAAGAATCTGCAATGTTATTGGTCCTGAATGGGCATCTCAGCTTCAGTCAATTTTCTATTATCATAATGTAGCTTCCTTATGACTTTTCTAAACATATTTTCATGGTAATTGTTCTCTTTAGCACTTAGACTTTAGAAATTTAAGCACAGTTTACCATTAGCAGCAATGTCTCTTCTTTTTACAGTTGAAATAGCTAGATATAACTGTAAGTTCTTTGCTAACAGTCTTTTTCTCTTGCATTTCTCACTTGTGGAACTCTCTTCCAGATTCTTGTTTCTCTGCCAACATTGATCTTCAAAAATTCAAATGTGATGGCAATCATTATATTTTGTCATCTCTCCTTAATAGTATATTTTCTCATTCTCTAGCATTCAGTATCACCTTGCATTTTAGTAGTTTTATTGCATTGTTTGTGGTGAAATGATGAAAAGATAATTATATGAATACACAGGTGTAAAGTTAAATGTTACAGCATGATATTTATCCTGGACCTTTTAGGAGTTTAATATAAACAGATATATTGTTACATTTTAGAGCATGATATCTTGTATATCCTGGCACTTTTAGCAAGCTAATAGGTCTTAGGTTATATGTTAGACCATGATATATATATATATTTATAGATTTAAAGATATTTTTGTAGGTAAGGAACCTGATTATAGCTATGAAAGAAAGTATGTAGCTGAATACTATTCAGTCAGTTAAGTGTCATACGTGATACACGCTTGGATGATCATGTCTTGAAAGAGACATGACTGACTGGGCAGAAGATTATCCCGCAGTAGGTTGCCATTGCTTTCTGCGGTAGACTGGTTGCCGACCAAGGCTATAGAACCCAATCTGTCCTGCTATTTAACCCATAACTGGAAGGGATAGTAGGATTAATACCTTTCCCAAGGGTATTTGCACGTAAGTGAATGCAATGAATTCAGCTGGAATTCGAACTCGGCTCCTCGATTTCTCATTCCGAGCCAATATCCAATGCACTACAATGCACACATTTTAAAAACAAGGCAACTAGTTTCACTCTAGCTCTTTAGGTCTCATCAGGAGAGAAAGAATTAGAATAAAATAAATCATTGAATGACTGAAGGAGATAAAAAATGAGTAGTATCAAAAGGAAAGAAGTACTAGAGGCTAATGATAACAAGTGCCAACAAACATTCAAGCTGTTTATAGAGAGAAGGCTTATGTGAACTAATATACAGAGCCTTCAACACTCTTAACTAGAATACAGACTGAGACACAACTACAAACCAGTCCACTGAACCCAGCATCACACTTTCTGTTATTTAAAAGGTGCTCACATATAGAGGAACTATAGGTAGTTGGGACAGGTTTATTCAAAGCCAAGGTATGATTCCTGATCTTGCTTGGAACATGTTGTTTAATCCTCATATCTAGATGCTGAATAATTTCTCCCTATGTAGTTGGCTCCACAACCACAATTATACTTATAAATCACAGAATTTACTTGATGAACATCATTGTGACTAGAACAGAAAATAGGCCAGGTATGAAACACTATACGAACTTAAGTCGAGAATATAATAAGCACAAACACTAGATGAAATCTGTCTAGTCAAGCTTTCACAGCTAGCTCTAATTCAGAGAAGTCTTAGATAAAAAGGGCATTTTTTAACTATAATCAGTTTGACCTTTCAGAACTCAGCAGTTTTGTCGTGGATAATGGAATTAACAGTATTGGGGGAATACCTTACACCACATAAGGTCTCTGCCACAAAATTAATTTCATCCTCTGGAAAAGCCTCTGAACAAATCATTAATTCCCTATGTTGTGGTGTCTTTCCTCTAAAGAGTCTATGCTGGACTCTTCCACCTACTATAAGATTAATAGGAGAGGAGGCCTTGTGGGAACAGTTTATATTGATTGATCACTGGACAACCAACACATGCACTAGTCATGTAATACTCTTCTGTTGTATTTACTGTTAAATATACAATATTTCTATTAAAAAAAGGGAGAAACTGATCAGCCTCAACTTCATTATTAAATAAAGAAAAAAATTATTAATGTATTGGCAATACAGTTGAGGATAAAGTGCACTAAAATGTATTCTTTCTTCATAAAAGCCCACAAAAATATTAGCCAGTACTTGTCACAAAAGAGAGCCCATAGAGACTCTGAAAATCTGTCGATACATGATATCAAAACTAAATTCAACAGACGGTGTGGCAAATTTCATCAATTCAACAAATACTGATTCAGGAATACTAGGGGGAGACAAGAAACTATGATAAAGTAAGTCACAGCAAATGTTAATTGTCTCCAAAAGAGGGACTCAAGTAAACAGAGAATACACATTAAAAGAACACATGAATTTGCAAGAAGAATACCAATTCCAGATATGATCAACAAAGGAAAACAATTCCTTTATACAAAATGCACTTAAGTGCTGCAACACTGGTTTCAACAGTAAAAAAAGCCATTTGGTGACCTTGTGTTGGGCTGATCATATCATTGAAAAAATAGGTCTCAACGATATCCCATCTTTGTGGATTTTTGGTTGCCAATATAGACAGGGTCAAATTGAGCTGGATGGTTGAATTTCATATGAAAGTTTCTCAGAAAAACCAGACTTTTTACCCACCTCAAGAGTTGTTTCTGAAATTTTATTTTGCTTGAGATAGTAGCATCACATGTACAACAGAGCCAAGCTTTCCAAATTTAGATGTGACTTCCAAAATTGACAACATCTTAGCCACATACTATGCATGGTCCATAAGAACCACCCCAGCATCCTTATCCAGTCTGGAGATCACTAAGTCATGATTATTCTTCAGGGATTTCAATTCAGCTGAACTAGCAAGTATGTGTGCACAATTATTTAAATGGGCTTTTAAATCACCAACCACATATTAAAAAATAAAAGATAGTCTTATTACTTGAGTAAACAAGACCTTAAACTCAGAAAAGATCTTCTCCTTATTGGGCATAGATAGTGGAATACAAAAATTCCAAACCATGAGCAAGAACAATAGATTCAAGCTCTGTTAGCTCATAAGATTATAAATTCACAATATTATTCATATTTGGTTCATATATAAATATATATATATCAGCATGCAGTGTGGGTACAGAAGAATCCAAAGGAGTATCCTGTACATACAGTGGTAGGATAACTCTCTAAGAGAGCTCTAAACATATATGCATATAAATACATATAGAGCAAATATAAGAAAAATTAAGACAGACACATTATTTCATGGTGAATCAGAAGTATAGGCCTATTTCAGGTGAACCATTGTCAGCTTCCATCTTTATTTTACAAAAGATTTTACACAAATGAGATTCACAAAGACTTAAAAGAATGAATAAAAATAATGGTCACTTCCTTAAAAGAGAAAATTTAAGAAAAAATACATCAGTTTGGCAGACACATACACATGTTCATATATAATCATATATACATGCAACATATAATCAGGTGACACGTGTAGCGGCCAATGTCAACAAAAGTTTGAAGATACATTCGTCTAACAGTTAGGTAGATTGCAGATCCGTGGATTTGAAATGTAAAGAAAGTGGGTTAGGTGAGAGAGAGAGAGAGAGAGAGAGAGAGAGAGAGAGAGAGAGAGAGAGAGAGAGAGAGTGTGTGTTAAAAAAAGGGTAAATATCTTGAAGCATAAACAAAAAAAAAGAAAAAAAGAAAAACGGAGCAGAGGGATAAATTGAAATTAGAAAGAAAAGATGATAGAATAAATTTAAAATAGGAATAAATAATAAAAAATGAATAATAAAAATATATAAATTTAAAATATATATATACATATATATATAAAATTTTAGATATTCTACAATTTCATGGGTAATATGTATTTTGCTGCTGCTGACCTTGCGACTTGTCAGACCCAAATGATACAACAGCTAATCCTCAAAATATTCCCAAAAATCATTACACACAGATGCTCATGTGTCCATATTGAAATTAGACATGGTAATTTACAAAAAACAATTCCTCATTCATTCAAAAAAAATCCAAAGAGAGAAAAAAATATAGACAATTGATAAATGGAAAGAAGAGAAGAAAAAGGAAAGAAAGGGAAATGGAAAGAGAATGAACAGTATACAGAGAAATTAAAGTTAACAACATATATTGACACAGTGTCTATTGCAACCCATCCGTTTTCTTAGAAAAACATGACATGGTAATTTAACTTTGAAATTTAGCTTTAAATATAATGGGATATATTTATGGTAAAAAATAAATTGTAAATCGTAATTTTTAATAAAATTAAAATATAACCACTATTATTATTATTTTATAAATACAGTTAAAATAATTAAAATTATAAAAGATAACAAAAATTATAATTAAATATAGAAAAAATAGAAAAACTAGAAAAATGATAAACATAAAAAAGAGAGAGGAAAAGCAAAGAAATAGAATGAGAACAAACAGTATAGATAGAGAGAAATTTCAAATAAACATCTTAGATCAACACCAACATCTATTACAATTATCTGCATTCTTAGAAAGACATGACATGGAAATTTAACATTAAATTAAGTTATACCTACCATGGGATATATTTACGGTAAGAAATAAATTATAAATCATACTTCCTAATACAAGTTACAATATAACCACTATAGTAATATATTATAAATATAGTTAAAATAATTAACACTTAATAAGAAAAAGATAAATAACATATTGAAATACAATCTTAAAAAATATCTTGAATAATGATAATAAATCATGATAATAAAAATAATAATAATAATAATTATATATATATATATATATATATATATATATATATATATATAATTTAAACACTAATAATAATAATAATGATAATGATATTAAAAAAGAAAAAGGATCTTAAATAATATTAATAAAATAAAACAATATTGATAATGATAATAATAAATGCATATATAAAATTTTTTTAACACTAATAATAAAAAAATAATAATAATATTATTATTAGAAAAACTATATCCTAAATAATAGTAATAAGATAATATTTTGAAAATGATAATAATAACAAAAATAAAAATAAAAAATATATGCATAACAAAATATTAACACTAATAATAATTAGTGAAGGAATTGTTTTTTTGTAAATTACCATTACAAATGTCTAATTTCAATATGGACACATGAGCGTCTGAGTGTAATGATTTTCGGGAATATTTTGAGGATTAACTGTTGTATCATTTGGGTCTGATGAGCCATAAGGTCATCAGCAGTGAAATACATATTACCCATGAAATTGTAGAATATCTAAAGTTTTTTCTAAATTATATTACTCTGTTAAATTAAATAAATGAATTTAACATTGAGTTAATTTGTTCATCTCTATTGGAATTTACCTGACTAATATGCCAAGTATTCTCTGTACATGTTCTAAAATATAATTTATAATAAGTATTCACAGCTCTATATATTATATATCGAGCACTGTTTTAAATAAATGTTTTGGATGTTGTAAAAAATTTTTTTCATTCTGTATTCACTTGTGTGTGTGTATATATATATATATATATATATATATATATATATATATATAAAAATAGGATTAATTCAAGGATGTTGAATGACCATTTCGATATAAAAATCCCCACAGGGGATAACACATCACCTCAGCAACAAAAAAAATCCTTTCAGAAACTGGAGAAAAATCAGTCTAATTTTCCTTTTTAAATAGATTTGCAAAGAAATTAAAAAAAGGAAGAAAAAGAAAAAGATAAAATCAAATAAAATCAAATAAACAAGAAAAGAAAAATTGGCATCGTCTGGGTTTGCAAAAAGGAAAGAGAATTGTAATGTAAAAGGAACAGACACCATGTTGAATTGATATAAGGTTAAGCAAAACAGAAAAAAGGTGGGAGATAAGAGGGATAAAGGAAGGGAGGGAAAAAAGAAAAGAAAGAAAAAAATTTTTATATATTACAGATGCTGGACATATTCAAAAACCTAACTTCCCAAAAACGTTGAAGTATTAGAAAAAGGCCTTTACTTAAAAAGGTAAAATTATTTTTAAAGGGAATAAAATGATATAGGATTTAAAATAAATTTTTAAAAAAAATTAGTCATTTAATTTAAACTAAATAAAGATAAACTTAATTTAAACTAAATAAAGATAAATTTTTGTGATAGGTGCCGTCTATGTCTATTAGAGAAGATTCTGATTTTGAAGTATCCTCATCAGGACTTACTTTTGAATCTTAGAAAGGAATTCATTAATAAGTGCTGACATAGGGCGGATTTTGAATTTTAAATTTTAAATTTTTTAATTTTTAATTTTAAAATTTTAATTTTTATGATTTTTAATTTTTAAATTTTTCTTTTTATAATTTTTATGTATATGTGTATGTTTGTTTGTGTATGTGTATATTTGTATATATGTGTGTATATATGTATATATTTATGTGTGTATATATGTATTTATGTGTGTAAAAAAAGTTTTTTAGCTATTTAAATGCTCTTATAATATTCATTAAATTTTTATATTTTTTATATGTATGCGTGTGTGTGCATATATATAATGTATATATATGTTTATGTGTAGGTGTGTATATATATATATATATACATATGTGTGTGTGTACATATATATTGTGTGTGTAGATATTTTGTATATGTGTGTGTATGCGCATGTATGTGTATACGTATATAAGTGTGTATGTAATTGAATGTATGTATGTGTGTGTGTGTGTGTGTGTATGTATGTATGTATGTATATATGTATTCATAATTGAAGAATTGTGTGTGTGTATGTGTATGTATGTACATCTATATGTAGGTATAATTGTAAATTAAATTTTTTTTATTTTATACCTAGCGGTATCTTTATTTAGTTTAAATTAAATAACTAATTTTTAAAAAAAAAATCATTTTAAATCCTATATCATTTTATTCCCTTTAAAAATAATTTTGCCTTTTTAAGTAAAGGCCTTTTTCTAATACTTCAACGTTTTTGGGAAGTTAGGTTTTTGAATATGTCCAGCATCTGTAATATATAAAAATTTTTTTCTTTCTTTTCTTTTTTCCCTCCCTTCCTTTATCCCTCTTATCTCCCACCTTTTTTCTGTTTTGCTTAACCTTATATCAATTCAACATGGTGTCTGTTCCTTTTACATTACAATTCTCTTTCCTTTTTGCAAACCCAGACGATGCCAATTTTTCTTTTCTTGTTTATTTGATTTTATTTGATTTTATCTTTTTCTTTTTCTTCCTTTTTTTAATTTCTTTGCAAATCTATTTAAAAAGGAAAATTAGACTGATTTTTCTCCAGTTTCTGAAAGGATTGTTTTGTTGCTGAGGTGATGTGTTATCCCCTGTGGGGATTTTTATATCGAAATGGTCATTCAACATCCTTGAATTAATCCTATTTTAATTTATATTTTGCTCTGTAATATCTTATTACATGGAGTGCTCTTCCTGTATCATTTTTTAATATTAAAATAAAATTTTAATATTAATTAGGATCGGGTTTTTGGAATTTACCTTCCTGCTTTTTCCGCTTGGATTAAAGTATCTGAATAAATATATATATATATATATATATATATATATATATATATATATATATCGAATGCCCATAGCCCAGAGATAGAATCACTGACTGACACCAATTCGGTTGGGTTTCAATCCTGGGTTAAAAAGCAATCGGAGTCTAACCATACTGATGAGCTGTGATACAGAGAAACAGATCTGTCTGTGGATGACAATATATATATATATATATATATATATATATATATATATATATATATATATATATTGTACAGGCTAATATATATATGTGTAAGATTAAATATTAACCATGATTTACAATAAATCTTGGCTCTTTTAGCAAGTTATATATGAAGCAGATGTATAGTGAAATTATATTATATATCCTGGTCCCTCAGGTGTATAGTTAAATGTTGGAACATACTGTATGATATATCCTTGCCCTTTTAGCATGCTAATAGGAAGATACAGGTGTAAGGTTAAATTTTTTTTTTTTTTATAATCATATCATCCCGAGCAAGGTGGTAACACCACTGATGTGCAGGGGGCTACATAGGAGTGAAAAGATTGGAAAAGAGAAAACCGGAAACCGCATCCTAAACAGGAAACAAGGGATGAGCCTCTTCATCTGTTCAATAGATGTGGGTGGAGTGTGAACCAGGTGATAGTTTAGTCTATCTACTCCAGTTGAAAACAAAAAGTGAGAAGTTTGGAAAAGAGAAAACTGGAAACCACATCCTAAACAGGAAACAAGGAATGAGCCTCTTCACCTGTTCAATAGACGTGGGTGGAGTGTGAACTGGGCGATAGTTTAGTCTATCTACTCCAATTGAAAGAAAAAAAAGTGAGAAAATAAATGTTAGGAAATGATATATGATATATTTATATGCTTATTTACTGTCCACAGAGAAAATGGTTTAAACAAGAAACAATATATTAGCTATAGCCTAATCAGTGTTTTCGTATGCTATCTTCAAGAATGGTTTAGAACATTAATTTATTCATTTATAATTATACATATCAGATGAAAGGAATATTTTATATTTTGACATTATTTTGAATAGTAATCATAAATCATTTGTATATATTTTTCAATCTAAGGCAACCTTTGAGATTTCACTTACCTGATCAACTCAGTCAATTAAAAACTTAATTGGGCAATTAAAGTTTATTGTTGTACTTGCCCACGGTCAATTAAAAATTTCACAATAGAATGTGTCCCTTCAAATATAGAAAAAAGAAATCTGATTCTTTTTACAAACCAAAAGTATGCCATTGAAGATTCACAAGTTACTTAGAATGACCTACAATGATATTATTAAACTCTGTCTCACTTTTATCATCCCAGCCACTGTAAACATTTGTTTAATTAATGCTTCCAGGGTGGAGCCAAAATGTCTCTGTTGCCCAGATTAAAGACGCTCACAGATTTTTAGAAACTCATTTGGAAAAATATTATCCTTTACTCAACATCTATATTTTCTCCCTGCTTATGAAAAGTAAAAACAAACATTTGAAAGAAAGAAAAAAAATACACATACTTTTTTCAACCATGCACCGAAAAACAAATTATACAAGTAAGCACTTTTTTTATTGAAAATTGTTGAGAAAATCATATTTGAGTTTTTTATTATCTATGAGATGGAGGTTGTAGTCAAACAGAAGAAAGAAACAAGAATTTACGTATCTCCACTCAATTGCCAAAAAAAAAACCCCAAAAAAATCACATATCATGACAAAAGGGCTCAAACTTAATAAAAACAAAGTTTTATAATCAAAATGTTTATCTATTATTAAGAGGAAAGATCAAATTTTGTTGTTGTTATTTCAAAAAAATTTTAAAATCCTTTCTAACATGTTCGAAATTTTTTGTTTTTCATCAGCTATGTTTATGTAAGGCGACTATTAAGAAAATGGGGTCAGTCGAGTAAAATGATTTGGGGCGAGTAAATTTTCCCTTGCTCTCAACCGTCAAACAAGTGATTTCTTTTTCAAATCTCAAAGGCTGATCTAGAGTTATCATTGGACCAGTCTGTCAGACAGGAATATTTTATATTTTAATATTCTGGGGATTTGTAATCTTAATTTAATCATTTATAATTAGTTACCACCTTATATTCACTAAAAATATATGCATACCATGATGAAGAAATTGTCTTAAACTTAATAAAAACAGTTTTATCTTCAAAATTTTTGTTATTATTAAACAAAAAGACCAAAGTACTTTTTGATTATTAAATTATGTTTTTTATCATTTTTAGAGTGTTTGAAATTTAGAGTTTTTAAATTTTGGTCAAAAATCTTGTTTTTCTTGCATCAGCAGTAGAACCAGAGATTAGTATAGGACATTTTGGCATCTTTTTGAGGTGAAAAACCTTTTGATTTGAAAATCCTTGTAAAAATCAAATAATTGTTGGATTATAATGAAATTCCAGAATTAACTAAGGAATTATATTATTTTATAAATGTTTTTTTTTTAGAAAATCTTAGCAGAAAATAAAAGTGAAAACTCTAGTAAATTTAAAGTCAATATAAGCATTAAATTATGGAGAAAATTTTCCTAATTTTTTAGATTATTTGAAATTTAAAAATTATATAAAAAGGTACTCACATAATATTCCTGGAGTAATTTTTACAGATATGTTCACTGTAAAAAAAATTAGATTTTGTATTTTAACATTAGTTCATCTGTCAGGTAACCTGTCAACACCTTAAATAAACACTTTTCTAAGTAATATTTGTTTCAAATCAAATACATTAAATTTTAAATCAGCTAATAAAAAAGTTTCACAAAAATATATTTTATTTTTGAAATGTCTTTTATTAAAGGGAATGATATTGTGATTCTAAAAAAAAAAACAGTTTTTAAAAATCAGTTTTTAAAAATCAGTTTAAAATTCAAAACAAAATCTCCTAGTCAATTTAAATTAGTTTTTGAAATACAGCAAAGTATTTTGCTTATTGAAGATATTAAATCTGAAATTAAAAGTAAAATAAAAGCTTCATAAAAGATTTTTTATTTTTTAAAATTCATTTAAACATTAGGTATTGCATTTCTGTGGTTGTATCTATTTATAATCATACATATTTTAGTCTGCACTAAACAAATAGGAATTTTTTTACATTTTAACATTATTTTGATTTGTAATCATAATTTAATCATTTATAATCATACATATTTCCTTCTAGTTTTGTCAGGTGTCTAGTATGCTGTTTATTTTCACAATTTAGCCTAACTTTTTGTGGCATATTGCATTAATACAGAATGTTCACTAATAAAACAATCACTTTGTGATTTGTTTATTTTCCATAAAGTAAAAGTCCTGGTGAATATCCCCTATATTTTTCAATTCCATAATTTTTACCAATGGTCAGTGATCATAAGATAAAAATAATATTGCTGCTATTGATACTACTAGTTTAAAAACAAAAGTATATATAATGCCAAAATAATCAGGAAAGCATGAATAGATTTGTTTTGTTTTTGTTTTTGTTTTTTTGTTTTTTTTTTGCTAAGCAATAGATTTTGTGTAACAGAATCAGTAAGAGCAGCTGGTAACTTTAAACAGGCTTCTCTGAGGCATCAGATAAACTTAAATCTCACGAAGAACTTATTCTTTATTTCTAATCTATGCTCTCTTCTTCTTCTTCTTCTTCTTCTATGTGCCCTGTCCCTTCAGGACGTAGGCGATCATGGCTTTCCACGTTTCCCTATTCCTGGTGGCTCTGAGCACGCTTTCTCCTGTTACACAATGCAATCCTCGTTCCGTCATCCACCTGATTAGGTCCTTCAAATATGTTATCTGTTGCTTTCCCCTGTCTTTTTTTCCCTCTATCTGGCCTGTTAGTATCAGGTTCTCCAGGCCCTCCTTCTTCATTGTGTGTCCCATAAACTTTAGCTGTCTCTTCCTGATGCTCAGTATTAATTTCCTTTTTGTTTCCATCATTTCCAAGACCTCATCATTGCTCACATGCTCGATCCATTGCATTCATAGCATCTTTCTGTAGAATCACATTTCAGTTGCTTCAAGTTTTTCCTTCATCTTTGATGGTATTGTCCAGCATTCACTGCCATATTGAAGGACGGACATAATGTAGCAATCCAGTACTTTCTTCCTAGTTTCTAGCAAAACTGTCCTGTTTCTTAATACCTTACTCAACTTCTGGAATGCTTCCTTTGCCATGCCAATTCATCTTTGGATCTCAGTGTTGCACTTTCTGTTTTCTGTTATGATGCTTCCCAGGTATTTAAATTTTTGAACCTGCTTGATTCTGGTATCCCCAACCTGTATTTGGCATTTTGGGTTGCCCTTTTTACTGATGACCATGCATTCAGTTTTCATGCAGTTTATTTCTAGTCCTTTTTTGTTACCTTCTTCTGCTACCTTCTGTAAGAGGTCTTATAGTTTCCTTTCTGTGTCTGCTATCAGCACTGTATCATCTGCGTACCTTAGGTTGTTTAAATTGTGGCCTCCGATTACGAATCCAGGCATAACTTCTAGGGTCCTCAAAATATTCTTGCTGTACAAGTTGAACAGATCTGATGAAAAGACACATCCTTGTCTTACGCCCCTTTCTATCATTGTATATCTACTCAATTCATTACCTGTTCGTATGCAAGCGGTTTGTTGCCGGTAAAGATTCTTTATTACTCTCAAGTCTTTTCCAAATATGTCCAGGCTGCCGAGCATCTCCATCAATTCTTTGTGGCGTATTTTGTCAAACATCTTTGCATGATTGATAAAGCACAGGTATAAGTCCTTCTCCATTTGTATTGCCCTTTCGGAGAGCATCCTAATCATAAATATGGCATTCCTTGTTTCCGTGTCTTTAACGAAACCATACCGTTCTTGTCCTATCTCTGGCCTGATTCTGCTTCTCGCTCTATTCATCAGGATTTAGATGATCAGCTTTGTTGTATGGCTCATTAAACTGATGTTTCTATGGAGTTCACACTCGTTTGCTCCTGACTTCTTAGGTAGTGCTATGAAGATAGACTTGCTGAGATCATCTGGTATAACCCCACTATTATATATTTTATTTATTATTTCAGTAATTTTTTCTATACCAAATTCTTTCAGGGTTATCAGCAGCTCTATGACTATGCTGTCTGGTCCCGCTGCTTTGTTTCTATTCAGTTTGGCTACTGCAGATTCCACTTCAGACTTTAATATTTCTGGTCCGTTCTCATCTTTGCATATTATTGGTTGTTCTCTCTTGTCGTGGAAAAGATCTTTTATATATTCTTCCCATCGTTGGAGTATTTCCTCTGTCTTCAAAATGATTGTTCCATCCTAAGATTTTAGACATCCTGTTGAAGAGCAGGTTTTTTGTCCTGTCAGTTCTTTTATTTCCTTATGCATCTCTGCCTTATTATTCCTGCTCAATCTCTCTACTTCTGCACATTTGTCATTGAGCCATTCCTCTTTAGTCTGTACTGGCCCTAAAAAAGGTGGCAATTAAACACAAGTAAAAAACTGAAGTAAAAGTAAATGTAAAAATCTATGATAATAATGATAATTGTTTATAATAATTCATTATAATTTTTTACTTTTTTTACTTCTAGTCTGATCACTGGCAGTCAAGATGGTAAAATACGTATCTGGAACTATAACACTGGTTTGTGTTTGAAAGAACTTTGTAGAAAACAGAAAGGTGGCTCTTATGATGGTATGCAGCATTTTCTCTTTAAATTTCATCTCTTTTAAAAACATAATTTGTCATAACCACAAATTCCTTTTTTCTTTAATAAGTTGTACATTGTCAGTTAGTGAAGTTGTTTCCTGTTGCCTCCTATACAGTTTTGAATTCACAATTGTTCTTCTCTGGTTGCCACCTTGAAAACCCCAACCTGCTCTAGCAAGAAGAAGAGGTAAATTTATATGGTTCCCAACTGTATTTGTGCAAAGTGAACATAAACTATAACACTAGGAATTTGAACTCAGATTGTTGAACACAATTTTTATGCTATTACCTGTTAAATCAAAATGCACCACCTGACAGATAAAAATAAAAATCATATATAGAAGCTTGTTTTAAAACAAGAAAGAATACTCATATTCAAACCTAAAAGCAAAAGTATACTTGCTTAGAGTTTGTGCGTTTATTGTTTTAATATGATCTTATATTGATTTGTTATACTGAAGTATTATGCATTGTAATTTATTATATTTTTTTATGTTTTTAAGACATAAAATATTTCCTTTTATATGACAGTAAGAGTTCGATTGATATCCTCATTATAAAAGATAAAAAATGCTATAGAAAAAAATCGAG
Source organism: Ascarosepion bandense (assembly GCA_037127315.1). NCBI lineage: Eukaryota > Metazoa > Mollusca > Cephalopoda > Sepiida > Sepiidae > Ascarosepion > Ascarosepion bandense. Next base: position 277,507 of record JBBBDQ010002170.1, on the reverse strand, counting down.
CCAATAAATCCTCAAAGGAAAGTCTATCACTAAAGCCTACACCAATAACCTTACTTAACACAATAACCTTACTTAAATACAAAAATATTCCGTACTAGAAAAATCAAAATTAAATAAATGGCTCCCAAACTTGAAAAAGAATCAAAATTCATATATTCAAAATCAAGATTAAATATACTACTTCAGAATAATTACATCATACACAAAAATAAACTGTAAGCACACGTATGATCTAACCCTACAATCACCCCCCAAAAATACTGGGAATTTGAATAAATATTTTTATTATTATAAAAGATAAAAAATGCTACAGAAAAATTGATGTAATAAATCTTTAAAATAAGATATAATGTCCGCAAAAATATCTAAATAAATAAAATATATAAAAAATTAAAAGAAATAAATAAGATTCCAAACGATAATTTATAAAAAAAAAAAAAAGGAAAGGAAAAGAAAAAAAAGAAAAGAAAAGAAGAGGAATTTTTTTTTTTTTTTTAATCATTTCACCCCGAGCAAGGCAGAAACGCCACTGATGTGCAGGGGGTTACACAAATGTAGAAAGATTAATTAGAAAAGAGTGAGGAATACAAGCTAGTTAGAAAGGAACAATAGAAAGCTGAGAAAGCAGGTGCAATGACAGATACATGGGCGGAGAGAACGTGAAGATTATACAGGGGAGGGGAGAGAGCTAGAGTCCAGTGGTTAGTAGGTGAGTATTAACTTTGCTTTTAAATTTCTGGAGGTCGTAGCCGTCAGGAAAGCAAGAATACGGGAGTGAGTTCCACAGGCGGGAAGTGCGAGAGAGGAAGCTGCAGGAGTAGAATTGTCGTCTGCGTTTGGCTAACCTGACTGTGAATGGGTGGGACCCAGTTGCCAGTCTGGTTGCACGGGTAAACACTTGTTGAGGAGGCATCAGTGACTTAAGCTCATCCGAGCAAAAGCCATGAAAGTATTTATAGAAGAGACAGAGGGAGGCCACATTTCGACGATGGGAAAGTGGCTGCAGACGAGTCGCCAGATCAGTACCTATCACATTACAGACTCTCCTTTGGAGCTTGTCAAGAACACTGAGGAGAACGGCAGGGGCACCTGACCATAAATGGCAGCAGTACTCCATGCACGGACAGATGGTTGACTTGTATATATGCAGGATGGATTCAGGTGGAAAAAACATCCTGGATCGACATAGTGACCCAATCTTCTTAGCAGTAGATTTTGCTATGGATTCAATATAGTGCTTCCATTTGAGGTCTGAGGACAGGGTAAGTCTGAGGAGGCGTAGTGTATTACTCTCCGGGAGAATCATCTGGTCCATGCTTATGGGAGGTAGAAGAGGTTGCCTGTAATGGTTGACAGACAACAGCTTGGTCTTAGAGGAATTGAAGTTGACAAGCCACTTCTTGCCCCAGTTCACCACAGAGTGTAGATCCCGCTCAAGGTCAGCAGCGAGATTATGTCTGTCCGCCACGACAGGTTTCTTACTGGAGCGGGAGTATGAATTAAAAGAAAAAACCAACCCTCTAAACTTAAAATTAAGATTAAACATACAACTTTATACAAAAAACTGATAAAATGCTAATTCGCATTTACTTCCCAAAAAATACAAATTTAGATTTTTTGAAATAACTTCACCTAAATACAATTATACTCCAAACTTGAATTAAAGGAAAAGGAAGAAAAAAGAGGAAAAGAAGAAGAGAAAGAAAAAGAAGGAAGAAAGAGAAGAGGGGTATATATATATATATATATATATATATATATATATATTTTTTTTTTTTTAATTTAAAAAAAAATTTTTTTTTTACCAAAAAAATCTAAATTGGAAAGAAAAAACGGTGCTTACGTATTATCGGGAGGACCTTTAAAAAAACGACTCAAAAATTAAAGTAAATTATTTATTGAAACGGTTAAAACAATAAAATGGAATTACATTTGTAATTCCGGAGGCCAGAACGTCGCAATTGCTTCCAAAAGTGACTCAAAGACATCAGTACAGGCAACATGCTTCCGCCACATGAATTCGGCCAAATACGACTCCAAATGGTGACGTGCAGTGCCACAGTGCTTCTTGTTTCGCCACTTTGTCGATCCCCATAGGCGTTCCACTGTCTGCGTATGAGCCCCGGTGTTCGAATCCACAAAGTTGTACTTGTGGTTGACGTTGAGGTGATGAAAGCCTGATTTTTCCAGTTCCTTGGTGTTATAAGCGGGGAAAAAAAAAGAAAAAGTAAAAATCAAAGGTCCTCCCGATAATACGTAAGGACCGAAAAAACACCCCACCCCTATCATGTCTATGAAAACCTAGACACAGGATCAAAGTAAATACATGAATTAGGTCCACTAACAGCAGACATCAACCAATTAAATGATAGCCAACCATAAAAATGACCACTCAACAGCACCCTCTTAGAAATCCTAACCAAAAGATATACCCAACCGATAAAAAGATAAAACATACATTCCAACAGATAATACCATTAATCAACAATTTCACACTTACACACCAAATTCCTCAAAAGTCTAATGATCAAAACGAGGCATTCACTTAATTACCAATAACCCCAACCAACCCCCACGACAATAACGAACCAAATATAAACAGAGAATGATTCCAAACCTTTATTTCCCCTGAAGAAGTGTTTAAATCCAAACACTGAAACAAACATATGATTGTAGGGAAGAGGACATATATAGAAGAAATTATGTACATGTTCTAAAACATAATTTATAATAAATTATATATATATATATATATATATATATATATATATATATGATACATCATGCGCTAAAAGTTTGCCTCCTTCTGATGAGCACCTATAGCTCAGAGGTAGAATCGCCGACTGACACCAATTCACTCGGGTTTCAATCCTGAGTTAAAAGCAATCGGATGTCTAACCATACTGATGAGCTGTGATATAATGAAACAGATCTGTCTGCAGATGACTATATATATATAGTTTATATATATATATATATATATATATATATATATATATATATATAACTTATACATACATTATATATGTCAGTCAGTCAGTTGTGACATATGTGATACACATTTGGGTGATCATGTCTTGAAGGAGACATGACTGATATGATTTTCCTATAGTAGGTTGCCATTACTTTCTGTGGTAGACCGGTTGCCAACCAAAGCTAGAGAACCTGTCTTGCTATTTAACCCATAACTAGAGGGAGAAGCAACAGATTAATACCTTTCCCAAGGGTATTAGCATGTTAGTGAATGCAATGAATTCAAATAGAATTTGAACTTGGCTCACTAATTTCTCATTCCTAGCCAATATCCACTACACCACAATCTATTGAGCACTTTTTAATACACTGGCTCACTGGTTTAATTCAATTATATTTTAAATACTGACTAACAATAATTATATTTATATATATATAGCACTTTCGAAGAAGGGTAGACTTTGAAAAAACAGTAGCTACTCTAGAATCGCTGACTGACGCCAATTCGGATGGGTTTCAATCCTGAGTTAAAAAGCAATTGGATGTCTAACCGTACTGATGAGCTGTGATACAGCGAAACAGATCTGTCAACAGATATATATATATATATTGATTATTTAATTACTTAATTTTTGTTCATATTAGACAGTACACAATTGTATCAAAAAGTGTTCAATACAATTATATTGTAGAACTTTTGAATATTTTTAATTTGTAAATGAGTTATTATAAGACCTAAGTTTCTACTATGTGGTGTCTTCAGGCAATTTGCAATAACTGATTTTACAGTTTTTTTTAAATGCTCATGCAATAGATTTTTTTTAATGCTCATGTAAATGGGAATTTTTTTGAACATACAATTTTTAAAATTAGAAGAAATTTTAACATTATAATTTCTTCTAATTTTGAAAATTGTGCGTTCAAAAAATCCCCATTATGTGAGCATTCAAAAAAATTTGTTATGTGAGCATCCTTAAAAAATGGTAAAATCAGTTATTGCAAATTGCCTGAAGACACCAGATGGTAGAAACCTAGGTCACATAACTCATTTACAAATGAAATATATATATATATATATATATATATATATATATATACACACACACTCACACAAGTTTCATTAAAGATGATTAACAAGTTAACACACTTATATAATATATTCAGTGATCCATTCCAAAATTTCATTGAGATTATTCATTGACAATGATAAAGTTTGTGCAAGGGTTTTATTGATTGCTGACAAATAATAATGTGAAAAGTTTGGTTTGGTAGCTTATCATCTCCTTTCTTTCCTGTTCTATTTTGGTCCACTCTGCATTGAGATTATATTTCTTTGGACTGTTTCAAATATTCTCCTAAAATTGTTGTACTTCTTCAATAGTGGCTTTTTGACTTCGATAATTTTTTTGATAGTTTCCCTGTAAAATTTCTTATGATCTATTTGAAATAATTTATTTTGTCAATAATAGTTTACTTACTATTTTGTTCTCTCTGCCTTTAATTGTAGTTACTGTTTAAGAATTTCCTTGATTGGTGGAATTTCATTTACTACTTTAATTTTATATTTCTGCATCAAAATATTTGAATTTCTTGAAATTTCATCCAACATTGATAATTCACATCTGATTTTCTCAATTTCTCACTTAAAATTTGCCTTCAAAATAAGTTCTTTTTATCTGATGTTTGATCTTTCTTTTCCAGTATATCCTAAAGCTGTTGAATATATTAAATTATTTATTTCTGTAATGTTTTCCAATGGTCTGTCCATTAACAATGCTTGCAATGCAACATTATATATCTGTACAGTATATTTATTGAGCTTTATCATGTGGATTTTTGGAAGTTAGTTTCTTTTTGACTTTGCTGATTATATGGTTTTTTGTTCCATTGATTTCATCTCTGTCCTCAAGGAATTCTGCTCTAATTTCATTTGATTCATTTGATCTGTGACAGATTCTGAATCAATGAAATTGTTTGTGTTAGAATTAAATTCTTCAGTTTCATCTTGTGTGAGATCATTATTTTGTATCTTGTTTATTTTAGTTTGTATCTCATCCGCTGTCATATTATTAATTTCAGTTCTTATTGTTTGAGTTATAACTTTTTGTACTTTGTCTTATATTTAGTTTTATCTAATCTATTTCTACATTTTAGAGATTTTTATTTCATATGATGGCAAACATATTTAGATCTTATGATCTTATTTCAGTCACTACTATATCTTTCTATATCTGGTATTATGACCTATTATTTTCTTTTGAAGATTTTTAAGTGCAGCTTAAAAATATGTCATGACTTGTTTAATATCTTTTCAATTCCATTTTGTCCACTTTCTTTTGATTAAGTTAATCTGGTTTTGTTGATGAGGTGTCCCATCGTTCCAGTGACAGATTTTTATCCCCATTCTTCTTCTTCTTCTTCTTCTTCTTCTTCTTCTTCTTCTTCTTCTTCTTCAGTAGAAGTAGCAACTTATATTTCATGCTAGATATCTGGTGATTATTGCTGATGATTGAGGGACAGGAAGTCACAACAAATTTTCAGCACCTCTCATTAGTTTTGCGAACCCTAGCAGCATCATAATTTGTTAAATATCAGTCCTTTCTTAGAATTACAAATCATCCAATTTCAAATCAAGTGATTTGTTTTAAGTACAGCTACTGTAATTTTTGTGATTTTAATTGTCACATTCTATTCCTTCTCATCTCCCAAACCTGTTCCTGGTATTTCTATAATTCATTTCATATCTACTCTGTGCACTGATATCTATGGTCTAGCAGGTTCATTTGTTCTTATTCATAATTATTAGAATTGATATTTTGATGGAGTGGTTAATCTGGGTGTTATGATCCAAAATCATTTTGTAATTTTTATTTAACGAAAGAGTTTCTGGTTTGGGCTTATGCCATTTGTCGATATGAATTGTTTCTATCATTTCAAGTATATCATTGTTTTGTTTTTTTTGTATTCTTTATAGGCTAACTTGATACATTATTATTTTACTTTAAATCCCTTACCAAGTCATTATCTGAGAGCCAAGGTAAGAGAAAGAAGTAAATATATGCATTTTAACAGAAATTCTGATGTTAAGTAGTATTTAACATGTACAGTGTTTATGTTATCTTTATATTGATAATAATCTCCTAAGAAGATGAGCATTTCTACACAGTGCCATTTTTTAAATCTGTTGTAAACAGGAAACTGTCAGGGTTTTTGTTAATAATTTATCTGTACATTTTTTTGATCGAATCCAGTGTTTCAATCATTATTGTACATATTGCCATAATTTTAAGATACCACATTTTTTCAACTTCCTAATATTTACTTATTTTATCATATTCTTTAATAGATATATTTTTTAACTGATGGCTCCAATATAAGATATATTTTTCCTTTTTATCATTATTACTGTTCACAACAAATTTACTGAGAATTGAATAACAATTTAGTTCTCATGTCTGCATTGTTTCTCTGAGTATTCATTCTAACTTTACTAATGTTATGGTTTAAATAGAATGGCTGCATTCATTATTTGATAGATATTCTTTTGTTTATTTAATGCAAAAAAACTGATCTTATTTCATCCATTAGATTAATAGTTCTTGGAATCTTATTATATTTTTAGCTGCTAAACACAAAGCAGAAGTTTGTGATTTGATCTTTGTGGAAATGAATAGAAGAAGCAGGTAATGTTTTGTTTCTTCCTTATTTGTGTATATACTCAAGGAGGTACCAAAATCTAAGATATTATGGAATTTATTACTGTCGGGGTGTCTATTAAAATTTTAATTTTTTAATCAAAAAACCATTTCATATCACTATGATAGTGCTTAGATATTTACTGAAATTTCAAAACCATGCTAATACCACCCACTTGGAATCTCACTGAGTATGAGCTTCTGTTTGCTTAAGGGGTTGCCCCAACTACACCAGCTGCATGATTCATTTTCATGGCACAAGCAAATTATATATGAGAATACAACCAATTAAAAATACAGATCATATTTCACTAAAATAGTTTAAAGTATTTTAGTACAGGTGTACAAAAATGATAAATTCCCAGGCTGGGTAGTGATATGAAATTTCTTCTAAAGTATCTTTTGCTAATTATAATGTCTTGGATTTTGGTACACCCCAACCCATATTGTTACCTAAATTATTCATATATTTATTACATTTTTTAAAATTATTTTATATACTTTTATATATATATATTTCATATTGATATTCATTAATACAAGTTTAATTACAGATATATAAAGGTTGTTTATAAATTTTTTAGGTAACTTGTTTGTGATGATAGCTAGAATTATGGTGTTAAACAATAGATCCCAAACATTTGGACAATATTAACATTCATAAATTTGTTCATTTTAAACAAAATGTTGTTTGAAAACACACAAACTGAGACATTGCCATTGTATAACATATCACTTCAGTACTATCAAAATTTTGCATATCAACCCTAGAAAATAAAATCTTTAAAAAACACCCAAACATAACAATCTACAGCCATTACATGGACAATATATTGATGAGCAACAAGGATGAGGTTAAAAACCTGTGAACAACCTTAAAAAATAACCTTGCATATAAACAAAGCATTACAGAATTCAATTGTTTTAAATTATGAAAACTTTTGATAGCTATCTATTCTATCATTTTTATCAAAAGCATACTGATTGGGATTCATATTTATCTGAAACACCCATTGGAGAGATATTCTTAACCTTTCTATTGAGAATTATGCCAAAGAGGTTTCTTCTTGAATTAAAGCCAGCATTGTTGTTTTTGTAACTTCTCACAAATACTGGGTGAAATCACAATCTTCTCATTTGTTTACACTAGCATGTTCAGCTGCCATAATCCTAAGGAATCATTTTTTTTTTATCATTTCAATCACAACAGATAACTATTTGTGTCTACTGAAAATTATTGTAAATAAGTCCTCAAAAAGGCTGAGTCTTTGTTTGCTGATAGATTAAGGCACCGTATAGACCATAACAAGTTTGGTTCATGTGATGACTGGTGGCTATGTAATAGTATCTTAAATAAGAGTAAGTCTTTTGCTCCTCCTTTTTTTGCTTAATTTCATGTGTTAACATTATCTGCTGATAAAGCATAATGTTTTGCTGGAAATTCTCTGTAAAGTTGACTCTTGATTCATCTTTGCTTGACTTTCCACTTAAAACTGAATTTATATTACAAATAACTCTGTTCATATTTTTTGTTATCATCACTAAACTGTATCCAACAAAGCATGTGGACTTAATGGTATTCATACAATAGACCTTAAAAAATGTGCTCCTGAACTGCTTTCTATATTCTCTCTAAATACTACAATAAATGCCTTACTGTTTCTTGCTTTTCTGCTTGATAGAAATCCTATCCTGTAGTTCCAGTGTTTAAGAACTCACGTGAACCATCTAACCCTTTGAACTATCAGCCCTCCACTTCCTTTTGGCATACTACTAGAGGCTCCAATTAGCTCTGAATTGGTTAAGCATCTCACTCTAGGTCAACTCAGTCAGTTAAGTGCCATACGTGGAACACGCTTGGGGCGATCATGTCTTAAAAGAGACATGACTGACTGGGCAGAAGATTATCCTACAGTAGGTTGCCATTGCTTTCTGTGGTGGACTGGTTGCCAGCCAAGGCTGTAGAGCCCAATATGTCCTGTTATTTAACCCATAACTGGAGGGAAAAGATGGATTAGTACCTTTCCCAAGGGTATTTGCATGTAAGTGAATGCAATGACTTCAACTGGAATTCGAACTTGGTTCCCTGATTTCTCATTCTGATATCTACTGCACTACAATGCACATCCTCTAGGTCAACTACTAATGTTTAAAAAATTGTTGCTGAAAGAATGTATCAAGCTTTACATGAGTGATTAAACTCAGGCTGTTGCTTTGGACATTTCAAAGGTATTTGACAGGGTTTGGCATACTGATCTACTTCACAAATGGTATTTCTGGATGAATTCATGAATCATTCTTATCAAATTGCAAAATAAAAGATGTTTTGAAAATAAGTCAATAAGGTAAATGTTCAAAAGGTTAAACAAAATTAACATAAAATTTTATATGATCAAGTTTAAATACATTTTATGATTTACAAATCTTAATAAATTGGAAACTGAGTGATGACCATATTGTACTAATGGATTATCCTGCTAACCAACCTGCTATTGTAGATACCCTACTACTTACAATTAGAAGTTTTGTTTACAATTAAAAATGCTAATATATCCAACAATGGCCACCTAATGAATAAAATAATGCTTATCAAATAATTACTTTTAATTTATATTTAGGTTTGTTGTGTCTGCCGGATGGGATAGAAGAATTAATATTTATGAAGATAATTTTGAATCAACAGTTCATTTTGTTCACCATCCAACAAAGCACTGGGATGAAGATTTGGTAAGTGATTTATTTTAATAATTTTATCATTTTAAGGTTTTTGTATTATTTAAGTTATTATATATGAATAAATAAATGTATTAGAAATTGATTCAATATTATAATTTGATTTGATTCTCAAAAGCTTAAAATATAAAACAAAATGAAGACTAAATGCTGAAGTCAGCAAGACTAAAAATAATAATAATAATAATAATAATAATAATAATAATAATAATAATAATAATAATGTCTTACCAAATAAAGAAAAAATAAAGCAAAAAATCCAACTGAAGGCTCAACGAATAAGACGCTATGAAAAAAGAGCAAGATTTTACAGAGAAAACAAGATTTTTCAGACTGATACAAAGAGATTTTACAGGGAAATAGGTAAAAAAAGAATTGAAGTGACAGTACCCCCCAGTATGGAAGAAGTCACACAGTTCTGGGAAAAGATATGGGCTTGCCCTAAAGAACTTAGCAAGGAAGTACATTGGATTACGCAAGAGACAGAACGAATGAAAAATAAACCCGAACAGACATGGTCTGGAATTACAGAAGATGATGTTAAATATGCACTAAAAAAAACACACAATTGGAAATTCCCAGGCATAGATAAAATTCCTAACTTTTGGCTATATTATTTAAGCACATCACATAAAAAACTAGCCAAAGAACTTCAAGAAATGGTTGACGATCCCACTAAAATTCCTGCATGGTTGACAAAAGGAATTACATTTCTTCTACCCAAGAATGGTGACACAAAAAATCCGAAAAAACTACAGACCAATTACATGTCTTCTGACAACATATAAACTATTAACATCTATTTTAACAAAGCAGACATATTTATTCTTAGAAAGAAATGACATGTTACCGCTTGAACAAAAAGGGTACAAACGTGGCTGTTATGGTTGTAAAGACCAATTGCTGATTAACAAAATGATCCTGGAAAACTGTTACAGTACAAAGAAAAATCTTAGTACAGCCTGGATAGACTATTGAAAGGCATTCGATAGTGTGCCACATGACTGGATTTTAAAGATTTTAAATATATACAAGATATCGCCCGTGATCATCAATTTCATCAAACAGTGCATGTCTATATGGAAAACAACCCTTTATCTCAATCATATAAATGGAACCTATAAGTCTGATGAAATAGACATCAAAAGAGGTATATTTCAAGGTGATTCTTTATCTCCCTTACTATTCTGCATATCATTAATAGCACTAACCAGTCAACTTAATAAGACAGAATGTGGCTATAAAATAGGCCAAAAGAAAATAAGCCATCTATTTTACATGGATGACTTAAAGTTATATGCTAAGAATGATAATGAGCTGGAAGGTCTTCTGCAAACTGTAAAATGCTTCAGCGAAGACATTGGAATGAAATTTAATTTGAATAAATGTGCTAAAGCTACAGTTTTACGTGGATCAATACAAGAAACATCCTCAATTAGCCTAGACCCTGCTGTAACAATAAAAGAATTGAAGCCAGAAGAAGCTTATAAATACCTAGGTGTAAATGAGAGCGTAAACATTCACCATAAAAAAATGAAAGAAATAGTGCATAAAGAGTACTATAGAAGACTACGAATGATATTAAAAACTGAATTAAATTCACAGAACAGAGTTATGGCCATTAATAGCCTTGCAATCCCAGTTGTCCAATATAGCTTCAACATCTTAAACTGGGCTCTAAACGACATCAGGCGAATGGATGCTAAAACAAGAAAGCTTCTCTCTAAGCATAAGATGCATCATCCAAAGGCTGATGTAAACCGTCTATGCATACCCTGTAAAGAAGGTGGAAGAGGTCTTATTCAGCTAGAATTGTCATACAAGACAACAACTATTGGCTTACTAACATACATAGAAACAACAAAGGACTGGATGATACAATTAGTAAGGCAACATGAAGAAAGAAAGAAAAAATATTCAATAATAAAAGAAGGCAGTAAATACAAACAAGATTTACAGTTAGTAGATTCTGTAGAAAAGCAAAACAGTAGCCAAGAACCAACTACTGCGGCAAAAATTATGAAAATGAAAGCCAAAGATAAAGCTCTTGAAAAGATGAAACAGCGCTGGCAGGACAAACCTCTGCATGGCCAATATCCAGTACGTGCCAATAAATCCAATGTTGACAAAGTTAATACTCATCGATGGTTACGTGCATCTGGATTAAAGTCTGAAACTGAAGGATTTATACTTGCAGCACAAGACCAAAGTCTTTTCACGAGAAACTTTCAGGCAAATATTATGCATAATAATATGGATCCAAAATGCAGGTTTTGTGATAAACACCAAGAAACAATAGACCACCTAATCTCAGGCTGTTCTGTGCTTGCCCCAAATGAATATAAAAATCGCCACTATAGAGTTGGGCAATATTTACATTGGGCAATGTGCAAACATTATGGAAAAACTGTAAACAAACACTGGTATGAACATCATCCAGCACCGGTTACAGAAATAGAAGATGTAACCATTCTATGGGATTACACCATCTGCACAGACAGAAAAATTGAAGCAAACAGGCCAGACATTATTGTTAAAAACCAGAAGGAGAAAACTTGTCTATTAATTGATATGGCTTGTCCAGCGGATTGTAACATAGCAATCAAGGAATTTGAAAAACTGTCAAAATATAAAGACCTAAAAATTGAAATAGAAAAAATGTGGAAATTGAAAACAAGAGTTGTGCCAGTGATAGTAGGTGCACTTGGAATGATAAAAAATGGAACAAAACAACACATTGAAAGAATCCCTGGAAACCCCAGGCTTAAGAGATATACAAAAAATTGTCTTATTAAGTACAGCCCACACACTAAGGAAAACGTTATCTATGTAATGCTGGGGATGATAGGGAAGATAGAAAAACATGAAATGGAGTCATAACACGCCACTACCTGCCTTAGGTCTCCCCGCAGACTTGGTTGGTAGTGAGACCAAAGCAGAAATCGAAATATGATGAAAAGTGACATAATAATAATAATAATTACAACCAATAATAATAATGATAATAATAATAATAATAATTACAACCAAAATAATAATGATAATAATAATAATTGCAACCAACAAAGCATAACCTCTAAAGTATTAAGCTCTAAAATGCAGCACTCATATTAGTTTTGGATGAAGAAGAGACTCATACAAATCTCAATGAATCAATATATACATCAGTGATAGCAGCGACAAAAAAATGGAACATCAAATCAAAAACAAGGTAGTCTCGCAGACATGAAGATCCACCTTGGAAAAGAAAAATAGAAAAAGAAATCAAACAACTTAGAAGTGAACTATCAATACTGGATGAACTGACTAGAGGAATAAATGTAAGAACTAGGAAAAGCAGAAGAGTCGAAAGAAAATACAACATTAGAAATGAAAATGAAGTCCTATCAACTAAGGAAAAAATAAAGCAAACAATACAACTGAAGGCTCAAAGAATAAGACGCTATGAGAAAAGATCAAGATTCTACAGACAAAACAAGATTTTTCAAATCGATCCAAAGAAATTTTATAGGGAAATAGGTAAAAAAAAAAATTGAAGTGACAGTCCCCACCAAAATGGAAGAAGTTATACAGTTCTGGGAAAACATATAGGGTTGCCCTAAAGAACATAACAAAGAAGTAGATTGGATTGCACAAGAGATAGAACAAATCAAAAATAAACCAGAACAGACATGGGCTGGAATTACAGAAGAGGATGTTAAATTTGCACTAAAAAAAGCACACAATTGGAAATTTCCAGGTATAGATAAAATTTCTAACTTTTAGATATATTATTTAAATACATCACATAAAAATCTAGCCAAAGAACTTCAAGAAATGGTTGACAATCCCACTAAAATTCCTGCATGGATGACCAAAGGAATTACATTTCTTCTACCCAAGAATCTACATGTCTTCCAACAGCATATAAACTATTAACAGCTATTTTAACAAAACAGACATATTTTTTCTTAGAAAGAAATGACATGTTACTGCTTGAATAAAAAGGGTGCAAACGTGGCTGTTACAGATGTAAAGACCAATTGCTTATTAACAAAATGATCCTGGAAAACTGTTACAGTACAAAGAAAAATCTTAGTACTGTCTAGATAGATTATCGTAAGGCATTTGATAGTGTGCCACATGACTGGATTTTAAAGACTTTAAATATATACAAGATATCACCCGTCATCATCAATTTCATCAAACAGTGCATGTCGATATGGAAAACAACCCTTTACCTCAATCATATAAATGGAATCTATAAGTCTGATGAAATAAACATCAAAAGAGGTATATTTCAAGGTGATTCTTTATCTCCCTTACTATTCTGCATATCATTAATATCACTAACCAGTCAACTTAATAAGACAGAATGTGGTTATAAAATAGGCCAAAAGAAAATAAGCCATCTATTTTACATGGATGACTTAAAGTTGTATGCTAAGAATGATAACGAGCTGGAAGGTCTTCTGCAAACTGTAAAATGCTTCAGTGAAGACATTGGAATGAAATTCAATTTGAATAAATGTGCTAAAGCTACAGTTTTACACGGATCACTACAACAAACATCCTCAATTAGCTGAGACCCTGCTGTAACAATAAAAAAATTGAAGCCAGAAGAAGCTTATAAATACCTAGGTGTAAATGAGAGCGTAAACATTCACCATAAAAAAATGAAAGAAATAGTGCGTAAAGAGTACTATAGAAGGCTACGAATGATATTAAAAACTGAATTAAATTCACAGAACAGAGTTATGGCCATTAATAGCCTTGCAATCCCAGTTGTCCAATATAGCTTCAACATCTTAAACTGGGCTCTAAACGACATCAGGCGAATGGATGCTAAAACAAGAAAGCTTCTCTCTAAGCATAAGATGCATCATCCAAAGGCTGATGTAAACCGTCTATGCATACCCTGTAAAGAAGGTGGAAGAGGTCTTATTCAGCTAGAATTGTCATACAAGACAACAACTATTGGCTTACTAACATACATAGAAACAACAAAGGACTGGATGATACAATTAGTAAGGCAACATGAAGAAAGAAAGAAAAAATATTCAATAATAAAAGAAGGCAGTAAATACAAACAAGATTTACAGTTAGTAGATTCTGTAGAAAACCAAAACAGAAGCCAAGAACCAAATATTGTGGCAAAAAATATGAAAATGAAAGCCAAAGATAAAGCTCTTGAACAGATGAAACAACGCTGACAAGACAAACCTCTGCATGGCCAATATCCAGAACATGCTAATAAATCCAATGTTGATAAAGTTAATACTCATCGATGGTTATGTGCATTTGGATTAAAGTCTGAGACTGAAGGCTTTATTCTTGCAGCACAAGACCAAAGTCTTTTTACTAGAAACTTTCAGGCAAATATTATACATAATAATATGGATCCAAAATGCAGGTTTTGTGATAAACACCAAGAAACAATAGACCATCTAATCTCAGACTGTTCTGTACTTGCCCCAAATGAATATAAAAATTGCCACGATAGAGTGGGGCAATATTTACATTGGACAATGTGCAAACATGATGGAAAATCTGTAAACAAACACTGGTATGAACATCACCCAGCACTGGTTACAGATATAGAAAATGTCACCATTCTATGGGATTACACCATCTGCACAGACAGAAAAATTGAAGCGAATAGGCCAGACATTATTGTTAAAAACCAGAAAGAGAAAACTTGTCTATTAATTGATATGGTTTGTCCAGCGGATTGTAACATAGCAATCAAGGAATTTGAAAAAGCCTTCAAAATATAAAGACCTAAAAATTGAAATAGAAAAAAATGTGGAAATTGAAAACAAGAGTTGTGCCAGTGATAGTAGGTTCATTTGGAAGGATAAAAATGGAACAAAGCAACACACTGAAAGAATCCCTGGAAACCCCAGCTTAAGAGATATACAAAAAATTGTCTTATTAAGTACAGTCCACACACTAAGGAGAACTTTGTCTGTGTAATGCTAGGGATGATAAGGAAGATAGAAAAAATATGAAATGGAGCCATAACAACACGCCACAACCTGCCTTAGGTCTTCCTGCAGACTTGGTTGGTAGTGCGACCAAAGCATAAATCAAAATATGATGAAAAATGACATAATGATAATAATAATAATATAAATACAATAACATAAAAATTTGATACTCCAAGTTTCATGAGACTGAACATAAAATTCTTGGGTAGTGGATCTTAATATTATTGTATTTATTAATACAATAATATAAAAATTCATTAAAAATATATTGCTTAAAATATATTGATTAAAAATGATTAAAACAATATATTTAATATATTATTATATTATTATTATAATATATTTGATATATTTTTTTAATCATTTCAGACCAAGCAAGGAATTAACCCCACTAAGACTTAAGCGGCTTGTGAGTGTGAAAAATATGAGAAAAAGTAAAACATAATTAAGGAGAGAGATCAATAAAAGAACAGGACATATTATAAGACAATATATATAAAAGACAAAAGATAATGATTAATATTGGATTGAAATATTTGAAAATCAATTTTGGCTAGAAAGCAAAATGTTGGAAGAGTGTTCCACAAGTGAGAAGTGCAAGAGAAGAAACTGCTAGGATAGAACTTACAGTTATTACTAGCAATTTCCAATATTAAATGATGAGACTTAGCTACTAATCTAGCACTGTACTTGAATTCATAAAGTCTATGTCCCAAAGAGAAAAGCTTACCAGAAAAATTATCATGAAAATATTTATAGAAAAAGCACAGGGGAGCTACATTATGTCAATGGGAAAATGACCAAAGCCAAGAAGTCAAATCAGAACCATAAAATTACAGATTCTTCTTTAGATTTTATCAAAAATCTCTAAATACATAGAAGAACCGGACCTAATATGTTAGCAATATTCAATTCATTGACAAATAATATATTGTATTTTTTGTGTACAATATAATTAAAATATAATACAACTCTTATATAAATTTTGATATGACATGAATATAATAAAACCCCTATGTAAATTTTAATATGACATGAATACAATACAATTCTTATATAAATTTTAATATGATACAAATATAATATAACCACTATGTAAATGTTAAGATGATGTCAATATAATATAACTCTTATATAAATTTTAATATGATGTGAATATCATCCAACCCCTATGTAAATTTTAATATAATGTGAATATAGTACAACTCCTATATAAATTTTAATATGAGGTGAATATAATCCAACTCTATACACAATTTTAATATTACATGAATATAATACAACCCTTATATAAATTTTGATATGATATCAATATAATAAAACTCCTATGTAAATTTTAATATAACGTGAATATAATGCAAATCTTATATAGAAAAAGAAGTAAATTACTGGAAAGTAAGTGAGACTCACCTGAAGTGAGCTGAATGTATAATGCTCCTCATGCCAATAATATTTCCACCAAGCCTCTCTATGGCATATGATTTCATTGAATTTCTTTTGAATGTCTTCCTCTCGAATTTACATTCAAATTAATTTCGGGTTATCAGGTCCTTCCTCTCAATGGTTTCATTTACACACCAGACCTGTTCACTGATGTGAGGCCCCATTATAATGATATACTAGTGTATGGTATAGTGTATTGATATAATGGTTCAAAATTAGATTTACAAAAAAAAAAAAAAATACAGCGAACCTCACGTTTTTTTGAGAATACAAGGTTAACCTCATTATGCATTCACAATCAGTCATGCCATCATGTTTGCTGAAACAATCCTCAGAATATTTCTTTTTTTCTGTATCCACATAGAACTATTTTCAGTTACTTTTATTAGGCATTTTATACTTTTGGCTCTATTACGCCCTTTGATTCCAATTTGGCCCCAAAATTGGTACAGAGTGCCTGCAATGAAACCCCTTGCTCCAATTTTCACTGCTCTAATAATTACATTATACCCTTCCTTTGGCAGCTCTGATTTCTTTGTTCCATCCGGCTTTCATAAGGTACTGTTAATTCACCCAAAATAATTTTATAGTTCACCCTTGACAGAAGAACAATATCTGGTTCTAGACCCTTACTTGATATTACATTTTTTTTAATCATATCACCCCGAGCAAGGTGGTAATGCTACTGATGTGCAGGGGGCTACATAAGAGTAAAGAGATTAGGGGGCTACATAAGAGTAAAAAGATTAGGGGGCTACATAAGAGTAAGAAGATTAGATAGGAGAAAGTGAAGAGAAAGACGAGGCAGTTAGAAAGGAGCAAGAGAAGGATAGGAATACAGGTGTGATGACAGTTGCAAAGGTGGAGAGAAAGGAAAAGATATACAGGGTGGTGTAGAAGGAACTAGAGTCAAGTGGTTAAGAGATGAGTATTGACATTGCATTTAAATTCCTGGAGGTTGTAGCCATCAGGAAAGCAAGAATATGCGGGAGGTGCGAGAAAAAGAAGCTGCAGCAGTAAAATTGTCATCTGCATTTGGTTGATCTAACTGTGAATGGGTGAGACCCACTTGCCAGTCTGGTTGCATGAGTAAACACTTGTTGCAGGGACTCCAGTGACTTAAGTTTGTTAGAGCAGAAGCCATGAAAGTATTTATAGAACAGACAGAGGGAAGCCACATCCCATTGGTGGGGAAGTGGCTGAAGTCGAGCTGCCACATCGGTACCTATCACATTACTGATTCTCCTTTGGAGCCTATCAAGAACACTGAGGTGAACAGCAGGGGTGCCTGACCATATATGACAGCAGTACTCCATGCACAGACAAATGGTTGATTTGTATATATGCAGGATAGGATGGATTCAGGCAGAAAAAACATCCTGGCCTGATACAGTGACCCAACCTTCCTAGCAGTAGATTTAGCTATTGACTTGATGTAATGGTTCCACTTGAGATCAGAAGAAATACCAAGGAGGCGCAGTGTATTGCTCTCAGGGAGACTTGCTTGGCCCATGCTTATGGGAGGCAGGAGAGGTTGCCTGTGATGATTGAAAGACAGCAGCTTGGTCTTAAACGCATTGAAATTTACAAGCCACTTCTTATACCAATCCACCACAGAATGTAGATTCCTCTCAAGATCAGCAGTGAGGTTATGATTTTTTGCCATGCCAAATTTCTTACTGATGTGGGAGTAAATTGTGGTGTTATCTTTGTAGATGTCTACTTGGCACTTGATCTCATCTGGGAGATCATTTATGAAAATAAGGAAGAGCCTCGAGCCTAGGATAGAGCCCTGAGGGACACCAGCATTTGTACAGTAGGATGTGGAGGCATGCCCATTCAAGACAACCTTCATTATGCAGTTATTTAGAAAAGATTGAATCAGATCAAGCAAGCGTTCAGTAATGCCGTAACCCCATAGCTTGCTTTCCCGGAAATTGGTAGCAGGCTGATAGGGCAATAGTTGGATGAGTCCAAGGGTTCACCAGAGTTCTTAAATACAGGAACAACAGAAGAGGACTTCTAGCATGCAGGAAAACAGGAAGCAGAAAGGCAGTAATTATAGTGTTTAGAGAGGACAGAGGAGAGTTCAGGGGCACATTTCTTAAGGTCAATCACCAGGATTCCATCACCACCGCTCGCCTTATGGGGGTCAAGTTTTGATATTACTTGAGATACTACTGTCGGGGTAATGTATACATCATTTAGTTTAGCCTCAATTCTAATAGGGAAGTCGGGTGTGGGTACTCCAGATGAGTCAAATGTGGAGTTGGATAAGAATCTGCGAGTAAAGCACTTGGCCTTGTCCGCTGGTGCTGTGAGGACCTCAAATTCATTGATTAAGAGAGAAGTAGAGGATTTGCTATTGTTCAGCCCCTGTTTGCATAATCGCGAATAGTCCTTAAAGCCAAACTTGCAGTCAGCTATATGCTGTCTCATTCTCTCAGCAAACAACCACTTGGCATCATTCAGGATTCTCTTGCACTCATTACAAGCAGACATGAAGAAGCACCTATTGTGGTCAAATGAATGTCTCCAAAACAGTCGGAAGTAGTGATTCCTGTGGGCAATGGTGGCTGAACAGGCAGGAGAGAACCAAGGGGAGAAATGAGACTTGAAACAAAACTTCCTGGTAGGTATGAAGACATCAACCCCAGCTTTCACCCAGGAAGAAATCTCAGAAGCACAGTCATCAACTGGGAGTTTGAACACTTTACCTCAAGGGACCTTGCATAGGAAATTGCAAAAGGCATCCCAGTCAGTTCTTTGGTAGCAGTAGGAGATCCTATAGGTAGGAGGCTCCCGGGGGGAGTGAGAGTGAAGAGAAATATTAAGAGAGACAACAGCATGATCAGAGTTGCCAAGAGGGCAAAGCTGTGAGACTTGGCAGGAGTCAGGTGCAGAGGTAAACCATAGATCTAGTAGAGAGGTGTGTTCAGAGGAAATGCTAGGAAAGTGTGTGGGGAAGTCCACTACTTGTGTAAGGGATTGAATTTTGGGGTAATCATTATGCCAACCAGGAAGGTCTGCAGATATCTCCCTCAGAACTAAAGAGATTTTGCCCAGGTATAGCTTGAAATTTGCTTGTTCACTTTGAGCTGATGTATATTTTTCCCTCTGCAACAAATTTCTGGGTTGAATTAGATGACTCAGACTTCATATAATTCTTTATAATTTTGACCAGTTCATCCAAAACACTATTGTGTCTCCGGGCATATCTTCCTTTGACAAGAACTGTTTTACAGAAACTAAGAACATGTTCTAATGTTTCTGGATTTTCCTTACACAGGGGACAAGTAGGATCACTCTCTTTCTTCCATTTAACAAGATTGTTCTTAGATGATAGCAGGTCATATGTGGAATGTGTTAAAAAACCTAACCTGAGTAGAGCCATTGTCCTTCCAAATAATAAATTTCTGCTGAGCCTCCTTCAAGTTTGTCCATTGGCCTTGTTGGAATTGTTGGACTCCTTTTATGAGTCTTTTGTTATCTTCTTCATTCCTTACATTTTGGATGACCATGTCTAGGAAATCTTTACCAGAAATTTTCAACCATCACTGCCTTTCATTTAGTCCTTTAATCTAACATGTTTCCCTGCTTGAGTGAATCCAATGGCTTCATTGAAAGGTAGATTGTCTTTAGCACTTATCATCCCTCTGACCATCCACTTTCTTCCTGTTTTTGATGTAGGATTTAATGCTTTTACTGCTTTATCCTTGGAGTCATCTAACATCATTTGAAGTCTGATTTTTCCAGATTTATACTCCTCCACAATTGATTTAAATGGCAACTTTAGCTTTGCTTGTCTGCAGTACAGTGCAACACCAGACAAACTTTGAGGTAAACCCAAACATATTTGGATATATTTGTTTATCTTTCTTTCCATTGACTCAATTGTCCACATTCCAAATTTGTATACAAGTAGGGGCCATAGTAACATTGGAATGAGTACATGCTCTAAGCACTATACCTTGTATTTTCCCTTTAGAAGATAAAGATCTATCATATGGAGATTTTCTTGTAATAATCTGGGTGTTTTTTTCATTGATCTCCTTGTAATGATCTGGATGTTTCTTTCTTTTAAGGATTGATCATACCACCGTCCCAAATTTTTCACTGATTTTTCTGATATGGTAGGGATTCTTTGATAAATTTCAGTATGACGAGAATATAATCCAACCCCTATGTAAATTTTAATATGATGTGAATATAATACAACTCCTATATAAATTTTAATATAACGTGAATATAAGGATGTAAATTTTAATATGATGTCTAATAGAATAAAAACCCTATATAAATTTTAATATGATGTGAATATAATCCAACACATAAAAATTTTAAAAATTTTAACGACATGGAAGGTCAAATTAAAGTTTTTGATTGAAGCATCCTGCTCAGCCAAGTTGATATGTTAGGTGTTATTTGTTGGCAAGTGTGTCCTTCAATATTGTTCCCTCTTTTTCTTTTAATATGATGTAAATATATGACCACTATATAAATTTTAATAAGACATGAATGTAATACAACCCCTATATAAATTGTAATATGATGTGAATATAATCCAATCCTATGTAAATTTTAATGATGTGAATATAATACAACACCTATATAAATTTTAATATGACGTTAATATTATATAACCCCTATGTAAATTTTATTATCTCATGAATATAATATAACCTCTATATGAATTTTAATATGATGTGAATATCATACAACCCTTATATAAATTGTAATATGACATGAATACAATATAACTTCTATATAAATTTTAATATGACATGAATATAATAAATCCTCTATGTAAATTTTAATATGATGTGAATATAGTACAACTCCTATATAAATTTTAATATGATCTGATTAATAATATTACCTACTAATTCTGTAACAGCCACTGTCTGAAACAATTTATCCAATCTAAACAGCATCAAAATAATAAAATAATTACAACCACATCCAAAACTATGGCAGTGATCAGAACCAAAAAAGTCTATCATAACAATAATAATAATAATAATAATAATAATAATAGAAGATGGCAATTGATGTTGCATTTAAATTTTTTGAGATTCTCAGAACTTCCTTGCAATGCTTACAATTTAGAAATGTATCTATGAGTACAAAAGAGATCTGATACACAACAATTTATCAAATGCATTAGCTATACATAGAGATAAATTCAATCAAAACTTAGATCTAAAGAATGCCAAACTAAAAATAAATGCAACTTACTTATTTGGAAAAGTCTTGAATCCTACCAAAATATAAATTTGCCCCAGATCTTTGCAAATACTTCCATTCCTGGAAAAAAAATTACTATTGTCCTAAGCCAAAATGCATGAATATAAAATTGTGAAAAATTAAAGGAAAATGGTAAACATCACAAATATCTGCCTCATCCTTTAGGTCTGAAATTCCCTGCTGTGGAACACAGTGTCATTATCTATGAGTAACTCAAGTGCTGAATTCCTCTAACATAATACCAACTCTAGCTGATATTTGATACTCAGTGTTTTGGTGGTGTAATGACTGCCACACAGAAAAATGTGAAGGGTTGCAATCTGTTAGTATCAGGTAATGTTTGCTGTAGTAGTGTGTGACATCCATGTCCAGCCAGTGCCATATACTATTCACTCCCAGTTTGCCCTGTTGCCAATGGGCTTTTGCAGGATCTATTGTTATGCACTCTACGCAGGTCTGAATTGCTGACAAACTCTCTTCGCAAAATATGTGATATACCACACTCCTGTATGCCCACTGCATCAATGTATTTCATTATCTGATTGGGACTCATTATGCTCAGGGAAACAGCACATATGTATTTTTGTCAGTATCAAGTCACCTTAGTATGTTTGCAGGTCATCTTATCTGGTAAGTTTTAGTTTGACTTGACCAGTCCCATGTCAACAGACCACTAGTATTCTTGGATCAGTTCTTTCATTGCATTCAACCTTTGTCACATCAGCATCTCATTTGCTGCTTTGGCATGTACCCTAGCTTTTCCCATGATGGTGTAAGATATCCAATGGTACACACACAAGGAATCAGTTTTTATGTACAAACTCTTTGCCTGTCACTGGAAGGTCAAATTGAAGTCTTTGATTGAAGCATCCTGCTCAGCCAAGTTGATATGTTAGGTGTCATTTATTGGCAAGTGTGTCCTTCAATATTGTTCCCTCTTTTTCCAGTACCACTTCTCTTTCTAGGGAGCTTGTATTGATCTGTATATTGATTTCAGATCTGTTCACACACCAGTCACTGGATCAGGGTCTTCCTGTCATACTATGTTCACAGTTTCTTTCATTATTTGCTTACATGGGATGTTATCAACTTGGTCATCTTGTCCCTTTGTGACTGTGTTTGCTCACCACTTGATAAACCTGGTTACCACATGCAACCATCTACACATGAGGAAATGTTCTAAGTGATTAGCACCACTATATCTGTGGCAGACCATTGGCAGAAATTGAGTCTGTACCCAGTTACTCAGACTTTGTGTTTGCCACAACAAAATTTGTTGCTGGATTATCAACCTTAATCTATTCAAGAGGAAGCATGAAGCAGTCTGTTGGTGTGTTCAGGCAACCCTTCTACAAATGCATATGCAAATCTATGGTCAGACACCCCCACCATACAAGGTTGACAGCCTGCAGAGATCTTCCAAGTAGATAGTCACAGATTTGTTTGGATCCAAGGCCCTACCTACAAGGTGGTCATGTGCTATGAATGAATCTGTAGCTAAGGCAACACACAGAGTGCCCCTGATAGAGCCTACATCTTTTCTTTCTTCCTTGCAAAGTAATTGAAACACATCAAATGAACCTCCCATCAGGAGAGTGGCAAAATGCTAACAATGTTCTTCATACCACACAAATCACAGACCAGTTTAGCTTTTTCAAACTATTAAACAATAGTGAGATCCTGGTCTGAATCATAAACTCAGTGATTAGCCTCAGGTTGAACTTTCTATCTGCCATGAGTGCTGAAATAGCTTGTAAAGTTTGGTATGGGTGTGTTGAGGGTGAAGGAAACATCTGAGTGATTCTTCTCCTAACTGCTATGAAAATAACAGGCAGAGAAGGGAAAAAGATGGGAGATAAAAAATAACACTGCTTCAGAAACCACAGTACAACTTTAGGCACAAAATATCTATGTGACTGACTTCACAAATCACTAAGTCTTGCCAACTGCTGACTGCTAGTTTTCCCATCACTTTTATTTGCATGAGGTAGCATACAAAGACCTGGATCCTTTTGCTGCTTTAGAACCAGTTAATTAGGAATTCCAAGCTGTTCTGCTGTTAATGTGGAAAACCCCAATATGTAGCAAGTACTGGCATGCATGTGACTGAGTTGTTTTTACATCTGTACAAATGTGTGCTCATCATATATATGCATTAGTATTCTTTCTTAAAAGCAAAACAGGAAGAAATAAATTTCTTATTATGAAAGAACAACAGATACTTTTTCAGTCATGTTAGCTTTGAAAAAATTGGTTTTGCTGGTTAAAAACTTTCTTAATATAAATTTTTAGTTTCTTATACTCTTAACAATAGTATTAAATGATTTAACTAATAGTGTTATCTTATTTGTTATCACTCACAAATTTGTATTCTATAATAAATTCAAAGAAAGTCATGTAACTTGGAACAGTTGTATAAATTTTGACCAAAATGATTGCAAGTTCAAATTAGGAAACTGGAGCCCATCCTACAAAGAGTATTTTTCATTATACTAAAGGGTGTAGTAACAATTATATACACTGATATCTGAGGAATGCAGATATTTTTGGTAACAATTCCTATAAAAAGATCTTTTGTTATATTTTGTTTTCCTGAGCTGCAAAATAACTTGTAAAGGCAAAACAATTTAAGACTTACAGAAGCATATTAGTTGTGTACAATAATAAAAAAAGGTTGTTTCTTTTAATCAGTCATAATTTTTTGCTATTAATATCATTAGTACTATTATTCCAATAGGCATTGGCCAAAGGGTTAGAAATGATACCGACCATAGCTGATTTCTCACTTTTGGTTACTGTCACATTTGACCTGTTGCTACTGCTATGTATCAAGAGATTCTTAAAATCCAAGAATATGCAAAATGAAGAATATTCTGTGTTACTGATCCTGACATTTCAATTTCAGTCACTTTCTCACTACTGTAACATAGCTTCTCTCTAATTTTCTAATATCTTTGTGCCAATTGTTCTGATAAGCTTTCCTCTTTGGTATCTTGACTTCATGTATATAAGCAGGTTTTATAATTTTTCTATTGAAATTTAGTATAACTAAGTTTCTCCTCTCACTCTTCTCACCTATAGATCTCTCTTTCTTTCTTGTAAAGTATGATCTTCAAAAATATAACCCCAAAATCAATCATAATCATGCTCTTAAACAGAATCCTACATTCATTCTGTCTCCTTGAATCTTGTTTTTTTTATTTTCCTTTCTTCTCAATAACATTTCTCAGTTTTCTTCACTCTCACTAAACCTTTTTGTCATACTCAATTCCTTTATTGCCTCACTAAGGTTAAAATTATTAATATATGTATATTGGCCTAGGGAGGTGATCCTAATGTTGGGAAGTGTCTGAAAAAGTATCACAGATTAACCTAAAGCACACATCTATAACATGGATTTGCCAGACACACTAGCAGGTGGGAATATTAAAAAATTTGAAACTAGCCATTGTTATTACTATTATTGGTATGGTTTAATTTTATTATCATCATTTATATTAATGTATATTGTCATTTCTACATTATAGCTATGTTTTATAAGATGAGGACTATAAATCAGTGAAAATAAATTTTTAAAGTCATTTTTTAAAAGTTTAATCTTTACTAGATACTCTGAAAGTTGCTTTTTTGTCAAACCAAGATTAGCTTGGTAAATATTTAAGTGTTAATGATAGTGATGGTTAAAAATTCATTCTTTCACATCATGACTTTGATCACTTGTAATTATGTGAATAATACAGATCTTGGTAGTTATTTTTGTTGTTTTATCGATATTTATTAAACTAAGTTTTATAAAGTCACATATACAAGAAATAACGCCTTTGAAGAATACTGTCAGATTTTTTTCTTTTCTGATATGAATACTATTTATGTGCCTATATATAAATTATTTTTACAATGTCATGTGATCGCAACAGTCCTCTAATTACATCAAAACAAAGTCAACTATGTTCTCAAATATTTCTTTATTTCTATATGACACCTCCCCTTTGAGATGATTTCCTCTGGAATCTATTTCTTCAGCTTTGGTTCAATATTTAGAAATTCTGTTGCAGTTCTTTTTCTTAGAAATATAGACAAAGTTTACAGTATTTACATTATTTGGACTATTGTCCTCATTTTTGTTGCCATTTGTATGATGTTTCGGCTGTTGTACACTCTGGCCTTCTTCAGGTGCTAGGAATTTTGAACCGAACCCTTTATTACAATCACTGGAGTATATACTTTTTTTTTTTTAATCATATCGTCCCGAGCAAGGTGGTAACGCCACTGATGTGCAGGGGGCTACATAGGAGTGAAAAGATTGGAAAAGAGAAAACCGGAAACTACATCCTAAACAGGAAACAAGGGATGAGCCTCTTTACCTGTTCAATAGATGTGGGTGGAGTGTGAACTGGGCAATAGTATAGTCTATCTACTCCAATATACTATGCAAGGAATGAAAATCATATATATATGGCATTTGGGTTTGGTGTTATTGTGAAAAAACTCAGAAATTGTAGCATTACTGATGTGAAGTGATGTTTAGCACTAATCAGTTGCTAAGTTTGTCCATACTTATTCTCAGTGACGAGTTCTATAGGCTCTCTCTTGCACTTATGCAAATTAGGCATATTAATTTACCAGTATCAATACATCTCCATGAAACGTATAGGTTTTATACCTCTAGTTGTTCTTGTACCTCTCATGATAGTTTCATTACTTTGCTCTACTTCTCTCTCTCTCCCGTATGTCTTTCTCTGGGAGACCTAGATCAGTCCCATGCCCAGATGTAATCATTTTTTTTTTTTAATCATCTCACCCCAAGCAAGGCATTCCACTGCCACTATTGCACATGGGGCTACATAGGGGAAGGTAAAGAGGAGTGGTTAGACATAGGGAATGTCAGGAGGAAGGTGACAGATGAGTAAGGATAGGGAGGATGAGGGTTGGGCAGATGGAAAGAGCGTTTGATAGAATGGGAGCAGGTTAGTGTGTTAGGAGGTGTATATTGACCTTACATTTAAACTCCTGGAGATTGTAGCCGTCAGGAAAGAAACTGTTGGAGTAGAAGTTACGGCTGCATTTTATCGGTTTCACTGTAAAAGGGTGGGATCTAGTTGCTAATCTAGTATCTCGTTCAAATTCGTATTTAGGGGGCACCAGTGATCTAAGTTCATCGGAGCAGAAGCCGTGAAAGTATTTATAGAAGAGACACAGGGAAGCCACGTCGCGCCAGTGGGAGAGAGACTGCAGGCAGTCTGCCAAGTCGGTATCTATCACATTACAGACCAACCTCTGAACCTTATCGAGAAGCCCGAGGAGAATAGCAGGGGCCCCCGACCAGATATGGCAGCAGTATTCAATGCATGGATGGATGGTAGATTTATAAATGTGCAGGATAGATTTAGACGGAAAAAACTTCCGGGCCCTACACAGAGAATTGACTTTCATAGCAGCAGATTTAGCAATGGATTCAATATAGACATTACATTTGAGGTTCGCTGAAAGTGTGAGACCAAGGAGGCGTAGTGTTTTACTCTCTGGGAGGCAAGCCTGGTCCATGCTAATGGGAGGTAGGTGAGATTGTCGATGATGGTTAATTGAGAGTAGCTTCGTTTTAGAAGCATTAAAATTTACTAGCCATTTCTTACCCCAGTCCAATATGGATTGGAGGTCTTTTTCAATCTCGGCTGTGAGGTTAGCTTTGACGCCTACACCAGATTTTTGTAGGAGACGAGAGTAAACTGTGGTGTTATCGGCGTACAAACCTATTTGGGCCCTTATGGAATCAGGGAGATCATTAATGTATATCAGGAGACACCTGCGTTTGTATGGTAGTTCTGGGAGGCATGTCCGTTTAATACCACCTTCATTGTGCGGTTAGAGAGGAATGACTGGATTAGTTCAAACAAATGTCAAGTTATACCATAAATCATCTGCATTGTCTAGCATTATTTGATCTTTATCTGAACTTTTCAACTCATTCTGGCTCACTTGATCGTGCATTACATCATCTTCTGATGTTTCATTCTGTAACGGTTGTTTTAATGAATCATTACCGGACGGAATCATATCCATTTCTTCTTCATTTTGCTCTTCATATTCACTCTGAGTCCTTATTTAATCTGCATGGGCTAATTATACTGTTACCATTTTCTCTATTTATTATAGCTGTATTGTGGCCTTTTTGCATGATAAATTCTGCCCTTTCCAGATTAGGTTCTTTGTTCTTTTTGTACCACATTTTTTTATTTGTGGAATATGGCATCGTTAGCAGAGCTCTAATTTGCCTTCCCATTAAAGCTGATGGGCTTTCTAGTCAAATAATGCAATCCAATCTATTCTAAATAAATTAGCTGTTTCTTACAGACACTACTGCTTTTTAGATTTGCTAACGAATATTGGTAAGACCATTTTCACTCGTCTGTTTGCCTATATATTTGTGTTTGGCGACTTTAACGTCTACCACGCCAAGTGGCTGGAAAATTCTGTCACAGATCTTGCTGGTGTCCACACCATGAATTTTTCAATCACTCAGTCCCTTACGCAAGTGGTGGAGTTCCTCACGCATTTCTCTAATAACCCTAATGGACATGACTCACTGCTAGATCTGTTTTACTTCCATTCCTGACTCTTGCAATCTCAAGCAACTCTGCCCTCTCGGAAACTCTGACTATGCGGTGGTTCCTGTTAACATCTCTTTCCACTCCCACTCCACCTAAGTACCTCAGACTAACAGAATATCTTACTGCTACCTAAGAGCTGATTGGGACTCATTCTGCGATTTCCTGTGTGACGTCCCTCAGAACAAAGTTTTTAGTCTCCTGTTGAGGACTGCATCTGAGGTTTCCTCTTGGTTTAAGTTGCAACTTAAATCCCATTCATCCCCCTGGTTCTCCCCTGCTTGCTCAGCTGCCCATCAAAATCACTTTTTCCGGCTTTATCGGAGCCATAACAGCTGCATTTTTGCCTCTGCTCACATTGAGTACAAGAAGATACTTAAAAAAACTAAGCTGCTGTTTGCAGCCAGAATGAAGCAGCACTTAGCATCCCATAAGTTCGGCTCCAAAGACTACTGGAGGCTCTGTAAAAGTGTACTAAACAATATCAAACCCTCAATCCCACCTCTAATCATCGGGTTTGAGGTCCTTACCTCTACAACAGACAAAGCTGAGTGCTTTGCTCGCAGATTCACCACCAACTCGGCACTGGACTTGTCTGGAGTATCTGTATCTGATTTCTCACCCCAAACTGAGGCCCAACTGAATGACACCCATTTTACCCTCTCAGTGGTCTCTAACATAATTTCAAAGCTTGACCCCCATAAAGTGAGTAGTGGTGATGGAATCTCAATCATTGTCCTGAAGAAATGTGCCCCTGAACTCTTCTCTGTTCACTCCAGACTTTATGACTACTTTATAACTACTGCCTCTCTGCTTCTTGGTTTCCTGCCTGCTGGAAGTCCACCTCCATGGTTCCTATATTTAAAAATACTGGTGAACCCCTTGACCCCTCTAATCATTGACCTATCAGCCTCCTACCAATTTTTGGCAAAGTGTTCAAAGCCATCATCAACGTTGAGGTGGTTCAACATCTCACAGCCCACAGTCTCTTCTCTGACAAACAGTATGGTTCACCCGGGTCTACTGTTGATATGCTGATGACCATCACTGAGTACATACACCAGGCTCTTGACAAGAATGGTGAAGCTTGAACTGTTACCCTAGATATCTCCAAAGTGTTTAAGAGAGTCTGCTATGCTGGCCTTTTTATGCAAGCTGTGGGGCTATAGTATAACTGGACAATTGTTTAGGCTAATCCAGTCTCATTCCTTACAAATCACACAATGAAGATAGCATTGAATGGACATGCTTCCCAATGCTATCATACAAACATGGGTGTCCCTCAAGGCTCTATTCTAGGTCCTACCCTTTTCCTGATCCTCATTAATGATCTCCCCAATGTAATAAGATTTGAAGTAGGCATATACGCTGATGACACTACGGTTTAGTCTTGCCTTGTTCAAAAATCTACCATGGCTGACAAAGCAAACCTCACTGCTGAGCTTGAAAAGGACCTCCAATCCATGATGGTAAGAAATGGCTTGTCTGGATCAGGCTAGTCTCCCTGAAAGCAAAACACTATACCTCCTTGGGTTAACTCTCTCAACAGACCTCAAGTGGAATGACTAAATCAAATCCATAGCTAAGAAGGTCGGTTCTCTATGTTGGGCCAGGAAGTTTTTCCCATCTGAAACAATTCTGCACCTCTGTCGTGCATTGAATACTGCTGCCATATCTGGTCAAGTGCTTACTCAAGCCACGAGATTAGCAACTTTTACTCTAAAACCAATAAAGTGTAAATGTAAATTCCACTCCAGCAGCTTCTTTTCTCACACTTCCTGCCTGTGAAATTCCCTTCCATTTACTTGCTTTCCTGACAGTTAGAATCTCCAAGAATTTAAATATAAGCTCAATAGTCATCTCCTGTCTCATTGACTTGCATCCTCTCTCTCTCATGCTTCTTTCTCCATCCACTCCACTCTCATTAGTATTCTTATCCTTCTCTTACCCACTTCCTGGCACCCCCTATAATCTGTCACTCTTTCTCATGACTTTCCTTCTATGTAATTCCCTGCACACCAGTGGCAGTAAAACTGCCTTGCTCGGGAGTGATATGATTATAAAAAATAAAAATAAATGTTACATGTGAATTTACCCATAAAGTTCAATTTATTTCCTGAAACTCCATGAGCAACTTTTTAAAAATTAATAAACTCGTTTTACCCATTTTTTTCCATGTTTGTTCATTTATGATGATGATGATGATATCAGATCCTGTATTTTGTTGTAGTTTTTTTTTTACATTATTAATTTTCACAAAAAAAATATCCTCTTTTGAAATGTTTCTAACTCCATTAAAAACACGTTCAAAGTCTTGTTAATTCTTTTTAATGCTTTTTGACTTTCCACCATGTGTTTACCATGTTCACATACATTTTAGTTTTCTTCTATTTTTTGTATTTGCAATAAGTACTTTTGTGTCCTACCCTCCCACATTTGTAGCATTTTTTGTTCTTTAAAAAAACAATTACTTTTGAAATGCTTACCTCCACAATTGTGACAATTATTTGGTACTGGGTGGGGTTTATCATCCTTTTGTAATGTTCTGTTAGGAGTTGAAAAACATTTATAGTCTTTTTCTAATATGGTCGGATGTTATGTACTTGTAAAATGTCTGCTTTCCTCAATCTTTGTGGCATCTAGTTTTAAATTTACAATATGTTGACACCATTCTACTATTTTCTAGAAAGTTAAGTTTGGTATCCATTTCTAATTTAGAAAGTATCCTGGATCTTATTTCCACATCCTTATTAGAATTTAAGCCCTGTATGGATATTAGGCATTTAAATAAATCTAGAGTTCATTCATATAACTTGAAATTCTCACATTCTCAATTCACAATTCCTGCATAAGTGACAAAATTTTCATTGTCACACTATTAATTTAAGGCATTGTCAGCATGTAATAATAATGAGCTCCTATCACCAAAAATTTTTGATGTTATTACTATAGTTTCATCAAAATTCATTTCATCTTTTTTTTGGCAAACTAAAATTTACATACTTTTCATGTTAGCAGGGAAACATTTTCCTAATAATAAACAAACTTTCTTTTCATCATTCCAATGTGAACAGTTCCTTTTGAAGATCCTTTCATATGTTCTATAATAAGCTTGAAAAGTTATTCTTTTGTCTGGATTGTATAAAAATTTGCTAATTGAATTAGCAGCTACATCTGGAGTGAATAAATATTTTTTTCCTTCCATAGTTTTATTAAATAATAATTTTATTGTAATTGCTGTTCATGCTGTTGTTTTTGTTACTGCAATTGTTGTTCTTGTTGTTGCTTTTGTAGTGCCAACATTTGAATCATGATAGATTTTAGTTCTGCCATTTTCTTATACTTAACTGAATATTTCGGAGAGTAATTTTTGAATAACTTCGCCTGGTTATTTTTCTGTAGTCCTGTGAATCCTTTTGGTGAAGTGGTAAATATTAACTGAATATCCTAAAATTGTGTAACTTCATTAAGTTTTTTTTTATACTGGGTTTAACTCATCAGCTGAGATCCTAGAAATTTGAGCTCGGTAACAACAAATGTATATTTTGAAAGAGAGATTTTAAAATCATACTCACTGAGTTTCTGTAGTACTTCCTCAAGATGTTTATAATGGCCATCTTTGTCATCCAAGAAAATAAGAATATCATCAATGTAAGTGAATGCACATTTGAGGTCACTAAAAATAGTGTCCATCAACCTTTGGAAGGTACTGGATGCATTTCGCAAACCAAAAGGTATATAATTGTACTTGTCATAATCCCAAAGGTGTGGTTATTGATGTTTTACAAATGTCATCAATGTGTACTGGTATTTGGTGATATGCTGATGACAGGTTCATTTTCATGCGTAGCATTTGAATTTTAAATCTGCATCTTGTTTTGTTAATTACAACAACATGCAGGATATGAAATTTTTTTGTTTCTTTGTGTAAGTTCAAACAAATACTTGTTGCTACCTTTGTAAAGTTACATATACTAGAAATAATGCCTTCAAAGAATGCAGTCAGATCTTTTACTTTTCTGATACAAATGCTATTTATGTACCTATATATATATATATATATTATTTTTACAACATCATGTGATTTCAGCAGCATGATTCCTCTAATTACATCAAATTGATGTCGACTATGTTTGTTCTCTAGCAATCCATGTTCAAACTCAAATGTCAGCAGTGACAATTTATATGTGACATTAAACTTAGTTTGATAAAAATATAGATTGGCAGACAAATAAATAGATATAAATGGAACAATGTTCTGCATGATTAGGTCAATAAACACTTATCAATGTTTTGTAGGATTAACTTACATTGCTTCAGTAAGTATTATAAATTTAACTTTGGCTCTTTTTTGTTTTTGCTGCTTTCTTTCTAATCAAAAATATTCTTATGCATTAAGATTTAGATTTTGCTGCTTCATTTTTAAAGATCCTTTTATTTTTAATTATGCTCATGGTCTAAATAGAAAATACCAAAGCTACTACATAAAGCCTCTCATTGTCATCTCCTCTTTATTTTCAGTTTCCTACCTTGTGGTCACTGACATTGTTTAAATCATAACTGTTTTGTTTTGATTTTGAGTTTTTTAAAGCCAAACATCAGTTTTATCAAAAGGAATATCAGAGATTGTTTTTAATCCTAAAAATATAATGTCCAAATAATTTTTATATAGGACTAGTGCTAACTGCATGTGGTAAGTTCACGATAATCAGTCGTTCTTTTATTTAATTTAACGTTATTTTTGGTTTGTTTGTTTTTTGTTGTTTTTTTTTTGTTCCACATTCAACTTTTTATTTCTTGTTCTTTTGTCACTAACTTAAGTAGGTTGTGTAAATTACTTTGCCATACATGGTCCTTTTCGACTTAGTATAAGTTAAAACTTAGTAAACTTCAGTTACTCTCTTCTTTTTCCTTTTTTTTTTAATTGGAGTAGATAGTTCCTACTATCGCCTGATCTCACACTCCACCCGCTTCTTTTGAACATGAGTAGAGTTCGTCCCCCCTCTTCGGTTTTAGTGTTAGTTCACCTGGAAGCTCTTTGCAGTTACTGAGTATGGTAACAATGTCTTTACATTCTGAGGGTACCGGGTTGGCAGTTTCCTGGTTGCTGTTTCCAACTGGTAGTTAGGAGCCCGAACTCTTGCATAGCGTCTTGAGAGGCTGCTCTGATCAACAGTTGAATAATACTGGGGTTCTTGTAGTGCCATATCGCACATGGACGGGCATCCCTGCATGAACGTTCGGTGGGCAACTAAATCACTATGGAAAAAAGCAAACATAATAGCAAAACCAAACCAGCTAGTCTGAAAATGTCCAAACCCGTCTGCGTCTCTTTCACTAACATATGTGGTATCCGCACTAACTTTCTCAGTGTAGAATCATTCCTTCACACTAACTCACCTGATATCTTAGCTCTATGTGAAACTAACCTTGACCCTTCTATCCCCTCTTCTGAGTTTTACGTTCCTGGCTACCTTCCCCTCTTCAGGAAGGACTCCAATGTTCATATGCATGGGCTCAGTGTGTATGTCAGCAAACATCTTCCCCTAGCTAGGGTGACATCTCTTGAATCCCTGGAGCATTCTTTCATGTGCTTCCGTCTCTCACTTCTAAACTCAATTAGCTATCTCTTCTTTCTCTACCGCTCCCCTTCCTCCTCTGACTGTTCGGTACTTGACAGCATCTCGTTAATGACTATATCAAATCCATTGCTAAATCCGCTGCTAAGAAAGTCGGTTCTCTGTGCAGGAGCCCGGAAGTTTTTTTCCGTCTGAATCTATCCTGCACATATATAAATCTACCATCCGCCCATGCATTGAATACTGCTGCCATATCTGGTCGAGTGCCTCTGCTTTTCTCCTCGGGCTTCTTGACAAAGTACAACGGAGAGTCTGTAATGTAATCGATACCGACTTGGCAGATCACCTGCTCTCTCTCTCTCTCACCGGTGCAACGTAGCTTCTCTGTGTCTCTTCTGTAAATACTTTCATGGCTTCTTCTTCGATGAACTTAGATCACTGGTGCCCCCTAGGTACGAATTTGCATGAGATACTAGATTAGCAACTAGATCCCACCCTTTTACAGTGAAACCAATAAAATGCAACCGTAATTTCTACTCCAACAGTTTCCTTTCTCGGGCTTCCTGACTGTGGAATTCCCTTCCACATGATTGCTTCCCCCATTACCTCTGCACCAACTTCCCCAGCGTAGATTCTTTCCTCCATAATAACTCACCTGATATATTAGCCCTATGTGAAACGAATTTTAACCCTTTTATCCCCTCATCTGAGTTCTACGTTCCTGGCTATCTTCCCCTCTTCAGGAAGGACTCCAATGTTCATATGCATGGGCTTGGTGTCTATGTCAGTGAACACCTTCCCTTAGCTAGGGTGTCATCTTTTGAATCGCCAGATCATTCTTTCATGTGCTTCCGCCTCTCACTTCTCAGCTCAATTAGCTATCTCTTCTTTCTCTACCGCTCTCCTTCCTCCCCTGACTGTTCGTTACTTGACATTATTTCTTACAATATTGACAAAGCCATTTCTTCCCATCCCTCTGCCCATGTATTCGTGTTTGGTGACTTTAACGCCCACCACACCAAGTGGCTGAAGAACGCTGTCACTGATCCTGCTGGTGTCCACACCATGAACTTTTCAATCACCCAATCCCTTACACAAGTAGTGCACTTCCCCATGCGTTTCTCCGACAACCCTAATGGAAGGGACTCACTTCTATACCTCTGCTTCACTTCCATCCCAGACTCTTGCACTACCAGACAACTCTGCCCACTTGGAAACTCTGACCACACTGTAGTGTCCGTCAATATTTCACTCCACTCCCGCCCGACCCATGAAACCCAGACAAGTAGAATATCCTACTGCTAGCAAAGAGCAGACTGGGATTCGTTCCGAGACTTCCTCTGTGACATCCCTTGGAACAACGTCTTTAGTCTTCCCATCGAAGAATGTGCATCCGAAGTCTCCTCCTGGGTTAAGGCTGGCATCGATGCCTTCATCCCTGCTAGGAAATTCCAGCTGAAATCTCATTCGTCTCCATGGTTCTCACCCGCTTGCTCGGCTGCCATTGCCCACCGGAATCATTTCTTCCGACTCTATCGTAACTACGCGTCGGACCAAAACAGGCGCCTTTTCACTTCAGCTCGTAATAAGTGTAAAAGGATACTTAACGAAGCTAAGATGTTGTTTGCTGCCAGAATGAAGCAACGCATAGCATGCTCTAAATTCAGCTCTAAAGACTACTGGCGACTCTGTAAAAGAGTACTTAACAAGAGCAAGTCCACAATACCCCCGCTAATCAACAAATTTGAGGTCCTCACCTCCCCAGCAGATAAGGCTGAATGTTTTGCCCGCAGATTCTCGAACAATTCAAGTCTGGACTCATCTGGAGTTTTTACACCTGACTTCTCACCTAGAACTGAGGCACAACTGAATGATGTCCACATTACACCTTCG
This sequence comes from Ascarosepion bandense, assembly GCA_037127315.1. Taxonomy (NCBI): domain Eukaryota; kingdom Metazoa; phylum Mollusca; class Cephalopoda; order Sepiida; family Sepiidae; genus Ascarosepion; species Ascarosepion bandense. The sequence goes on along the minus strand of JBBBDQ010002170.1, from coordinate 241,370 downwards.
CTTGTCTCTAAGATAATCTTAAAACTTGACCCTCACAAAGCGAGCGGTGGTGACGGAATCCCAACCATAGTCTTAAAGAAATGTGCCCCTGAACTCTCCTTTGTCCTTTCTAAGCTCTACAACCTCTGCCTAACTGCTTCCTGCTTTCCTGCCTGTTGGAAATCTTCCTCTGTAGTTCCTATATTTAAAAACACTGGAGAACCCTCTGACCCTGCAAATTACCGCCCTATCAGCCTTCTTCCGATCTTTGGCAAAGTGTTCGAAGCCATTATCAACGCCGAGGTGGTTCAGCATCTCACAGCACACAGGCTCCTCTCGGACAAGCAATATGATTTCCGCTTCACCAGGTCTACTGCTGATATGCTAACGACCATCACCGAGTACATATACCAGGCACTCGACAGGAATGGCGAAGCCCGAACCGTTGCATTGGATATATCTAAGGCGTTCGACAGAGTTTGGCATGCTGGCCTTCTATGTAAACTGCGGAGCTATGGTATAACTGGACATTTGTTTGAACTAATCCAGTCATTCCTCTCTAACCGCACAATGAAGGTGGTATTAAACGGACATGCCTCCCAGAACTACCATACAAACACAGATGTCCCCCAAGGCTCCATCTTAGGTCCTACACTCTTCCTGATATATATTAATGATCTCCCTGATTCCATAAGAGCCCAAATAGGTTTGTACGCCGATGACACCACAGTTTACTCTCGCCTCCTACAACAATCTGGTGTAGGCGTCAAAGCTAACCTCACAGCCGAGATTGAAAAAGACCTCCAATCCATATTGGACTGGGGTAAGAAATGGCTAGTAAATTTTAATGCTTCTAAAATGAAGCTACTCTCAATTAACCATCATCGACAATCTCACCTACCTCCCATTAGCATAGACCAGGCTTGCCTCCCAGAGAGTAAAACACTACGCCTCCTTGGTCTCACACTTTCAGTGGACCTCAAATGGAATGACTATACCGAATCCATTGCTAAATCCGCTGCTATGAAAGTCGGTTCTCTGTGTAGGGCCCGGAAGTTTTTTCCGTCTAAATCTATCCTGCACATATATAAATCTACCATCCGCCCGTGCATTGAATACTGCTGCCATATCTGGTCGGGGGCCCCTGCTATTCTCCTCGGGCTTCTCGATAAGGTTCAGAGGAGGGTCTGTAATGTGATAGATACCAACTTGGCAGACCACCTGCAGTCTCTCTCCCATCGGCGCGACGTGGCTTCCCTGTGTCTCTTCTATAAATACTTTCACGGCTTCTGCTCCGATGAACTTAGATCACTGGTGTCCCCTAAATACGAATTTGCACGAGATACTAGATTAGCAACTAGATCCCACCCTTTTACAGTGAAACCGATAAAATGCAGCCGTAACTTCTACTCCAACAGTTTCTTTCCTCGCGCTTCCTGACTGTGGAATTCTCTTCCAAACGATTGATTCCCTGACGGCTACAATCTCCAGGAGTTTAAATGTAAGGTCAATATACACCTCCTAACACACTAACCTGCTCCCATTCTATCAAGCACTCTTCCCATCTGCCTAACCCTCATCCTCGCTATCCTTACTCATCTGTCACCTTCCTCCTGACATTCCCTATGTCTAACCACTCCTTCTCTTTACCTTCCCCTATGTAGCCCCATGCGCAATAGTGGCAGTGGAATGCCTTGCTTGAGGTAAGATGATTTTTAAAAAAAAATGGCTACAATCTCCAGGAGTTTAAATGTAAGGTCAATAGACACCTCCTAACACATTAACTCACCTCCATTCTTTCAAACACTCTTCCTATCTACCCAGCCTCAGTATTCTTACCCATCTATCACCCTCCTTTTGACATTTCCTATGTCTAATCACTCTCTCTCTTTACCTTCCCCTATGTAGCCCCATGAGCAATAGTAGCAATGGAATGCCTTGCTTGGGGTGAAATGATTAAAAAAAAAACAACTAAGATATATCAGTTTTGTCTACCCTATGAGGTGTGTTTAGATTTGAATTAACAAATATTGCTATTTGTGCATTTATTTATATTGGCATCAGTTAATAAATCTTTATTCCTGAGATGCATACAAATGAAAACATAATTAAGTGAATGGCATATTTGCTCCACTTGAATTATACAAAATGCAGATAAACACAGAAATACAATTTAATCTTTATAGTTCAATTTATAAAACTAAGACCTACTTTGTGTGAACTTAAACCTCACTGGGGAAAGAGAGACAAGGAAGGACAATAAACTTGTGTTAATGGATAGTGGAATGTAGGCAGGAGCCTTAGCAAAAGAAGAAAAAACTGCTAATGGCCACAAGGGATAGAAAATTTTGAAGAAAATCTTTTGATTGTCCATGTTCTTAAAGGACACAACACAAACAGTTTTAACTATCCTGTGTTTAGACTTGAATTAAAAAACATTGCTACTCATATATTAATTCACTTTTTGGGCATAAGTTAAAAGATATTCTAAGTACAATAGTTGTAATGAGCTGTAAGGTAATATTATAAGATGAGACTATTCCGGCATCAAGTGAAGATCAAACTCATTACAGTAGTAATGATCTGTGAGAATAGATTGCTAACCATTTCTCTATGGAGAGGTACTCTTATTGATATTTATTAAACTCAATTTATTATGGCACAAGGCCAGAGTAATACAGCACCCAGCAAAGACCAAACTCACTACAGTAGTAATAATCTGTAATAAAAGCTTACTAACATTGCTTTATAGGGTTATGTCTATACTGGCATTTACTTAGCCCATTTTATTATGACACAAAACCAGCACAATTGGACCCTCATATAAAATCAAACACACTACAGTTGGAATGTGGGAGCTGATTGTTAAACTTTACTGTATAGCATGCCAATTTTATTAATGCTATTAATTGATGTATGTAAAGTAAGAATTCTTATTATTATCATGTATTAAATTTTCAAATGGTCTTTATTTTCTTTACTTTTTTAATATATGATTTTACATACATATCCAACATTTTTAACTTAGGTTTTTAATTTTATTTCTTCAGAAAAATGGCCACCGAGAAGAAATTTTGAGTCTTGCTCAATCACCATCACATATGCTTGCCTCAGCAAGCTATGATGGAGAAATAATTGTTTGGAAGATGATGTCTGGGCACATATTCTGTCATCTACAAGCACCAGTTCCTTATGGCTACAAAGATTATTCAAGTATGAAAATTTTTCTCTTATACAAATATTTAATATTTTCAATAATTAAAACAATAATTATAAGCTTACTCATTACAGACAAGTTTCTAAATTATCAGTTATTAATATTTGTAGCAATCTTAATTTGCCTAAAGTTTTTATATGAAGCATTGGCAATTGTATTTTAGTGTTGTCTTTCATCTTATTGTTTTCTTTTGTTTTTACACCTTTTAGAAATTGTCTAAGAAAATCAGATAAATTAGTTTCAATTAGTATTCATTTTGATGATATTCACTTATCTTATTCCTCTTGAAATACTAGTAATAATCTTAAATTGCATTAATTTTTCAAATGAACCATTGTTAAGTATTATTGCTAGTGCAATAATTAGCTATAGTCTGCATTGATTTGATAACAAGCAAATAAATTTAAGATGAAAATCATTGGCTGAAAGTATTTTGATCTAATAGAAATTTAATCTCTAAATATTCTAATTTTTGTTTCAGATAACCTGCATTTGAACTTGTAACTGTAATATTTTCTATAATTTATTGATTTCATTTTATATTTATAAAAAAATTTATTTTTATTATTCATTTAATGGGTACTTATTTTTATTATTAATTTAGTAGATAACTGCTTCCTAACATTTTTGGGTGCATAAATTCCAATTATATGAAGTGTCTTCCTTCTGGTAACATCTAAGCACATCAAATCTACTTGCCAGATTTTTGAAAACAATAACACACTGCCAATGACTAACTCATCAGCCAATTGAAATTTACTTAAAAAAGAGTGAACCATTAAAATACCTTTATGCTTGTGAGCTTTAAACAAAGCCTCATGCATACAGCAAATATTCACCATGAGATGCTGGAGATTGGGAAAAATCTCAGGCCTTGGGCCTTAACACTAGCTACTCAGAGAACTGTAGTCAGTCAATTCTCCATGATGAACAGGGAAAGGACACCAACCTATGAAACCATGAGTCATTATTTACCTCCTCTATCATGCCCCACATCTGCTGAGCAACTGAGCCCCAATCTCACAGTAGTCATAACCCTTTTTACTTTAAAAAAAAGTTTTCCAGGTTTTCTACATCCATTTCTTCCACTTTCTTGATGGCCCAAAACAATTTTGATTGTTTGATTATTTGAATCTGTTTTTTTCTTCTTGCTTGGTATATGTAATAGCTATCTTCCCCAAGCTGATATGGTTGTTTTACTTTTTACTTTTTCTGAAGTCTGATGATGATGCAACAGACAGGCTTCTTTGTCTCTTTTATTTACCTAAGTTATCAGATTTTTTTGTGAGATTGAAAAATTGGAATGGAATATTGTATAAGGAACAGAACAGAAAAGGGCAGGAGTGGTGTATAAGTGTGAATACCTTTTTGAGGTATGTCACTTTAGAAGTAAATTTTAGGGTTCATATCCTTGGATGAGGGGCCACAAATCTTTAAAAATTTAGGATGAAGAGGCAGAGAATGAGAAATATACTGTCCCCTGACCCCACCCCAGCACATATCCCTTTTTTTTGCATGGTTTGTAATTTTTCTTGTAATTCTTTTAGTTGGTGACATTTTGTATCTGTTTGATTTTTTTTTTATCTCACAAGCTGTGGTCTTGAGAAGACATGGAACAATGAAGTAATATGAAGTAACTAACAGAATTTAATAGTAAAAGTTGAAAGCACATATAAGAACAATCTAGAGACAATTCTCTTGCCATTGGGAGAGTTTCTTGAACAGTCACAATGATGCCATAAATCCTAGAATTCTTTCAATAAAGATAGCCAGGAACGATGAATTCATTAACAGAAATAGGAGTTTAAGCTAGTTTCACAGAGTTCTAGGATATCTGGAGAATGTCTCAAGAGAAAATGCTCTATACTACAGAAATTGGTACAAATATTGTGAATGTTATAGAAAGAAATAGTAAAGGGTTAGGGTTTTTACAACCTGGTTTACATGTATTTTTATTAATCATTGTGATATTTTTGAGTGAAAAGGTCCAATAAGAACCATCACTAACCATCATCTAAGGCAATACAAACTGGACAGAATATAACAAAAGCTACAGCATAATGTGGCCTCTGGATTGCCAAACAGATATGCTTGCAGGGACACCCATCTATGTACAACATGACACTAAAAGAATGACAATATTATGCAACTGTTGCCAAGAGCAGCCACTCTAAGTACTGCCAAAGAATACCAGTTGAGATGCAGCAACCAAAAAACTACCTGCCTGGTACTCTCAATAAGAATGATCATAGCTATCAGCAAGTCATATCACCAAAAGTTTGAGACAGCTGTTCTTATTAGGACCTCAGAAAAGGTAGACAGAAAACCTATTCTAAACATGAAACAAAGAATAAATCTCTACCTCTGTTGAAAACAAAGGAAAAGGCATGAACCTTAAAATAGGTAAACATATGTATTGCTATTAAAGTAAAAAAGAAGTAAATAAAATCTGAAAGGTTCTAAGTGTTGAATTAAGTTATATTTAGGTAGAGTTAGTTTGGGAATGGCCAGTACGTATTTAACCATTGAATTATAATTTAGCATAAATCTTATTATATCTTATCACAATAAAAATGAGAGGTAATGAAACCACATAATTAACTATTGAGTTATAAATTATCTTAATTACTGACAAAAAGTTTTTTTTTCTTTAAAAAACTTAGGAGGGGTCCCACGAAGCCAATTCAAGATGATCCCAAATTAAAAAAAAAAAAGAATAGATAAGGAGATGCAGAGCTAACACTTACACATGCATTAGAAACCAATCTAGTTGGTCAAATATATTGTCTTTTGGTAAATTGGTGTCACTTAAAAAGAGGAATTATCTTTCAGGTTTTATATTTAAAATCTTCTCTCCTGGTAAGGTGTAGTAGGTGGTGAAAGGAAAATAGTTTATAATTGTATACAAATCTAATTGTCCAAATATTGTCTAGGCAAGTGAACTTCTTCTTTAAGTACTTGATATTGTTAACATACTATTTTAGCAGATTAATTCTTCAACCTTCATCAAGATGAATAGACTGGGCTATTTAAATTTGTGTAGCAACCAGTCTAAGAGAAGGAAAATTCTAAATTCCAAATTGTGGAGAAAGCAATGAGAAACCATTTCACTTACTTTCCTAAAAATGCATAGTAATTCATGGAGAATCAAGATTGTCTATGAAAGACATTTTAAAAAATGAGATCATTTTGTAAGAAAAGTGGAAAACTTTTTCTTTAAGCAGGAAAATAGTAACAGAAAATGTAGTCATTAATATGACAACTATGTTACATTCTCTAACAAAGTAAGATCATACCCTGCTTTGATAAATGGAAGTGATCTTCATGAGTTCCAGACTCAAAATGACAAAATGTGTTACTGCGCAGGGGGATCCACGCATTTTTCTGTCTATTTGATTAATGAGGCATGATCGCCAAATCAATTTGACAGCCAATCGCAAACCAACCCACACACCCTAAGCCACACAGTCATGGAAATGAATCTGAAAAAATCCTAGCCGACTTGAAGCTGCAGTTGCTGGAACTGAACAAACAACTAAAACAGACACACAGACATGATCCAGCCACCATCAAAAGAAATGATTGGACTGGCCCTTTCTCCAACTGGATGCACAGCTGGACACAAAGAGACACTGGACAAACCGGCTGCCCATCACTATGTAGGAACTACTCACAAGGTTGTGCATGCCTCCGGAGTAACAGATGCCCTTATTGTCACCCTCCCTGCGCTCAAGCACACATAGTGACCACAGCCTACCAGATACGGACAGTGGTACATTCAACAACATGCACACGACGTACTTGATCTGGATTTTCAATAGAGACCGAATGAGATGTGATGACTTGTTTCCCAGTCCCAGACTCCAATTTTTATCATGTGTTCAACCTCCAGGCTTCACCCAAACTTCAGTCACCCTTTGTCCAAATCAACCTTTGCAGCAATGGTGCCTCCCTCTCCGACGTGGGTATGTTGGATTCCGGATGCACAACTTACATCATACCTATTTCCCCACTACCCAGAGAAACTAGAAAACACATGGTCCATTCCAACATGCGAATCAAAGGAATCAGAGGAAATGTCCCTATTCTCGGCAAGCTGTCTTGTGACATTACCCTCGGCAATCACAATTCACCCATCTTCCACAAGATCGACACATTGATCACAGAATCGGACATCCCTATTCTGATCAGACAAAACGTACTCAGCCACAACACACTGACATCATATTCAATTGACAACCAGAAGGCTACTGTCCAATTTACATGCACCTTCCCATCCAGTACACTGACACACATTATTTCACTTATCCCAGTCTCCGCTCTTAAGAAAAACCCAACCCATGACCCTCTACATAGCGCCCAAGCCATTACTGACAAGGAACCATGCATTACAGTGAGATTACCACATAACGGTTGGACTCTCAACCAAAAATTGACTGAGACAAAGCGCAAGCTTATCACTTCCACACCACCCTAACAAATTGGAAGCTACTGCAGTCCGCCTCATCAGCTATGCTGATATCCTTGGCACTGAAAACAATAAAAGGAACACATTCATCAGGCCTATCCACATACCGACCAATGGCCAGTCCAGGAGCCAAAAGCAGTACCCGATAGCCCAAGCACTGGAAGATGACATCGATGCAGAAATTACACGCATGCCAGTGAGGGCATCATCAAACCTTGTGATGACTCTGAGGGATTCAAGAGTCCTGTCTTCGCTCTCCGTAAGAAAAACAATAACATTCGCGAGGTCACGAATTTCAAGAGAACCATCAACAAAGTATTGGTCGATCTCGACCCATAACTGTTGCCAACCATCGACTCCACATTCAACAAGATTGGCGAGGGCAACAAATACTTTTCAACTCTCGATTTCCTGAATGGCTACTGGCAAATCATCATTGATAAACTTGACCGCCACAAAACTGCCTTTACTTGGAAAGGGTGCTGTTTCCAGTACACCTATCTGGTCTTCAGTTTAACATCCACTGGACAACTCCTAGCATACTTCAAAGATTTCGTCATGGAGTAAACATGCCATTGCATAACACTAACACATGAAACTTCCGTATACACATTCATTAAAAAAAAATAATAATAATAACAATAACAACAACAACATCAAATCAGGGTGGGATCTGGGGGAGCTGTTACGTTCTCTAACAAAGTAAGATCATACCCTGCTTTGATAAACGGAAGTGATCTTCATGAGTTCCAAACTCAAAATGTATCACTGTGCAGGGAGATCCATGCATTGTTCCGTCTATTTCATTAATGAGGTGTGACTGCCAAATCAATTTGAGAGCCAATTGCAAACTCTCTCATGAGACAAAAGGGACTGCTTGTTTTGAGCCACCCCGAAGGAATAAAACAGGCAGAGAAATGACAATTTGGCAGTCTTCCCTCACTTGCTAAAAGGAACCTGTGCTGCTACTATGGATAGACGTTTCGACATCACATAACTGGACTTCAAACCCAACATAAGTGAATCGTTCCATTTGCATATATTGCTATAATCCCCCCTTGTATGAACTTTGTTGACCTGCCTTCTTCTTCTTCCACGTTATAACTACCTTCATCTATTCAAAAAAAAAAGAGAAACAAATATTTTATATGTGTATTTCTCGCACCAAAAAATTATCCTTATTCTTTATTGTCGAGTTGTTTAAATCTGTTTTTAACCATACGCATTTTTATGCCCACAGCACATATTTACTCTGTTTAGATATATAACAATTAGATCAGTCCATTTAACTAATGTTATTTACACAAATTAAGTAATACTGACACCTGTGTAATTTGTCAATCCCAAACTATACTTGTGAGGGGAAGTTCCCCAACACCATTCTTATAAATAAAACCACATGATGTCTAAATGCTTAACTTAGAACAAGCAATAAAATTAATTTATTATCATTAAATTTTCATAAATATTAAGCAACTTTTGCCATAAGTAATTAATATAATGAGTAACAATTAAAAAATGAATTAATCATTAGTATTTTGGTAATTAATTACTTGTCTTGGTGAAATCATGTAATTGTTTGATGAAAAAATGCAGTGAAACTTGAAAATTCAGTTGAAAGAAAACAATGTCAATGTTATTGAAGTTATTGCCTAGTTTTCTTGTTTATTTACATCAATATAAGATTTAGAAGTGTAATTTAATATATTTTCTTTAAGCTTCAATGTGATTTTATTTAATTCAAATAATTTTTATTCAACATTATTTCTTAAACTGAGTTGCTTTTGACTGAAGCTAATATTCTTTCTATAATTAGGCTTGATGGGACTTACTCCAATTAACTATTGGCTTCGAATAAAAACATGGACAAATGGAATTTATAAAGGCTAAATATAAGTATCTGGTTGAAAGGAAAGTTATTGCAATTTGTAAAATATTAAATTCATTTGGAAACCACAGGAATTTTTCTTCTAACTAGATAATTAGCAGAAATGCAATCTTTCAAGATACTAATAACATTTTATTTTAGTGGCAATACATTACTCATATTTTAGTATATAAATAATATAAATACAACTATATAAATAGAATGTTTAATCAATAATATATGCTATAATATATTATAGATAATATGCGAATTATATATATAATAAAATACATAGATGATATAAAATAATACAAAAATAAATAATCAAAACGGATATATAATATATGATAATACATAGAATATATGATAAACTTATTTTTTAGAACAAGTTTAGATGATGATTACAACAGTGGATGAAAAGGACTACACATGAGGAACATGCTGAGGCAGTGGTAGCTCAATGCATTTTCTTAACTGGTTTTTACATGTCTCATTCCATATGAATCACAGAGAAGTGTCATGAAATCAAGTGTGTGAGTCACTTTCTGGCATGTTGAAGTCCACCTTAACCAAATTCATGCCATTGGCACTTTCTTTTACACCAAAATTACCATGCAGTTAATACAGTCAATTCTTTCATGCAAGAATTGATTTAGTTTTCATAATAAAGGAAACAATCAGCAAAGAAGAAATTAAATTCTTGGATGCAAGCAATAAAAGCAATGAATACATAATTTATAATATATCAGTACAGTGACATGCATATATCTCATGTTGTTAAAATAAATGCTGCTAGATTTTCTGTTTTTTCTCTTTAGAATTATCTCATTGTATAGGTTAAACAAATCTGGTGAAAAACATTTTTGTTTGTTCATTGAACTCATTCTCTCTCTGCATGTAGGCTTTTGGTTTCAGTTTACAGATTACTTGAATATCTTTCCTACGTAAACCAAGCTATTTTAGTATTTCAAGTAAGTCTTAGTGTCAAATCAAATTTTGTGTAATCTATGAAACATAGATATAAATCTTTTTGAATATATAGTGCATTCTAATAATTAAAGATAGAATCTTTTGTTCAAGTGTCCTGAACAGTAGCATGTAGAAGTGGGTGTGGGGACAGACGGTGTGACAGCTCCAGGCATCTATCTTAAGAGGGCATCCAATCAAAGAGTGAAATAAAAAATTTAGTTTTTGAAATTTTAAATTTTATGTTAATTTCATTGTATAAGTAAGTGCCCTACAGTCCAACTAGTTGGTGTGAATGTGGGTCCATGTTCTGATAAACAAAACTGGAGTAAACCCCCACCCCTACTTGAGTCTTAAGGGCATACAATCAAGGAGTTGTTCCTGGGCATCACCAAACCACTGCACATCACTGGTTCTGAATAAAACACGCTGTCCTTGCCTTATTTTTTGTTTGCAGCTACAAGTTTTATTCATTAAAAACCTAATTTATTTATTTATGTGAGTCATTAAAATTATTATCTGATAGTTTGCACTCATTTGAACTACTTTAATTACTCAAAGAGATATTTAATCCTTAACACATGGTTTAGCCATTTCATGAAATACTACATGCCCAGATAAGATAATAAAAAATATTACTAACTTCAGCATCTCAGACTCTTAGATTAGGCAGTTTGCAACAGATGTCAGAATCTACAACTCCTAACTGAAATCAGATCAGTCTACTTGTTACTAAACTGACTACACCAACCAACAAAATACCTCACTTCCACTCACATAAACATGAAAACACCTAGATTTAAAATCAAAGCCCTTAAAAATGAAAAGGTGAATTCAAAATTCTGTGACAGACTAGAGTCCAAATTGATGTCAGTAAGTTGTGATCAAAACAACTTAAAAGAATCAAATAATGCTATTGTATGTTTACTAGGTGAAGCATGTGAAACCATTTCAAGAAAAAAAGAAAGAGATATACTTGTGGAATAACAATCTTAAATTGAAAAAATGAGACAAGAAAAAAATAGAAGAGAAAATACAATAATAAAGAAAAAAAAATTGGATAACTCTTCCAGAAAGTAATATCTTCAGAAAACAGGAAACTAAATTAATAAAAACAAACAGCATAGAAAGTGTGTTAAAATGTGGAGAAAACTGAAAAATCACAAGAACATCATATAATCAAAACCACTACAGAAGAAATATCCTGGTTTAAAAAACACTTTGAATCACATTTCAGCCATGAAACCTGGGCATCACCCAACCTCTGTACATCACTGGTCCTGAATAAAACATGCTATTTTTGAAACTGAAAAGAGTAAAAAAAAGATATATATATATATATATATAAATATGAAAATAAATTGTCATACCATAAACTTATTGTTGAATACTGGAAGCACCATTTCTGTTGTGAATGAATAAACATGGAAGAAAATAGCTTGTCCATCATTGACAAGTACCAAAAAAATAGCTAAAGGAGTGTCTGGATAAAGCTAAACTTCAGTGGCAAATTAAGCTGTAATGTATCATTTAGGGAGAGGACTTTCAAATCAAAAGTCTATGTTCTACCAGGTAGGATGAATTTATTTGGTATGGATTGGATAGTGCTTTTTGATTTATGGAAATTGCCTGTAAATTCATTTTGTAACAAAGTGGACATGTCAGTAAAGTAAAAATCTGAAGAAATGCAAAAATTTAATTCTTAACTGAAAAACAAATTTCCATGTGTGTTTTTCTGAAGGTCTTAGACAATGCATGAAAACTGATGTCATGTTTGGCCTTAATGATAACATAAGACCAGTATTCAAACCAAAAAAGAATGTACCATTTTCAACTTTAGATTCCATAAATCAAGAACTGGAATGGTTAGAGAAAATGGGTGCAATTTCTAAAGCTGACTACTCAGACTGGGCTGCACCTACAGTGTATGTAAGGATTTTTCAGCTGAATGGTCACAAAGTGTTTTCTAAAATAGAACTGTCTGATACATATCTACAAGTGAAAGTGGATGAACAGTGCTCAAAGTTTTTTGCAATTAATACACACAAAGAACTCTACAAGTTGTCTTCTGTTTGGGTTAAAGGTGGCTCCTAGTTTGTTTCAACAAATGGACACCATGTTAGTGGGACTAGAATTTGCATACCTGGATGACACCCTGCTAAAGAGCAAAAACAACGAACAGCACAAAGAACATATCAAGGCAGTGTTTCAGAGGATTAATGAATTATGACTTCAAGTTAAGTTTAGATAAATGCAAATTCTTCATGAAGCAGGAATATTTCGGCAAATAATCAATGAGAACAGAATAAGACCAGATCCAGAAAGGATTAAAAATATGTCACCACCAAACAACATCACTAATTTTCAAGCATTTTTAAACTTAGCAACTATTACAATATCTGCATTCCTAAAATGTAAGATCTTAGAGCCCCACTGAATGACTTATTGAAAAAGGGTGCAAAACAGATTTGGTCTAAAGAATGCAAAGATGCTTTTCAGAAAATAAAAACGCTGTCTGGTGTCAGATTTATCATCAGCGTATATTGAACTTAAAAAAGAAATAATTGTGGCATCTGACACTAGCAACTATAGGATTGGAGTGGTAATTCTAAATAAGTTTAAAGATGGGACTACAAAGTCCATAGCCCATGCTTCCATAGCCCATGCTTCCATAGCCCATGCTTCCATAACCCTGCTTCCTACAGAAAAAAGTTATAGCTAAATGGAGAAAGAAATCCTGGTCATAATTTCTGTGGTTTCACAGATTCATTTATGAAGGGAAATTTGCACTACAGACAGATCATAGATCATTGTTAATAATTTTTGGATCAAGAAAGGGTATACCCACCCACACACACACTTCTAACAGGTTACAGTACTGGGGAATAATCTTGTTAAACTATGACTTTAAGATTGAATACCTACCCTCGATAAATCTAGGACATGTTGATGGTTTGTCTAAGTTGATTTCAAAATTTGCAGAACCATTAGAAAACATGGTGATAGCTGCTTTCAGGGATGAAAAAGAATTATCAGTCTGACTATGCAATACAATTTGATAGTTACCTGTGGTTCCAGAAGATATAAAAAAAACAGCTGAGAAAAATGAATTCATTAAAAAAATGAAGAAACAGTTATAGCTGAAAGAAAAACTTAAAAATAGAATCTAAAATATCACCTTTTCAAATCTGTTGGCAAGTGTTATTATAAGCAGATAGAGTGGTTATACCATATACACTGCAAAAGAAAATCTTGAATGAATTTCATATAGGTCATCCGGGCATGTCAAGAATGAAATCGTTAATGCGTAGTTATATTAGGATGGACCAGGAGATCAAAAAAATGGTAAAAGAGTGTAGAGATTGTCAACTTATGGCACAAGCACTACCAATGAAAATTCAGCCATGGTCTAAAACGGACAAAATAAGACATCAACTATTCAAGTGTAGACACCCGAAAATACTATGAACATACTAAACAAGCTTTTTAGTTTTTAGTCATTTCGGTGTAGCAAAAACTTGTTTAGTGACAACAAGATACAGTTTACCAGCAGAGAATTTAAGAATTTTGGCATATTTTTCTCCATAGATTCAGTCAGTGTTAAACAGGCTGTTTCCTTTGTGCCTCAAAAAGAGTGGTAGAAAAAGAAAACTTTGTAACCAAATTTTACAAACCAGGAGATAGTTTTCTTCAGAAATTATAAAGGTAGAAAAAACTTCTAGGAAGACAGGATTATCACTAAAAAGACTTGGCAGAGTGATATACATGCTCAAAGAAAGAAGATTTGAATGTAAGAGACATTTAAATCAGTTAAGGCCAAAACATACAAAAGATGTCATGTCTAGTGGAGAATTACGAATGGAGGTAATATATGATGCATTTTAAATACTAGTTCTCATATCTCCACTAGTACTGATGGAAGTATCTGCAACCATACCAGTGCCAGAAGTGTCAACTTCCTGAAAATCACTAATGTCTCAAATTTCACCCAAAAATTGGGGAGACATAAAAGTATTAGGAAGAGGAAAAAACATGAACAATTATTTCTTAACCCCAAAAAGAAAAGGTAATGAGCAAAATTTCATGGGAAAATTAGCTCAGGGGAAGGTGTTGTAATGGAATGTCCCATACTCCTGTGTGGGCAGACTATATTAGTAGCCATATATAATGAGTGTAGACAATACCTGTGAGTTTCTTTGGCAATTACTAGCATTCCACCATATTCCCTGCCTCACCGTAGTGTATTCTTTTTACAATAAACCACTCTTCTTTCATTTGTGTACATGTTGCTGTTCTTTCACTCAAGTACTACCTTGTCTGTTTGTAACCGCTTTAAAGGATATAACACATTTAAATATCAAAAGATTAGTGCAGATATGTCTTACATGTTAAGGTTTTTCATTTCAATCTTGCCCACATTAAACTAAAGATGCCTGCAGAAATAGAACATATATTAATATAGATGTAATTATTACAACATCTGTCTGAAAATATACAAAATAATGAACACACTACTGAGGAAGTTAAGAATGCTATTAAAAAATTAAGAAAAGTATTAAAAATGTTAAGAAAGCTACAAGAAAATTTAAGAAAGCAATTAAAAAACTAATGACCATAAAGTATCACTTGACATTAATGTTAGACTTTTAAAAGTAGTTTACCTTTTCCTAAATTTGCAATATTACTTTCAAATATCAAAAGTGTAGTGCTGGTATGTATTATTAAATTTTGCATTTCTGTCCTGACCACAGTAAATTAAAGCCTGCAGAAATAGAACATATACCAGTATATACATGTGACCAATATAAAATCTGTCTGAAAACATAAGCAATAATGAATATACTACTGAGAAAGTTTAGAAATCTATTAAAAATGTTTAAAAAGCTATTAAAAAACAAAGGAATAATAAAGTATCATTTGACATGCTCAACTGAACATTTTCCTAGTTGGTTTATCTTTTTAACTTGTCAGAAATTTTTGTTGCAGGTAGTTTGGACTTTAATTCCATTTTTTTCCTTTATCACCTGGATGAAATCCTCTACCACTCTCTGCTAGTGGGTCACTCATATAGATAGGGTAGTAAGATAACTGATTCCTCAGTCCTGTCCGATTATTGGCATCAGCTAAAATGTTAAAAATTGTGTAATATTGCAAAACATTTTTATCTAACTAGCTGTCCCAATTGTGTGGGCTGTGCATTGACTATTATTTTACTACTCCTCCCCACCTCTTTAAAAATTGTCACTTTTTCTTGTATGTCCAGTGGGCTAGATTCCATTCAGAGTTGAATTCTTTAAATGTAAGTCATCATTTGTTTGCATTTCTCTATAACTATATTTACTTTGCTTTGCTCAGTTGAACGTTCTAGTTGGTTTATCTTTTTTAATTTGTCAGGAATTTTTGTTGCAGGTAGTTTGAACTTTAATTCCATTTTTTTCTTTATCACCTGGATGAAAACCTCCTGCTCCTCTCTGCTAGTGGGTCACTCATATAGATAGGGTAGTGGGGTAGTAATATATCAGATTCATCAGTCCTGTCCAATTATTGACATCTGCTAAAAAGTTAAAAATTGTCCAATATCACAAAGCATTTTTATCTAACTAGCAGTCCCAATTGTGTGGGCTGTGCATTGAATATTATTTTACTACTCTCTTCTTTCTCTTACTCTCTTCCTTGCACCCCCTGTAACCTATCACTGTTTCTCATAATATTCCTCCTATGTAACACCCTGCACAACAGTAGCAGTAAAATACCTTGCCTGGGGCTACACGATTAAAAAAAACTAAAAAAAAAAAACATTGAAGGTAACATTTTGAAATTAGTTTACCTTTTTATAAGTTTGCAATGTTACTTTTAAATATCAATATTATTTTTAAATTTAAATATCTCAAAACATAAGCAATAATGAACATACTGCTAAGAAAGTTCAGAAAGCAATGAAAAAAAATTAAGATAGTTATTAAGAAAGTTAAAAAGCTATTAAAAAGTTTAGGAAGCTCTTAAAAAACTAATGTATACTAAAGCAGCACTTGATATTGAGAGTAGACTTTTAAAATACTTTACCTTTATTCACATCTGCAATATTACTTTTAAATATCAAAAGCTTAATACTGATATGTCTTAGCTATTCAAGGTTTTGTATTTCAGTCCTGGCCTCACTAACTTAAAGATTTTTTTTATAATCATATTGCCCCAAGCAAGGCATTTTACTGCCACTATTGTGCAGGGGGTTACATAGGAGGAAAGTTATGAGAAAGAGTGACAGGTTATAGGAGGTGTCAGGAAGTGGGTAAGATAAGCATGTGAATACTGATGAGAGTGGAGTGGATGGAGAAAGAAGCATGAGAGAGACGATGCAGGTTAGTGAGATAGGAGATAACTATTGACTTTTGGAGATTGTAGCTGTTGGGGAAGCAAGTAAACAGAAGAGAATTCTACAGGCAGGAAGTGCGAGAAAAGAAGCTGATGGAGTAGAAGCTGCTTTTACATTTTATTTGTTTCACAGTAAAAGGGTGGGACCTAGTTGCTAATCTTGTGGCTCGAGTAAATTCATATATAGCGGGCACCAGTGAGCTAAGTTTATCAGAGCAGAAGCTGTAGAAGAGACACAGGGAAGCCACATTACACCGGTGAGAAAGTAACTGTATCCGAATTGCCAAGTCAGGATCAATCACATTACAGATTCTCCATTGGATTTTGTCAAGGACCCCTATGTGGATAGCAGTGGCACTCAACCAGATATGGCAGCAATATTATACAATACCCTCGCAGCTTGCATAGAAGGCCTGCATGCAAGACTCTGTCAAAAGCTTTGGAGATATCTATGGCAACAGATCAGGCTTTGCCATTCTTGTCGAGAACCTGGTGTATATATTCAGTGATGGTTGTGAGCATATCAGCAGTGTTCTTATATATTGGAACCATGGAGGAGGACTTCCAGCAGGCAGGAAGGCAAGAAGCAGAGAGGCAGTAGTTATAGAGTTTGGAGAGAACAGAAGAGAATTCAGCAGAAGATTTCTTCAGAACAATGATTGGGATTCTGTTGCCACCACTCTCTAACATAATTTCTAATCTTGACTACCGTAGAGACCACCAAAGGGGTAATGTGGATGTCATTCAGATGAGTCCAGTGTTGAGTTGGTAGAGAATCTGCTAGTGAAGCACTCAGCCTTGTCTGTTGTAGAGGTAAGGACCTCAAATTCATTGATTAGAGGGGGGATTGAGGGTTTGATATTTTTTAGTACACTTTTACAGAGCCTCTAGTTGTCTTTAGGAACCAAACTTATGAAATGCTATGCACTGCTTCATTTTGGCTGCAAACAGCAGCTTAGTTTCTTTAAGTATCTTCTTGCATTCATTGTGTGCAGTGGCAAAGAGGTGCCTGTTATGGTCCAACGTGTGACTCCGATAAAGCCGGAAGAAGTGATTTTGATGAGTGATGGCAGCCAAGCATGTGGGGGAGAATCAAGGGAACAAGTGGGATTTAAGTCTCAACTTTCTGGCTGAGATGAAAGCTTTGATGCCAGCCTTAACCCAAGAAGAGACCTCATGCACAGTCTTCAACAGGAAGACTAAAGACTTTCTTCCAAGGGACATCACACAGGAAATCATGGAATGAGTCCTAATCGACTCTTTGGTAGCAGTAAGATATTCTGCTAGTCTGAGGTTCTTGGGTGGAGATGTTAATGGAAACCACTGCATGGTCAGAGTTTTCGAGGAGGTAGAGTTGCTTGAGATTGAGATGGAAGTAAAACAGAGATCTAGCAGTGAGTTAGGTCCATTAGGGCTATTAGAGAAATGCATAGGGAAATCCATCACTTGCGTAAGGGACTAAGTGATTGAAAAATTCATGATGTGGACACCAGCAAGATCTGTGACAGAGTTTTTCAGCCACTTGGCACTAAAGTCACCAAGCACAAATATATGGGCAGACAGATGAAAGAAAATAGCCTTGTCAATATTATTGGAGATGCTGTCAAAAACAGAATGGTCAGGAGATGAGGAGAAGTGGTATAGAAAGAAGAGATAACTGAGCTTAGTAGGGAGAGATGGAAACAAATATAAGAATGATCTAGGAATTCAAGAGAGATCACCTTAGCTAGAGGGAGGTTTTCACTGACGTAAACACCAAGCCCATGCATGTGGACATTGGAGTCCTTCCTGAAGAGGGGAAGGTAACCAGGGACATAGAATTCAGAAAAGAGGATAGAAGGATCAAGGTTAGTTTTGCAGAGGGCTAGGATGTCAGTTGAGTTGACTTGGAGGAAGGATTTGACACTGTAAAAGTTGGTGCATATACCTTGTATGTTAGCAAAATTTTTACATGTAAAAAAATTCTAATTTTTGAAAAACCATATGGCTATTTCAGTGAGTGAATCTAACTCTTGTATTATCAGTGATCACAAATCATTATGGGAAAATTCAATTCAATTATTCAATTATTTGTTTGTGTATGTGCAAAAAAAAAGACTGAAGTAAGGGTAGCGAAAAGAAAAGAAAAAAGAAGAAAGAAAAAAGGAGAGAAAGGAACAACAAATAAGAGAAGAGGAAAAAGAGAAAGAGGAGGGAAAAGTATATCAGATTGGCTAAAAGCTGCCAATCAGTGATGGAAATTGAAATAGATACATTAAAATAAAGAAAAGAAAAAATATTAAATTTCAACTACCTCTTTCTGATGCTAAACATAGTGTCATTTTTGTTTCCAATTTCTCTAAAATGTTGCTGCCCATATGTCCTGTTTATGGTATTCTCTATATCCTTCTGTAAGAACAACATTGCTGTTGCCTCAAGTCTTTTCTTAATGTATCAGGAGATTGTCCAACATTCACTGCCATCTTAGAGGACTGATATTGCATAACAGTTCTGTACTCTGCTTTTTTTCTAATGAAATTTGTTTGTTTCTTACTATTTTGCTTAGCTTTTGAAAGGCAACTTTCTCTATTTCTATTGTACCTTAGGATTTCAGTGTTACATTTTCTGTCCTGAAATATTTAAATTTTTATACTTGATGAATTTTGTTGTCTCTAATTTGTAATTCTTGAGTTGGGCTTTTTATCATTTTAATTACAAAATTATTATCCACTTATCTATAAAATATATGGTAATTTTAATATTAGCTATTTCAGTATAAAAACCAAATGTGCTTTGACCAAGTGCTTTGACCGAGCAGTTAATACAATATTTGTTGGAAATATATAAAATCTTTTGCTTAAAACAATTTTTTAGGAAAATAGTTTTATCAGTTCCAGTAGTGGTTATCACTCTTTTCAGTATTGATGGAAGTTTTCTTCTTAACCTTTTATTTGAAATAGTGTGGAATGTTAACATGTTGATTTGGTCATTTTCATTTGAGTTACATGTGATATACATTTTAGCTGTTGCTACTGTTAAGTTCTCAAGTGATGTGGTTTCTCTTATTTGGTACAGTGGTACAGTTCTTTGTTTGTGATTCTGTAGCACTAGTCCATAAGTTTTGAAGAAGTGTGGTCTTCACAAGCTTCACTTGTTCAAAGCCATTTTTAACCATCAGTCTTAGAAAACAATTGTATACTGCTGGCAATTTAGATATTTCTAAATGAGTTTGATACCTATATTCTAGGTTCTACGCTTTTCCTTATCTATATTAATGATCTCCCAGATGTAATAAGATCCCAAGTAGGCATATACACTGACAACAATACGGTTTACTCTTGTCTTGATAAAATATCTGCCAAGGCTGACAAAGCAAACCTCGCTACCAAGCTTGAAAAGACCTCCAATCTGTGGGGGACTGGGGGTAAGAAATGGCTTGTGAATTTGAATGCTTCCAAAACGAAGCTGCTATGCATAAACCATCATAGACAATCACTCCTACCCCCATTAGCATGGATCAGGCTAGTCTCCCTGAAAGTAAAACACTGCGCCTTCTCAGGTTAACTCTCACAACAGACCTTAAGTGGAATGACTATATAGAATCCATAGTCAAATCTGGTGCTAAGAAGGTCAGTCTTCTGTGTAGGGCCAGATAGTTTTTCCCATCTGAAACAATCCTGCATATATACAAATCTACCAATCTACCCGTGCATTGAATACTGGTACCATGTCTGGTCGGGTGCTCTTGCTATCCACCTAGGGGTCCTTGACAAAATCCAACAGAGAATCTGTAATGTGATTGATTCTGACTTGGCAATTCGGATACAGACACTTTCTCACCAGCGCAATATGGCTTCCCTGTGTTTCTTCTACAAATACTTTCACAGCTTCTGCTCTGATAAACTTAGCTCACTGGTGCCCGCTATATATGAATTTACTCGAGCCACAAGATTAGCAACTAGGTCCCACCCTTTTACTGTGAAACAAATAAAATGTAAAAGCAGCTTCTACTCCATCAGCTTCTTTTCTCGCACTTCCTGCCTGTAGAATTCTCTTCTGTTTACTTGCTTCCCCAACAGCTACAATCTCCAAAAGTCAATAGTTATCTCCTATCTCACTAACCTGCATCGTCTCTCTCATGCTTCTTTCTCCATCCACTCCACTCTCATCAGTATTCACATGCTTATCTTACCCACTTCCTGACACCTCCTATAACCTGTCACTCTTTCTCATAACTTTCCTCCTATGTAACCCCCTGCACAATAGTGGCAGTAAAATGCCTTGCTTGGGGCAATATGATTATAAAAAAAATCTTTAAGTTAGTGAGGCCAGGACTGAAATACAAAACCTTGAATAGCTAAGACATATCAGTATTAAGCTTTTGATATTTAAAAGTAATATTGCAGATGTGAATAAAGGTAAAGTATTTTAAAAGTCTACTCTCAATATCAAGTGCTGCTTTAGTATACATTAGTTTTTTAAGAGCTTCCTAAACTTTTTAATAGCTTTTTAACTTTCTTAATAACTATCTTAATTTTTTTTCATTGCTTTCTGAACTTTCTTAGCAGTATGTTCATTATTGCTTATGTTTTGAGATATTTAAATTTAAAAATAATATTGATATTTAAAAGTAACATTGCAAACTTATAAAAAGGTAAACTAATTTCAAAATATTACCTTCAATGTTTTTTTTTTTTAGTTTTTTTTAATCGTGTAGCCCCAGGCAAGGTATTTTACTGCTACTGTTGTGCAGGGTGTTACATAGGAGGAATGTTATCCACTCCACTCTCATCAGTATTCTCATCCTTCTTTTACCCACTTCCTGACACTCCCTATAACCTGTCACTCTTTCTCATAACTTTTCATCCTATGTAACCCCCTGCAAAACTTGGTAGTAAAATGCGTTACTTAAGGTGATATGATTATAAAAAAAAATGCATATGAATTTTTATTTGTTTAACATTATTATTTTTTAATGGATACTCATATTTGAGCAGAAATTCTGTTTCTTTTTTATGCATTTAGTTAAACAGTACATTACAATTTCCACTGGCATTAATCATTTGAGAAACCGTTTGGAAAATATCTATCTTCCAACAGGAATCGAACCTGCATACTCCCAACACTGGGGAGATGCCGTCTTAAGATCAGATGTGTCTTACCAATCAATCCACAAAAGATTTCATAGTAGACTTGATTTAATTTAACCTTTATATAGTCATTCTCCAGATTCATTTTATCAAATGATTAATATCTGCTCAGATTGTATCGAATGTAAACAAACTCAACTAAAGTCAACATTACAGAATTATATGGAAATTTATGAAACTGGCTGACATATTTGAATTTTCATTTGTTTAACATAATATTTTTTAATGAATACTTGTATTTGAGTAGAAAGTCTGTTTATTTTTATATATAGTTAAACAGTACATTATAATTTCTACTGGCCTTAATCATTTGAGAAGTTGTTTGGAAAAAATCTATTTTCTGGCAAGAATCAAACATGCATAATCCCAACACTGAGATTCTACCATCAAATCTTTCATGAGTTGATTGGTAAGACACGTCTGATCTTAAGAAGGCATCTCCTTGGTGTTAGGAGTATGCAAGTTCAGTTCTTCTCTTAACATTAACTGAAAATAATTTACTTATTAGTGATTTCACAATATATAATTTCTTTTCAGTTGATGGTGACCTGAGTATACGGAAACTTTTGTTCCTTGATTATCGGTCTACAAAACAATGTAAGGCTCAACTCATTGCCAGTGGACCATATGCAAATATACATTTTTGGAATATTTACAATGAGGGGCAACTATTGGCACAATTTGCAGCTGTGAGTTTTCTATTTTGGTATAGTTTTTTTAGAAATTTGCAAACTTTTTATATCAACAATGAAATCAGAAATTTAAAAAAATATTTAAGGAAGTCTATGTAACAAATATATTGCTCTTAATGTTGTACTGATAAAATATGTGTGTTATATAACTGTAGTTGAATTTGATTGAAGGTTCAGTAGTTTTACTCTTGCACAAATTTATGAGTTCAAATTAATTTCTCAATTGTAGAATTAAAACACATACACATACATAAATACACGTACACATGTGAGTGTGTGCGTGCATACAGAACCATTATATATATAAGATCATCAGTAAGAATTTAGTCTGATTATGGAAAAAGCATTTAGTTTAGTAAATAAATATTTATTTTTCTGTATAACCAATTCACTTAATTCAGCAGCAATTAAACCCACAGATTGAACATTATAAAATAAAAATGATTTCAGGTCCGAATTCAGTTAATTTATGTGTGTGTGTTTATGAATATCTGTATATAACTTAAGCCTTTTTTTATATTGGCCCTATTTCATACACTGTTGTAAGTAATAAATTCTTTATTATTTAGATAATATTTCAATATAATTTACACATTAAAAAACAGTTAAAAAGAATGCAGTCCACTCTATTAAGAACAATCATTTGTGTTCACTAGATGATTGTTTAAATCTGCCAATAATTGCTTCTGCTTCCAATTCATCTAACAATTCCTTTTTAATTGATATAAACATGTATAATTCTAAATTTTCCTCAGACAGTGGATTTCTTAATGTTGTCTTTATGATCTTTAGCTTTGAAAATTTTCTCTTACAACAGACATAGTGTGCTGATGATTTTATAAAATTCTTATTCCTCTTTATTACTAAAACAGTTGTTTGTGTTTGTTTTTTTATTGCATTTTTCTTTTATATAGGGGCATAATACATCAGGGGCTCACTTGCGATTGGGCAAACTGACACCCTGGTCAGTCTGCCATTGTTTATAGTTGTGATAAGATTTGCATGTGTCAGATTAAATTTAGTTTTTATGAAATGGGAAAAAGCTAGTAAGTATTGATACACTATGAAGAGTTTACAAGATGTCAACCCTCTTCTTTTAACTATGGACAGGTATTCCTTATTAAATAAATGTAAATATATCATTTTCTATCATCCAGTTCATACTCATCCTCAGTCTCTTAAATAGAACTAGAACTTTATCCCTTGTTTCCCATTTAGGAATTAGTTTCTGGTTCCTTCTAAAGTTTACTTCCAATCTGTACTTTTAACACCTCTGCCTTAACTCTGAAATTTTATTTACTATTTATTTATTTGATTCCCCGCTCTCTTCAATAGGAGTAGATAGGTTTGCTTATCATCTTGTTTACACTCTACTCTGGTCATTGGAACAGAAATTTTGTATTTAAATTAAGTAGTAGTATACTTCACTAATACAGATATGTTTACCAAATAGCAATTCCTACCCACTTTTTAGTACATCCTCTCCTATCCCCACACCCATATACATTTCCTTATTTTTTCTCGTTGTTAAACATAAAGGCTGTAAAGGACCATACCTTATCTTCTGCAGTTAAATCTGTCTATAAAATTTTCAACACATCCATTAATCACCTCTATCTGCTACCTCTTCCCTCTTTTCATTTAAATTTTAACTTACAACTTACAACTCTAATTTTTCATTTTCTACTCTCACCTACCACTCATACATAATTCACCAATATAAGATAAAGAATTTTCCATTTTTTTTCACACTACCTGATGAGACATTGTCCTTTCAATGTTGAAACAAAATGTACACTTTGTAGTAGATGATAATTTGTCTGTGTACTAAACTATAATTTATAATAAATATTCATAGCTCTATTTTATATTGAGCACTGTTTTAAATTAATGTTTTGAATGTTATTAATTTTTCTTCATTCCTTATTCACTTGGATAATCTGCTCCTATATTAAGTTGAGCACTTTTGCCATTAATATAAACATTGAACATGGATAAAGTGAATTTCAACATTTTGCTGAAAAATATTCCTATCCCAAACAAACAGGAGTACTTTCAAAAGTTGGTCCTAAAGACTGAAGACCTCATATGAAGGATGAGATGGAAGGCACATTTCTTCATTAAGGGCCATGGTGTTTCCGATACTAAAGACACATATGGATTTAAAAACATATGGACTGCAACAACCTATTCAATATTATAAACAAAATCACCTTCCACAAACGTAAAAACCAATTCCTAAAACACCTAGACAGCCTAAATGAAATGAACAAGGTCTTTTTAAAATTGGATAAAACCTCAAATTTTTATAAGATGGACCCTAAAGAGTACAAAGACCTAATAAAGAAAAACCTAACAAAAAACTACAGGAAAATCAACATGAAGCACCAAAACCACATACATATAATTAACTACTCGGACAAACAAATCACTGACAAACTGAAAGTCAGTGACAGAGTCCCTAAAATTGCAACAAAGGAGGCGTATATACTTTTAAAAGTCCACAAGCCGGAATTCTACTGAAAATTACCCACTAGAATTATCAACCCAATAAAATCAGAGATCAATAGAATTATTAAGGTAATACTAGAAAGATTTAACTGACAAATAAAAAACAACTCCAACTCAGACAATGGAGGGGTTGTAACACCCCAATGAGACGGTCTGAACAATTTCTCTGGTGGCCGTTCTCCATGCTGTGTTGTTTGCTGGAAGTTTGTTGAAAAAGTCGGAGCCTCAAGCTGGGGGTACATGATTAAACTATAAGGAACAAACTTCCACAAATTGGATGAGTTGAAACGATGCTTTATTTTGTTTAGAGTTAGTCTTTTTGGTTGGGGCAAGCAATGTGACGTTCAGCTCTAACTCTAATTAATGGAGATCAAATCCGAACTGACCGACTCAAGATGAACGGAGTTTCTACTCACTCAACTAACTGACTAACTTAACTTATCTGACTGATTGGCTCGGAAATATCACCTGTATTTATTTAAAACAATCCGGAAGTGACTAGAGACCCCCAGGCTAAAACAAAACTAAAAGATAAGCATTGGCAATTGTAATTCCAAAATTTCAAGGTACTTAAATTTTGCTTCCTTTGATGTGTAAACGAGATGTCTGCACTAAGCCTCCAAGTATTTTCCAGGATTTTTTTATCGTTTTATCTTAATAAAGCTTCCATTGGATGTTTTTATAGCCCTGACACTTTACCCCCAGGCATTTTTTATTGCCTGGAGAAAGGAAAAAATTCCATTATCTTATCACATTCAATCACTGAGTCAAATATTTACCGGAAGACTGCTAGGATTTAACAGTAATCTGATACCCTTTTCTCTTCCACAATTTTCCTTATATTCTTTTATTTCTTAAGCGTTTATTAATTTATTTTTTTTATTAATTTATTTTTTCCTCTTCTTTTTCACTTTTGTTAAACATGTTTTTAATCTATTTTCTATTCTTAACCATTTTTTATCTTAATCTATTATAATAAAATACATATTTTACAAATCCACCTTAAAATACGCCTAGTTATCATGTCACAGGGGTACATTGGAGGTAATTGACTAGTTCAAGAACTTTGAAGAAAAAATAATGCTAATTTCCTACAATTCAACATCATGGATTTTTACCCATTGGTATCTGAGAGAGTTTTCAATCTTGCCCTGGAATTTGTGGAATTTTATTTGGACATCTCAAAAAATGAAATCAAAATAATTTTGAACTGCAGATAATCTGTTTTCATTCATAACAACAAATGGTGGACCAAAAACTCAATGGAAAACTTTGATTTATCTATGGGAGCTCTGGATTCAGCAGAATCTTTGGATCTAGTCAGATTATTTCTCCTGTACAACCTCACAGTGTATAAAGAAATTGGCAGTAAAAATATAGGACTTTATAGAGATGATGGACTCATGATAGTAAATAAATCTACTGGAGGTAAGTTTGATAGACTTAGAAAATTAATTCGGTGAGTTTTTAAATCTTTTGGTTTTAGTGTGGTAATTAATCCTAATATAAAACAAGTTGACTTCTTAGACATAAGATTAGACATAGTCTCTAACACTTTTCGACCTTGTGTGAAAAATAATGCTAACCCAATCTATATAAACTCCAACGCAAATCACCCACCATCCGTTATCAAATATATTCCATCATCAGTTGAACACCGCATAAGCATATACTCCTCAAATAAAGAAATATTTGATAAAATTCTTAGAGATAGCGGCTATCAATCCTTCAAGATTAACTTTGTGGAAAAATTTAGTAGCCCAAAAAGAAAAAATAGAAGCAGGAAAATCATATGGTATAACCCTCCATTTAATCAGTTAGTTAATTTTAAACTGGGACATAAATTTCTTAAGCTAATATATAAACATTTCCCCCAAAATAATCCTCTAATAAAAATTTTCAATAGGAATACAATTAAACTCAATTATAGCTGCTCCAACAATTTAGAAAAAATAATTAAATTATGTAACAATAAAATATTGAAATCATACAACAAAAATAACTCTAAAACTCATGTCAATTTGCCCCATAATGATAACTTTTGTAATTGTAGAAACTCAAACCAATACCCCATACTTAATAAATGCTTAACAAAATCTCTGGTATATATGTGTTTGATTTCATCCATTGAAAATCCTAAGGATGCTAAAATTTATATCAGAAACACAATGAACATTTTTAAAAAGCTCTTTTACAACCACCTCTCATTCTTCAATAACAAGGACAAACAAAATATGACATCACTTTCTAAATATTTTTGGAAGTTAAAAACAAAAATAAAACACCTAAAGTTAAATGGAAAATCCTGAAACTGACCAGAACATCTAAATTAGTAAAGGAACCATGTTTCCTTTGTCTTCAAGAAAAAATAGAAATCATTAAATACATGAGGAGCAACATATTATTAAACCAGAGGCATGAAATCACAGTAAACTGCAAACACATTAAAGAACTAACCTTACAATCATGCTAAAATTACAAAAGCTAAAGTTAAGATCTCTAGAAACGATAAACCTTTACAGTATTAACAACACTCTTACCTCAAATTTTACCTTTATTTCATACTACAAACTGTGATCTAATTAAAGTTTTATATAAAAAAGAGATTTCCTAAATGTTAAATTAAGGTTAAATGTAAAAAAATAGATTAATTATAAAAATTAAATTTAAATACAAAAATATTTGTAGTTGTATACTTCACTAATACAGATATGTTTACCAAATAGCAATTCCTACCCCCTTTTAGCACATCCTCTCCTATTCCCCCTACTCCATATACATTTCCTTATTTTTTCTCTTTGTTAAACCTACTGGCCATAAAGGCTGTAAAGGACCATACCTTATCTTCTGCGGTTAAATCTGTTTATAAAATTTTCAACACATCTATTAATCACCTCTATCCTCTTCCCTCTTTTTGTTCAAATTCTAACTTATAATTTACAACTCTAATTTCCCATTTTCCACCCCACCTACCTTTCACACATATTTGCCAACATAAGATAAAGAATTTTCCATTTTTTTTTTCACACTACCTGATGAGACATTGTCCTTTCAATGTCAAAACTAAATGTACACTTTGTAGTAGATGATAATTTGTACATGTTCTAACCTATAATATATATATATATATATATATATATATATATATATATATATATATAATTCCATTGTAAAAAATTGCTCAAAACTTAATAAAAACAAAATTTTATCATAAAAATCTTTGTCATTCCTAAAATGAAAGACCAGAGTGTTTTTTATTGTTAAATTACATTTTTCATCCTTTTTAGAATGTTTGAAATTTAAACTAAAAAGTTTGTTTTTTTGCAAAAGGGCAGTAATGAAAGATTACTATAGGAAATTTTAGTATCATTTGAATTTTAGCATCTGTTTTGAAACATTGAATTGGAAATTCTTGCAAATACAACTCTTTCGTTTTAAAGCTTAATTAAATCTTTTTTATATTTGTTACCTTCCACTTACTTAATTTTATGAAACTGAGACATTAAATTTTGTGCCAATTAATGTTATATTAGTTAAAGCAATACTCTTTTTTGTAAAACAGGCGCACTATTAATCAAAAATCTGCTCTGAGTCATAAAATAAAATATGCAATAAAATTAAGACATTATTTAATTCAAAAAGCTTTTGCTTTTATGAATAAGATATATGATACTCACTACTGTCTAAAGAAAAAAATATCCAATTAATAATGAGTTTTGCAAGAACTGCTTTCATTTTTTTAAAATCTTAATTAGAATAATGCATAAAGGTTTAAATTTTCTATGTATTACTTTGTTCACATTAGGTAACACATCACTCAATAAATCTCAGGCCTAACTAATAGAACAAGAACTTTTAGGCAAAAATCATCTTATTCATCAACAACATCTTCTTCCAGGGTGATACACTGATTCCAATGTTTCTCTAACAATTTGATGTCTTTTTTGTAGAATGATTTATCTTTAACCTCAAAATACGCCTCAGTTTCTGATATTACTTCTTCATTGGAACCAAATATTTATCCCTAGAGCATTCTTTAGAAGTCTGCAAACTGCCAGTAGTCACTTGAAGCCAGATCTGGAGAATAGGGTGGATGCAGAAGCAATTCAAAGTGCAATTCATGTAGTTTTGTCATTGTTGCAATCGATTTATGACAGGGTGAATTTCTTGGTAAGAAATTACTTCTTCATTTGTGGCCATTTTTTGGTGATTTCTTCCTTCAAACATACCAATATAAGATGAAGAATAATATTTGCTATTGATGGTTCTTCCTTTCTTAAGATAATCTATGAACAAAATATCTTGTGCATCCCAAAATACGTAGGCCAAAACCTTGCCTGCTGATACTTGCATCTTTGGTCACTTTGGATGAATTTCACCTGCTGCTGTCTACTCAGCTAACTGCCAATTTGACACTGAAATGAAGTGGTGGATCCATGTTTCATCCATTGTCACATATTTACACAAGAACTCCTTCTGGTTGTGTTGAAACAGTTGCAAACACTGCTCTGAATCATTGACGTGTTTTTGTTTTTGATCGACTGTGAGCAAACATGGCACCCACTTTCAACATAGCTTTTCCATTGACAAATGTATATGCAAGATGGTGAATACCCTGCCTTTTGATATGTTCTGCTCTCTCATGCAACTTCAATTTACAATTGACCAAAACAAGTTTGTGGATTTTTGAGTGTTTTCCAAGACAGTTGCCAATTTTGGGAAACCTGAGTGTTCAGCAAAATTTGTGTCTGTACAACTGCATTTAAAGTCAGTATACCGCATCTTAACCATTGTTTCTGATGGAGTAGAGTCCAAATAACATTTATCAAGCCATTGCTTTGCTTGTTCAGAAAGCAATGCTTTATCAACACACAAAATTCAGATTTTTCCATTTTTTGAAAATTTGCAACAGTAGCTTCACTTAAATAACTGTAATATGTAAACTAATGATCTGATTGGACTCAAATTTTGTCACATGAAGGTTAGGAATTCATAAAATCATATAGATTTTTTTTATTAGTGGTGCCATCTATATGTCAGGCCTGGGATTTATTGAGAATGTGTTAATATAGTTAGGTAAAACTATATCTACTAATCATGAATGAAAAGGTTTATTACAATTCATTGAACAGTGATATTTTAAAAAGAATTTTGAAATATTTTTGTGCATATAAATGTGCTGATTTTTGTAAATATGGATGTCCATTATCAGAAAATATGAACACTTACTATATTAAATTCAAAACCAAAATGCATAAAATTCAATGAAATATAGATTATGGAGAATATTTAGATAAATTTTAAATTATTAGATAGTTAAAAATTATATAAAAGTCACTGACATTATTCTCAAATGAAATTTCAGAATAGTATTTTGTTTTTTAAATTCTTTTAATAAAGAGAAGTACATTGCACTAACAGAAAGCTAAAAATGGAACTAAAATCCATAATGTTATTCATTTCAAAATGAAAGCTCTTTTCAGTTAATTTAAATTAGTTTGGAAATACAGCAAAGTAATTTGATTATTGTATTTAAACTATTAGCTTGAAATTAAAACTAAAATAAAAGCTTTAAGAAAGATTTTTCTTTTTGAAAATTTATTGTGTACACACATATATCAATAAATTTTTGAAATTTACATTCTGTTGAATAACTACTTCAGCGAGAAAATTCTTGCTTCATCAGCAATGATCAAAAACAAAAATTTATTAGTTCAAATATGATACAAAAATCCACAAACCAGAAGGAGCTCAAAAACATATCCATATGCAGGAAGTTAAAAAAACAAAAGGGGAAGGGGGATCAAGAAAAAAAAAGATTATTTAAAATTTGTTGTCCAGGCATAAAAAAGGGTCAGATACAGAGATTCATTACTTGATATTAGAAGAAGACTTTTAGATTATGCCTATATTAAAGAATCAAAGATCAAAAATTAAATGTGTCACAGGAAAAAGAAGTGGTGGGAGAAAAGGAAAAAGAAAGGACAAATGGGGTTGACAGGGGAAAGTTAAGGAAGAAATAAGACATGAAAAAATATTCAATGATCACAGCAGGTATTAAATGCTAACAAATAGCATTTACTACAAGATAAAACATTGTCCTTTCAATATCAAAACAAAATGTACACTTTGTAGTAGATTGTAATTTCTACATGTTCTAAATTATAAT